>JASXTE010000011.1:2510000-3110000 GCA_030280995.1 Hemileia vastatrix
ATATTTTATTACATAATGAAATTATATAAGAATTTTATTATATACAAATGTTACATTAAACTTATTGGTTATATATATTTTTATATACAATTAAATTGGGCATAATATAATATATTCTACAAATAATGGCGCATTTTTATATATTTAATAATTATCAATTTATATTTAATTAATTAAAAAACATATATTATAATTACAAGTGTAAATTTGATTTATAATATATTTAAATTAATTACTTAAATTTATATATTAACTAATACCTCTCATATGACACTAAACAATTATTAAGGACGCTTCTTTTGACCCTTAATTGTGTTAGAAAAAACAAATAATTTAATTTGAACTAAATTGGGATTAATTGATTGTTTTGTTGCGTCAAATTATTTTTTTTGTTTCACTTAAAATGTTCTCTAATCAGGATGGACCATCTGTTGGGAATTATATTTCTCATAGTTCCTATGTTTCCACTCTTGTTTAGTTATTTACTATTGTCACTTACTGATTTGGGGATTAATGGCGGGGAAATTGGATTCTTAATTGGGCTTTTAATTAATTGTTTCATGTTTTTCTCTATATTGTTATGTTTCATTTACTCTTTTTGATATATTTGTTTTATTCCTTTCTAATCATTGTATTTACTGATATAGTAGCGCTTCAGAGGACCCATTGCCTATAAAAGGGCCTTGGATAATCCCCTGTAGCCTTATCACTTATTATACACTCAACAATTTAAATACAATTTTTATATTACGTTTATATTCTTTTTATTAGTAATAAAATTCTAATTAAAAATTTATATAACATTTTAAAGGTTGCTCTAAGTCTGATAGTAATTATTTTGGTTGCCGCGCAGAACTCTTATTTAAATAATATTAATATTAATAAAACCAAGTTGTTGTCACCTCCCAGCTCACTTATCGTTGTTTTTCTCTCAATAAATTAAATAATTTTATTAAATTTTATTTTTTTTATTACCCATACTCTTTTCCTCCTTCTCCTCCTCTCATTCCTTCTTCCATTTTCTCCTTCTTCTAGACGACCAGCCGACAACTGGGGGCCTTTCCAAACGACGACGACGATCGAAGCCTGGCGACAAACGACAAAACGCACGGACCACCTAGCAAAACGAAACTTTTGCCGCGACTGTGTTTCGAACTTGGGTTCGACATATTAGGTTTATATAGTATTAATTTTTATATTATTTTGAAGTGATTATTCGATCACTATAGTAAGTTCACCTTTGCGCCTCTCACTCATAATACTATATTTTTATTGCAATAACAGTGATTGTGGCTTAATTGCTGATTCACTGAGTGTAAGTGTTCAATTTTAAAAAATTTTTTTTTCCTAGTTGACCATTATAGAGTGTTAAATCCTCTTAGTCCTAGAAGAATTAACATTATTATTAATACAAATTGAATTATTAATTTAATTTTTTTTTTATTATTAATTATTGTTAATTTTTGGTTGACTTAAAAGTACATTGTGCTTAGTCCCAATATATTGCCATAATTAATATTGGTAATTAATTGGTTGAATTAACTTACTTGTTATTCCCAATTTAAACTTGCAAACCATTTCTTTTTAAAAAAAATTAATTTTTTAAATTATTACTTTATATTGAAATTTATTTTTTCTATAATTTAATTAATTAAAAAAAAAAAAAAAAAAATTTTTTATATATTATTTGGAGCAATTATTGACTAACTTTGATTATTTTTTTTTTATAAAGTACAAAGTAAAATATTATTCTTCCCACTAGTATGTCCAACAATTTGACAGAAAAAATGGATAACATGCAAGTGGATGAGATAGAAATTGACTATGATGCTGACACTGTAAGTTCTTCTAAAGTTGGTCATAAAAAATCTTATGCTAACACAAAGAATTCTCATACTGCAGGATGTGGAAATGACAGGAAATGCAAACAAACCAAACCCCCTTCCCCCAGTACCACAGAAGGAAGTAAAGCCTCTAGTGCCTCAAGAAGGTCTTCCAAAAGGCTTCAAAATAAAAAAGCTTCCTCTGCCACAACAAATCAGCAACCTCTCCAGTCATATAAAAGAGTTGAAGACAGAAAATATGACGTACAAAGCAAAGGTAGACACATTGTGGGATCAGGTCCAAGAACTCAGGAACCAGATTCAGGCCCAGGCCCCTCCTCAATTGCCTCCCAATCAGCTTCAACTTCAGGCTCAACCTTCACAGCCACCCAGCTCAACCATCCAAAATCCAAATACTATGGAAGTAGAGCAATGGAAATGGGATTATCTAATGAGTCACTACCAACAGAATGTGCAACACCCTCCTCATCATCAGCCTGGCCCATCCAGAACACCCAATTTCCATCCACCTCCTCATCCCTGCCAACAAAGCAGGAGAAAGAAGGCCCAAGCACAATCCCAAACCCAGTCCCAGGGGAAGTTTCCTCCTCTGCCATGGTAAGTAATTTGGTTGATAGTCACTTGGGTATGTTTTCTAATAAATCTTCTTCTGCAGGTAATATTATTGAACATGGTGAAAGAACAGTTAAACCTGTTAAAAGACAGCTTCCTGTAACTAGTAGCCCTATTGATGTAATTAGCAAATTGTCATTTGATGAACCTTTACATTTAACTTCTACATCTTTAATTAATCCTTCTCTTGCAATTAAAAATGATTCTGTTCCCCCTGAAATCTATAACTTAATTGAAAAAACTTCTGAGGAAATTTTGAAAGATACCCTTGATTTTAATATTGTGAAAGACAAACATGTGAGAGATGTGTTAATCCATGAAAATGATAGATTAAATAATTTACACTTGCAATGTAGAGTGAGTTCTTCTGTACAAGATACAGCTTATTTAAAAATCAAAGAAACCTTGAATATTGTTCTTAGTCAACAAAAACAAATAAGAAGTGACCATAGAGCTATCTCAGATAGAAATATCAGTCTGCATAAAACATTGAGTGAATTGAAACCCCTTATTGAGGAAAATTATTCATTCAAAAATGAAATAAAATCTCTACAAAATGAGTTGAAGAAACTAAAAAATGACTTCCATGCACTAAGTACCAAACACTCAGTTTCTGAGGACAGAAATGTTCTATCTCTTGCAAAAGTGAATGACCAGATGTCTGAAATTCCAAGAATAAGAAACTATGTGTCTGACCTACAGGAAAAGTTCTCAACCTTAACCATCAATAATGAATTAAATGAGATTTCTTCCAGTAAGCTGCATAAAAATAAAGGGAAAAAACCTGAACAAAGTTCATCCTTTCTTCCCCATATTTCAACCATTAAACAAACTGACAATGAGTCTGTAAAATCTTTTGCCACTAGCAAAAAATCTTGTGATGGTCATGCACCAGCTGTTTCTGTAAATAATGAAATTTCTGAACACCTGGCTAAACTTCAGGAATTATTACTAATGAATAATTCAAATCAAAAAGTGGACCATCCCAGTAGTCAGAAAAATTGGCCTAAGTTAGACCAATATCCTACCTTTGATGGTGATTCTTCCTCTGATTGGCAACACTTTATCCAAAGAATTGATAATTTAAAGAGATCTTATAAACTACCTGATGAGGAAATTGTTTCTAAGCTAATTTCTTTATTTTCCAATGTAGCCTTGATGTGGTATGAATCTGTCCTCTTAGATAACAATCATTATACATGGAATGATTGGAAATCCTTGATTGAGAATCAGTTTGGTGGTTCAAAATTCAGGTTAGCTCAGCAAAGACTGTATGAGAATACTAGATATGTATCCTCCTCTGTTGAAAAGCCCATTGTTTTTCTGATGAAAATAACTAAAATCCTTAGAGCAATTGATCCAAAGATGGATTATGATATTTGGAGAGATAAAATCTTGTATAAATTACCAAATTCTCTTAGGGATTTGATTGTTGCTAGAACAGAGCATGTAAGGGAAAATTCTTCTTTCATTAATATCTGTAATGAAGTACTACTCAACCAAAGATATGAACCAAAGAATTACCTTAGTAAATCTTATAATGATCAGAATAAACCTTCTATAAAGCTCCCAGAAAAATCTGGTAAACCCTCTGCCCCAGTTGCACCTAGAAAATATGCAACAAGTACTTGTTATAAATGTAACAAACCGTGGCAAAAGGGTCATGTTTGTGACAAGAAAATTCATCTTGTTGAACAAAATGAAGACACTGATGAAGTTGAACTTGATGTCAATAATTCTTCCAGTGACTGTGAAAGTAATATCTCCTATGAAAATGAATCTGTTAAAGATGTTTTAATGTTGGAACATGATGTCCATTATTTAAATAATATATCTAAAGATTGTGTATTGAATTTATCTTCAGTAGAAAATGCTGAGATAATTAAAGATATTACTAACAGTTCTATTCCTATATCCCCTTTAAAGGCACCTGTTATCATTAATGGTAAAAATGTTGATGTAGTTCTTGATTCTGGTGCTGGAGGAAGTGTAGTATCTGAAAAAGCTTTGGCTTCAGTGGATATGGATTATTTGAGTAAATTATTGCCTATAACTTCTGAAAAATGGAGAGGGTATGGTTCTACCTTATTTCCTATTGGCAAATACAAAACCTCTGTATTCTTCAAATATAATGGTGGTTTTGTCAGAGCTATTTGTGAGTTTGTTGTCATGAAAAATGATAATTTGAGCAATTGGTTTATTATGGGAAATGATATTTTAACAATGTTTGGTGTGAAACTGGACCCAGCAAATAATTGCTTTACATTAGGAATAAATGGGAAAAGAAAATTCAAAATTTCTTCCCCTAAACCTTCTGGGCATTTGTTGAAATCTTGTAACTCACTCACCCAATGTAAAGGTAGAACAACAACTGAAATGGATGATTTATTACATGAAATAAATACCGCTTCTTTTGGTGATCATTTAACTAATGAACAAAAGGATTCTATTGTTGCCTCTATTACCTCTTTCCCTATGGCTTTTGCTCATGGTTCTCATGTCTTGGGAATTGTTCAGGAAGAGATGAAAATTACCTTATCCTGTAATTTGAGTGATATTCCTCCTTCCCTTAAGAAAAAACCATATCCTGCTTCTCCATCAAAAAGAAAAGATATTGAAGATAATATTGAAACATTATTGAAAATGAATATCATTGAGAAAGTGGATGTCACCCCCAAATATTGTGTCATCTCCCCAGTCTTAATTTCTTATGAAAAAGATAAAGCTAGATTATGTGGAGATTACAGAGCTTTAAATACTTATACTGTTGATGATATTTATCCTTTACCCAGAATTAATTCAATACATGCTACCTTGCAAGGTGCAAAATTTATTAGTTGTCTGGATGGTAATAAAGGTTATCATCAAGTTCCAGTTGAGAAAAATTCTCAAAATTTTTTGCTTATTGCTACTCATATGGGAATATATAAGTATGTTAGGATGCCATTTGGCCCTAAAAATGCTCCTTCAGTTTTCCAAAAAGTCATGGATAACACTTTCCATCAAGAAATTATTGAAGGTTGGCTCATGGTTTATATTGATGATATTATTGTTTTTTCTAAAACTTTTGATGAACATATGATTCATTTAAATAGAGTTTTCCAAAAAATGGATGAAATCAATATGACCTTATCTTTAAAAAAGTGTAAATTTGGTTTTCAATCTTTGAAAGTCCTTGGCCATGTTGTGTCAGGCTTACAAATTTGTGTAGACCATAATAAAGTTGCTGCCATTCAAAATGTGAAAGCACCAACTTCTGTAAGAGAAATACAAAGTTTTTTAGGTATGTGTGGCTATTATAGACAATATATTAAAAATTATCAGGTCATAGCCTTGCCTCTTACAAAACTAACCAGAAAAGATGTTGCTTTTCTCTGGAATGATGACTGTCAAAAAGCTTTTAATACATTGAAAAATTGCTTAATGTCAGCCCCTATATTGGCTCTTCCAGATTTTAACAAGCCATTTGTACTTTATACAGATGCTAGCTTTATTGGTCTGGGTGCTGCCCTTCACCAAAAGCAAATTATTAATGATAAATCCTCAGAGGTTGTAATTTGTTATATTTCAAGAACCTTAAGAAATAGTGAATTGAAATATGGTGCCACTCAATTAGAGTGCTTAGCAGTTGTTTGGGCTCTTGAGAAACTTCATTACTACTTGGATGACCAAAAATTTGAGTTGGTAACTGACTGTAGTGCTGTGAAATCTCTCTTAAACCTCAAAACACCTAACAGACATATGTTCAGGTGGCAACTTGCAGTTCAGGAATACAGAGGAAGGATGACTATTATCCACAGAGCTGGAAATGTTCACTCTAATGTTGATATGCTCTCCAGATTGCCTCTGCCAAATAATGACTCCAATCCTGCTTATGTACCTGAGGATGACACTGTTCATATACATGGTATATTTATAGTTGACATGGAAGAAGAGTTATTACTGTTAATACTGGATTCATATGATAAAGATTCTGACTTAAATAAATTAGTTACTATTTTGAATGATCCTAAGAATGCTTCAATTCAAGCATTAATAAAAACTCTTCCTGCAAAATACCAAAATGCTTTAAATAAAGGAAAGTTTTCTATTGAAGATGGTTATATTTATTATAGAAGGAAGCTTACCAATGTAATTGTTATTCCTCCTTCAATGAAAGAAACTATCCTCAAACTTTGTCATGATGACATATTAGCTGGTCATTTTGATCTTGAAAAAACATTGATTAGAATCAAAAACACTGCATGGTGGGCTAATATGTCTGAAGACACAAAATTATATGTTGAATCTTGTGATTCCTGCCAAAAATCTAAAAAGTTAACAGGCAAGAGAGCAGGGTTATTACAACATATTGAAGCACCTAGTGCTCCCTGGCAAATCATTAATATGGATTTTGTCACTGGTCTTCCTGTTGCAGGTAAAGACAGCTTTAACTCTTGTTGGGTAATAGTTGATAGATTCACAAAAATGTGCAAATTTATTCCAACCCACAAAGATGTATCCACCAAAGAATTAGCTTTCTTATGGTGGTCTTACATGTTTAATATTATTGGTTTTCCAAAAGCCATTATCTCTGATAGGGATCCAAAATTCACTTCTGAGTTTTGGACCTCTTTGATGGATATTTGTGGCTGTGAGTTAAAATTATCTACAGCTCACCATCCTCAGACTGATGGTCTAGCTGAAAGAATGATTCAAACTCTGGAAGATATGATTAGAAGGTATTGTGCCTTTGGTTTAGAATATAAAGATAATGACAGATTTACTCATGATTGGGTCACTCTTTTGCCTGGTCTTGAATTTGCATATAATAGCACTGTTCATTCTGTCACTGAGAAAAAGCCTTTTGAGCTTTGGTTAGGTTATGTCCCAAACACTCCTGCTCAGATTCTCAATAATAAATTACCTAAGTTGGAACTACATCCTGGTGTAAAATCTTTTATGCAAATGCAACAGCTATGCAGAAAACATGCTCAGAGTTGTATTGATAAAGCATTTGAATATGAAAAGAAAAGATGGGATAAATCCCATAAAGAATACACATTTAACAAGGGTGATGAAGTGTTGATCTCTACTGTCCATTTCAATTTACAAGGTAACCACAAATTAAAAGATCCTTTTGTAGGACCATTTGTTGTTAAAAGAATGGTTGGTGATAATGCAGTAGAAGTTGTATTGTATTCTCCATATGATAGGAAACATCCTGTCTTTCCCATTTCTTTGCTTAAACCTTATACTTCCAACAGTGACTTATTTCCAAAAAGAAGAGGAAGACCTAAGAAGAACCCTCAGGAAGTCACAGAAACAGCAGAAATTGATAAAATTCTCAATGATAGAATTATCACTTCTGAAAGAGGTACTGAATATTTATTGAGATATAAGAACAAATCATCTGAACATGATGCATGGATACCTGGCAAAGAAATTTCAAATCTGCCTGCTCTGTTGAAAAAATACAAAAAGAAAAAATCTTAGCATTTTTTTATTGTTTTTTTTAGAGTGAGGGAGTGTCAGCCAGGCTATTCCAGGAGTCCAGTAAATGATATATAAATTATAAAACCTTAAAGAGTGGGTAAAACTTGTATTTAATGAATATAACTTAATATTTTATTACATAATGAAATTATATAAGAATTTTATTATATACAAATGTTACATTAAACTTATTGGTTATATATATTTTTATATACAATTAAATTGGGCATAATATAATATATTCTACAAATAATGGCGCATTTTTATATATTTAATAATTATCAATTTATATTTAATTAATTAAAAAACATATATTATAATTACAAGTGTAAATTTGATTTATAATATATTTAAATTAATTACTTAAATTTATATATTAACTAATACCTCTCATATGACACTAAACAATTATTAAGGACGCTTCTTTTGACCCTTAATTGTGTTAGAAAAAACAAATAATTTAATTTGAACTAAATTGGGATTAATTGATTGTTTTGTTGCGTCAAATTATTTTTTTTGTTTCACTTAAAATGTTCTCTAATCAGGATGGACCATCTGTTGGGAATTATATTTCTCATAGTTCCTATGTTTCCACTCTTGTTTAGTTATTTACTATTGTCACTTACTGATTTGGGGATTAATGGCGGGGAAATTGGATTCTTAATTGGGCTTTTAATTAATTGTTTCATGTTTTTCTCTATATTGTTATGTTTCATTTACTCTTTTTGATATATTTGTTTTATTCCTTTCTAATCATTGTATTTACTGATATAGTAGCGCTTCAGAGGACCCATTGCCTATAAAAGGGCCTTGGATAATCCCCTGTAGCCTTATCACTTATTATACACTCAACAATTTAAATACAATTTTTATATTACGTTTATATTCTTTTTATTAGTAATAAAATTCTAATTAAAAATTTATATAACATTTTAAAGGTTGCTCTAAGTCTGATAGTAATTATTTTGGTTGCCGCGCAGAACTCTTATTTAAATAATATTAATATTAATAAAACCAAGTTGTTGTCACCTCCCAGCTCACTTATCGTTGTTTTTCTCTCAATAAATTAAATAATTTTATTAAATTTTATTTTTTTTATTACCCATACTCTTTTCCTCCTTCTCCTCCTCTCATTCCTTCTTCCATTTTCTCCTTCTTCTAGACGACCAGCCGACACATATTGTCAAAGGTTCCTGATGGTCTAGAAGATTTTAACGGAGGTCCAACAGTGGTGATATGTGGATTTTTGGGGCTTCAAAATCAAAGGTATGTATGGGTTATCTTTTAGTTTAATTACTCAAAAAAAAGAGGTAAAATATTATATAAATAGTATTATATTTAATGATTTAGAATTATGTAGCAGTAAATACTAAAGACAATAAATGATAGTAATGGATAATTGTTTGTACTAGTGTTTTAATAAAATAATAAGTAAGTAATTTAATGATGCAAGCAGCCAGAAATGGGGAGGCCTTATATAGGTAAAAGAGAGACAAAGCACGGAATAAAAATCCTATATACAGGTGTATAAAAGAAGAAAAAGAATATTCCAGAAGATATTTTCAAATAATAGGGGGTATCAAAGTTAGAAATCTTCCATTTCAAAATACCTCTTTTTTCACTAAATCAACCATGATTATTATTTAAAATATGCCATATTGTGCCCCCAAAACACCTTTTCACAGAGAAGTAATGTCAACTCTGGAGCTTTATTTTTGTTTTGTGAAATACCTTTTAAATAATTAAAATTTTCTAACATTGATACCCCCTAATAAGGTTGTTCTATAAAAAATGTGTAAAAAAATGTGTAAAAAAATGTGTATTTACTGTATATGTCAGAAATAAATTGGTTTATTTAAAAATTACTGTAAGTGTCATTTTTAAATAAGTAATTTGAATTTCTTGTATATACTTAATTTTATATTAATACTAAATTTTATTTTTAATATTAATATTTATCTCTCTTAACCTGTCATTGAGCAGGGTGTTAGGAAATAAAAATATAAGGGACATTTAATATTAATTTTAATTATTTACTAATTTTACTGTTTTGTAACTAGTTAATTTATTACAAGTAAATTTAGAGTAAAAACATTATAACTGATAATAATATATGAGAAATAAAAAAGCATGGCTTCATTTCAGTAAATAATTAATCATTTTACTGGGTAAGTCTAACAGCCTGGCTGAAACATATAGTAGAGAGCTTTTGACCTCATGTTTGAGACCCCTGACCCCAAATCTTCCTGATCTTTTTTTGTGTAATGGTGTCACACAACACATGACACTCAAGGAAAAATCAACTCACTATGTCAGCCAGGCTACTAGACTCGCCCAGTAAAATAATAAATTATTTCCTGGGATGAAGCCACACTATTTTATTTTTGATTTATTAATTTTATTTTATTTACTTTAAAGCTACTTGTAATAATTTAACTAATTAAAAAGAAGTAAAATCAGTAAATAATTAAAATTAATATTATGTGTCCCTTATATTTTATTTCCTAACACTGTGCTCAATGACAGGTTGAGAGAAATAAGTACTAATATTAAAATAAAATTTAATATAAAAATTATAATAATTATATACAATAAATTAAAATTACCTATTTAAAAATGACACTTACAGTACTTTTTAAATAAACTAAATAATTTCTGACATATATAGTAAATACATATTTTTTAACACCTTCTTTCTAGAACAACTTTATTATTTGAAATATATTTCTGGAATATTCTTCTTCTTTCATACTCCTGTATATATGATATTTTTGCTGTGCTTTTTCTCTCTTTTGCCTATATAAGGCCTCCCTTTTCTGGTTGTTTTGATTCATTCCTTCTTGCTTACTTATTTTATTAAATAATTTAAATGAAAATATTTATTTTTTCACTACTTACAACATAGTAGTTCTAAATTATAAATCATAATAATAATTATAATAATTCTACATCTTTAAATTTGAGTAAACAAAATAAAAGAAAACATATGTATCTTTGACTTTGAAAAACCCAAAATCCACCTATCACCGCCATTGGACCTCTGTTAAAAATCTTCTAGACCATCAGGACACATCAACACTTGAGGCCCTTTCCAAATTGTCAATGGTGCATCGAAATCTTGAAGCAGGCAACGGAGGGACCATTGATGACGAGGTACTTGTAGGACAAGTAGATGACAAAAATGACAAATGTCATTGACCACGTGACTTATTTTTTTTCTGCAACCAGGAATCAAACCACACTCCAAAATTAAGGTTCATATATTGACAATAGTCATATATATTTGTGGGTCAATTTGCACATTTAATTTTCCACATATATCTTTTTTACTCAGCACTCTGTAAGTGGCATTAACTTGCTCATTTTACAGGGGGAGGTGCTTGGTAAATAAAAAAAAATTCCCTAGTTGACCAAGATTGAACTATATTGTTCTTAGTCCTAGAAGTAATATTGAAATTTAAATCAATTATTTTATATTATTTTTTTTAATTATTTCAGTTGATCTCTGTCCTGATAATTAAAATCTTATTATTGTTTCAGTTGAAGAATTGTCCTGAAAGTAATTTATTAATATTTAAAATTAATTGAATTAATAATATTAAAATTATTTTAGTTGAAAACAAGTCCTGATAATTAAAATATTTCAGTTGACATTAAGTCCTGGTAATTAAAATTATTATCAGTTGAAATTAAGTCCTGGTAATTAAATTATTTCAGTTGACAGTAAGTCTTGGTAATTAAATCATTTTCAGTTGACGTTAAGTCCTGGTAATTAAATTCTTCAGTTGACTTCTAGTCCTGATAATTATCAACATAAAAATTACTAATCATTAAATTATTTTATTATTTCAGTTAACTTATTTTAAATCCTGGTCATAAAATTATCTTAAAATTAATTAATAAAATTGTGATTATTATTTCAGTTGATTTTTTGTCCTGATAAACATTATATTTTAATTATTCCAGTTGATTACAAAGTCCTGATAATTAATTATATAAAAAAAAATTTTTTCCTTATTTTTCTTTAAATAAATTAAAAATAATAACTGATTAAATTTTAATATTTCTTTCTCTCAGTACAGTTTAATTACAAATAAGACTAATCAAGGTGCTTCTTCCTACTGTGATGAGGAACTGAATTTAATTGATTATAATGAAGCTTCTTTTGTAAGTTCTCCTTTGACTACAAAACTGGTTCAAATTAATCAATAACTGTACAAATCAGGATGTAGAAATGCAGGAGATGGAAATATTAATGGAGACAACTGCTCAAGATCAAAAGCCCTCTATCAACCCCCCAGAAAATTTTCCTAAAGGATTCAAAATAAAAAAGATGCCCTTGAATCAGCAAGTCAAAAATCTCTCTACACACATCAAGGAGTTGAGGTCAGAAAACCTCAATCTGAGGTCAAAAAAAGACTCTCAAGAAGACAAGGTAAGAAAAATAGAGTTCTTCCTTCAAGAGAAGAGGAAAGCTCCTCCTCCCCCAAGAGCCCTTCCACAATTGGCCCCCCAGAAACAAGAAAAGGTGGAAGTCTCAAAGTGGCAGTGAGATTGGCTGAACACCCAGCGGGATTATCTGTCCAAAAAACAACATCAACAAGTACCTCAGGAAGGTCCTTCAAGAACCAATAAGTTCAGCCCCACACCTCTTCACCCCTATCAAGGAGGAAGAAAGAAAAAAAAACAATCACATTCAAGTCTTTCCCAAGCCATGGTAAGCCCCTCTATTTAATCTCAAGTACCATTTCTTGTAACTGATTCAGTTCCTTCAGGTAATTCTGGAAGAGGATATGAGACTGTGAGACCAGTAGAGGCTGAGAGTAGTAGACAAATTTCTCAATATTCTAATGTATCTAATCCTTTGGTTTTGATTTCTGCTTCAATGATAAATTTGGATATGGCTATTATTGATGAAACACTTGAGCTTGAGTTTTATGAGAATCTGGAAAGTTACTCTGTTTCTTTATGGAGAAACACTCCAGATGTAGCTAACATTAATGATGAATATTTGAGAGATATTATTGCTAAGCAAAATCATATCATGAACAACATGCAATTAACTCAGATATATAATAGTTTGTTAATTGAACAGGGTTATCAAGCATTAAGGAGTGAGTTACAGAGAGTTGCTGATTATTTGTTTCATTACAAAGCAACTCATGAAAAGAAAGTTTCTTTATGGCAAAATATCAAAAATGATTTGTCTAAACTACAAGATACTGTATCTGCCTGTTGCCAGGAGGTGGAGATAGATAAGATAAATCTGAAAAGATTGAATGACCATTATTCATCTTTTCAAAATAAAACTCAGTTATCTTTTGCAACAATCAATGAGAGTTTATCTAGTCTTCCAAGAGTGAAAGCCAGACTAACAACCATTGAAGAAAAATTGAATTCATTGTTTAATGTTCAAAAATATTCTGAAACTTCTTTGAAAGAAAATATGGTACAGGATGCTCCAAGGTTACCTGTGGCTAGTTCATCTAAAGTAAAATTAGATTCAGAAATGCCTGTTGATACCACTGAGTTTCCATCAAAAATTGATGATGCACCAGGATCTTCAACAGAAGGATTAAACAATGAGATTACTGCACAATTGGAGAAGTTACAGCTGCTTCTTACTCAGAAACAAGATAATACTAAGGAGGCACCTTCAAATCAAAATAATTGGCCAAAACGTGACCAGTATTCAACATTTGATGGTGACTCTTCCTCTGATTGGCAACAGTTCATTTGCAGGATTGATAATCTCAAAAATTCTTACAAACTTCCAGATGAGGAAATGGTGTCAAAATTAATTTCTTTATTTACCAATGTAGCCGTGATGTGGTATGAAACTGTTCTCTTGGATAAAAATAACTACTCATGGGAAGATTGGAAAAAAATTAATTAAAGCACAATTTGGTGGTTCCAAGTTTAGATTAGGTCAACAAAGGCAATATGAAGAAACCAGATATAGCTCTTCTACTGAAAAACCTATTGAGTTCTTGATGAAACTTGTGAAAATCTTGAGGGAAATGGACCTGGATATGGAGTTTGAGTTATGGAAGGACAGGATCCTCTATAAATTACCTATGTCTTTTAGAGACTTAATAGTTTCTAGGACTAAGTTCTCAAGAGAACATTCTACTTCCATTAATACTTGTCATGAGATCCTTTTTAACAACAAGTATGATAATAGAAGATTAATTCCTAAAACTTCATTGGAGAAAACCTCCAATTACCAACAAAAACCTCTGGAAAAGGTTGGTAAACCTTCTGCCCCTGTTTTACGCAAAACGTATGCAACAAACACTTTCTTCAAATGCAGTAAGCCTTGGAAGAAAGGCCATGTTTGTGACAAGAAGATAAATCTTGTTGAACAGACAGAGGAACATGCTTATGACACAACAGCACTAAATGATACTTCAAGTGATTGTGCAAGCAATATTTCATATGAATCTCACCAAGAAATTTTAAATGCTCAAACAGGATATTCATTATTTAAATAATATTGATATTGAGAATAGTGATTTATCTACAGTAGAGAATGCTGAGATCATAAAAAACCTTGAGGAAAGCTCAATTATTATTGCCCCTCTCAAGGTACCAGTCTTGATCAATGGAAACAACATTGAGGTTGTCTTAGATTCTGGAGCTGGAGGAAGTGTAGTATCTGAATAAGCACTTGCATCAGTGGACCAAAAGTATAAATCAAAACTTGTGCCTATCATTTCTGAGATTTGGAGAGGTTATGGCTCTGTTTTGTCCCCCATTGGTAAATACAAAGCCACATTATTTTGTAAATATAACCATGGTTTTGTAAGAGCTATATGTGATTTTGTTGTCATGAAAAATGATAACCTGAGAAGTTGGTTTATCATAGGAAATGACATTTTAACCAAGTATGGAATAAAATTGGATCCTTCAAACCAATGTTTCACAATGGGGATGAATGGGAAGAGAAAATTTAAGATTTCCTCCCCCAAGAAATTATTAACACCAGGATTGAACACATGTCATTCTTTAGTTCAATATAACGGAAGATCTACAGAAGAAATGTCTGACCTTGTGTCTGAAATTGAAAATGCTTTTTTTGGAGAACAACTTTCTGGTAAGGATAAAGATTCCATCATTAAATTGATAAAATCTTTTCCTATGGCCTTTGCTCATGAATCACATGAATTAGGATTTGAAAAAGAAGAAATGAAGCTTTCATTATCTTGCCCATTGACAGAAATACCACTTAGTTTAAAGAAGAAGCCTTATCCTGCTTCTTCCACAAACAGAAAAGATATTGAAGACAATATCTCTACCCTTTTAAAAAGGAATATTTGTCACTGGACGACCTACGCACAAGGTCGAGGATGTTCCTGAAAGTGAGACGAGGGATTTAGAAACTTCTTCGAAGCACAGAGGAATGATTCGAGGAAGTGATTCGAAGGTCACTCAAAGTAAGAGCTACAGGTTCGAGGTTCGTTCGAGAAGAATTTTAAAAATAGTTTCAAAGGTTATAGGAATTCTTAAGATCTCACGAAGGGTTGGAAACTCAATAATCAAAGATTTAGGATTTAGAAACGAATATTGAGAAAGTAAAAGAAAGATACAATAACAATGATTTAACTTTTAAGGATTTACCACTATTAATGTAAATACGATATTATAATTTAATTCTAAGGAATATCGAACCAAATACCCAACTCCTTTTATATCCTTTGTTCCTCCTCGCATTGACCTCCCTTCCATCGCACCATTACTAACAAACACTTAGACCCTCTTCACTAAATATCCGTCCATGCTCAATTTACCCCTTTTTAATTAATTAACAAAACTTTAATGAAAAAAACTACTACTGTACTATTTCGTTGAACCTAGCGCTGTGCGTCGCTTATTGAAAAAGACTAAGGTACCCCATTGGGAGATTGACTAATTTAGATTTAGAGTTTAGGCTAGCGCAGTTAAATAGTAAGTACACAAAGGAAAATCGCAGTTGCTATGGAGAATTGCTTTCTGCGCTTCGAGTATAGATTTAGGACTTGATATTATTGATTTAATGAGTTGATTTCGCCTCGAGTGTCACGTGGCGCGTGACAGATGCCCGGGTATAAAAATTGTGAACTCCGTTGAGCTTGAGCCATCTTCCCACACTAGTTTCCCTTTTCTAATACTTTTTTCCCTCACCTCTTAATTACTTATTCTTATAATGAACTTCCCCACTCCCACACCTACGCCTCCACACCCTAAAGCGGATGGGGGAATAATCACACGACAGTTTTCACAGACTTGCACGGCTTGTGAAAGCATGGAATATTTCTGTGTCGAAAGTACGGCGACTCGAGGCCCTCGCCAGAAATGCGAGTTTTGCCGTTGGCGGCGAGTGGCATGCGATGCGTTGACAAAGAACGCGGAAATCGAAAAACGATTTACCAAAACTAAGTTTTGGGTAGTTCCGAAAACCAAGGAGGTGGTCGAAGACATTTGGGATGTCTCGATCGAAGATGAACAATCGGTGGGGGAAAATGATAAGGAGTTAAACAACGAGATCTCAACCTGGGTAACCCAGGCCACGATTTCGAAGCGAGGTGTCGAGGAAGAAGTCGACGAGTTGGTGGAGGAGGATGAAGATGAAGTCCCTGTTCCAGGGCGGGCACCCAAGAAACGACGGGTGGTCATCGAGGACGATGAGGAAGAGAGAGAGGTAGAGGTCGAAGTGACGCCAAGGTTATTTCTAGAGCCTGACCCCATCTTTGAGGTAAGTTTTTATTTGTTTATTTTAAGGATGAAGTTACTGATGAGTTTTTTGTTTTAGACATCGAATAACCTTGAAGAGCCGATTGCGGAGCCTGCTCCGGTTATACCAACTGAGGCACACCCTTCGGCCACGGAGGTAGTTGAAGAGCCCGAAGATACCCTGGACCAGGTGTGGTCAAAGAAACCTCGTCAAGGTCGACGAGTAAGGTTCGCGGAAGAACTATGTGGGGAGTTCGACACTATTATCGACGCTGCTTCCTTCGACATGGCAGAGGAGCTCTTGGAGATGGGAGAGGTGGTTCCGGTAGGAGAGGAGGAGGTATTTGAGAAATGCAGGAAGGAGATAAGGGTAGTTTTGGAGAAAATGAAAAGATTGGTTCAAGAGAAGTTAAAAGAAAAGATTTGAAATGAAAAGGAGATGTAAAGAAGTAAAAAAAAATTGTATTTTAGTTTTATTTTATTTTTATTTTATTTTATTATTATTATTTTTTTATTGTAGGTGAATGTTGTTAATTTTATAAGATTTGAGAGAGAGAGAAAAAGAAGAGAAAAAAAAGAAAAAAGAAGTTTTAAATAAAAAATTTTAAAATTTGAAAGAAGAATTTTAAAGAAAGAAAAAGGTTGTTTTAATTGAAGGAAGTTTTAGTGTTTTTTTTAAAAGGAAAATTTTTATGTAAGAAAAGAGAGAGAAAAAAGAAACGGTTTTGTGATTGAGATGAGTTTGTTAAATTGAGGATTTTAAAATTTTTTTTTTTTTTTTTAAGAAATTTTAGTTGAAAAGAGATGAAGAAGAAAGAAAAGAAAAAAAACAGAATTTAGAATTTAAGAGAATTCGAAAAGAAGAATTATTTGTTTCAAAGAATTATTATAGGGAGATTTAGACACTACGCAATATAGGGGGTGGACTTGCTAGCAAGTCCTCAACCTGAACTCAGATGGAACTCAGATGGAACTCAGACTGAACTCATACTGAACTCTACTTGAACACCCACCTAAAACTGTTCTGCTGAGTGGTGTTCATCCCTGATTGTATGGTTCCTTTATCAATAGCTCAATGTGTGTTCAATCTGTGGTGAGTTTGGGTCCAAGGTTGCGGACTCGCTAGCAAGTCCGCCCCCCATATTGTGTGGTGAGAGGTTGAAGTTAAGTTCGAGGAAATGATCGTGTCGTACAAGATTTGATGATTCAAAGGAAAGAAAGTTTTTAAAAGAGAGAATAAATTTTTGGAAGAGAAATTTTTGAAGAGAATTTTAAATTTAAGAAAAGAATGTATTTAAAGAATTGAAAAAGAAAAGAAAGAAAATATTTAGAGAGATTTATGAGTTTTTTATTTTATTTTATTATTTATGTTTATTCTATTTATTTTATTTTATTTTATTTTATTTTATTTTATTATTTATATTTATTCTAGTTATTTTATTTTGTTTTTTACTTTATTTTATTTTATTTTATTTTATTTTATTTTAATTTTAATTTTGATTTTATTTTTAGTTGGTTTTGGAGGAAATTTTATAGAAGGAGAAGAAAGAAAAAAGAAGAGAGAAAAAAGAAAACAAGGCTAAGAAATTTAAGAGGTGTTTTAGATTTTAAAGAAGAAAGAAAAAGAAAAGAAAAAAAATAAAGAAATTATAAGGTTTTGGTTTTAAAGGATATTTCAAATGAAAAGATTTTAGGAGTTCAGGAGCGTTAGAAACATTGATGGCTGGTTCCCAGGATGTTTTGTCTGAGTCATTGAGGAAGCCTTCCCATTCCACAAGGTATTGAAGTTTCCCCTTGCATATTCTTGAATCAAGGATACGACTTACTTCCCACTCTAGATGATCTTCTACTTCGACCGGTTCCGGAGGGGGTTGGTTCTTGCCCGGGTATATTTCTCGAGCCAGTTCCAGGAGAGATACATGGAAAACAGGGTGAATCGCCTGCCATTTAGGAGGTAACTTGAGTCGAAATGCAGTTTTAGAGACTTCAGAGTCGATTTCGAATGGTCCCAAGCGCTTTTCAGACAGCTTCTTTGATGGTCTTGTTGTTCAAATGTTTCGTGCATCGAGCCATACTTTGTTGCCTGGTTTAAAGGAAGGAGCAGATTGTCGATGTTTGTCGGCCTGTTCCTTGTATCTTCGAATCGCTGATTCCAAATTTGTTTTAAGTTCTTCTTGGAGTCGTGATATAGTTCGAAGATAATGTTCCGCAGGATGATTAGTTCCTACATGGATTGAGTTGAATCGAGGATGTCGTCCATAAATGGTTTCAAAGGGAGATTGTCGTGTCAAAGGATGAGTCGAGTTATTATAAGCAAATTCGGCCAATGGTAACCATGTGGTCCAATCGTCTTGTTGGTAACTGACATACATTCGAAGATATTGTTCGAGGATTTGGTTAACTCTTTCTGTTTGACCATCGGTTTCAGGGTGATAGGCCGTGGAGAGATTCCTCGTGATATTGAGTTGTCGACATAGTTGGGTCCAGAATGTGGATACAAACAACGAGCCTCTATCTGAAATAATATCATTTGGTAAGCCATGTTTAGAAAATACATATTCTAGAAACAATTTTGACAAATCTTCTGCTGTAGCAGTAGTAGTGGTTTTAATAAAAATAGACATTTTTGAAAATCTATCTACTATTACTAATATAGCATCAAAATCATTAGAAATAGGAAGTTGAGAAATGAAATCCATCAATAAAGATTCCCAAGGTTTAGAGGGAATAGGAAGTGGTTGAAGCAACCCATGCTTCCGGTGACGGGGAGCCTTATTCCTATTACATTCGTAACAAGCTTTTATATAGGCCTTGATTTCCCTGGTCATACCTGGCCAGAAGAAATCCCTCGCTATTAACTGGTAGGGTTTATCAACCCCAAAATGACCAGCTAATGGAGAATCATGTCGACTGTTGGAAATCCATAATTTTATCTCATTGTTGTCGGGTATGACTACTCTAACTTCGAAGACTAATAGACCTGATTCAATACTAAATCTTTTGGCCCCTTGCTTCGAGAGTATTTTGTCTTTTAATCCTAAACAATAATCGTCCTTTGACTGAGCTTTGAGGATGTTGGATAGTGGATTTCGAAAAGATTAAATTGTCATCGAATTAAGTTGATGAGTCGTTAACATTGATTCATTGAAGATTGATTGCACATTTGCTGGGTTCTTGTCAGTAAATGTGTCCCCCCGCTGTGGGTAAACGTCGTCCCGACGTGACAAGATATCTGGGACAATGCAGTTTTTACCTGGGCAATAGGAAATAGAGAAGGAAAATTCAGACAAAAATTCAGCCCACCTGGCTTGACACCTGGTTAACACTTTGGAAGACATGAAGTATTTTAAAGCATTATGATCTGTTAAAATTTGAGAAGGACTATCTAGGCTGAGAAGAAAAGAACGCCATTTTTTAAGACAATGGATAATAGCTAAAAGCTCTTTGTCATGAATTTCATAATTTAATTCTGCGGCTATGAGTTTGCGTGATTCAAAAGCAACAGGATGAAACAGATTTGTTTCAGGATTTAATTAAGAGATGACCCCTGCAATAGCATAATTGCTCGCATCTGTCTCAACTATTGTTGAGGCAGAAGGATCAAAATTTCAAAGAATTGGGGCTGTGGTAAACGCCGTTTTTAGTGCTTTGAATTCCTTTCGTGCTGTAGAAGTAAAAACAAAAGGAATGTCTGTTCTAAGAAGAGAAGTAAGATTGGAAATAGTTTTAGAGTAATCTTTAATAAATCTTCTATAGAAGTTTGCAAAACCCAAAAATCCTTGGAGCGATTTAATGTTTTTGGGCTCAGGCCATTCCAGGATTTTCTGGACTTTTTGGTCATCCATGACTAAACCGTCAGTGGACAACGTAAAACCCAAAAAATCAATTGATTTGAGGTGGAATTCGAATTTATTATGCTTGGCGTAGAGACCATGATCTCGATGACGATTTAAGACCTGTCGAACATGATGAATATGTTCATCTAGTGTTTTCGAGAATATTAAAATATCATCTAAATAGACGACTACAAATTGTTCAACAACATCTTGAAAGATGTCATTAACAAAAGTTTGAAAAGTTGAAGGTGCATTACATAATCCAAAAGGCATCACTAAATATTCAAAACAACCAAATCTAGTGCGCATTGCAGTTAGTGGTTCATGACCTTCTGCAATGCAAATCAGATTGTAAGCGCCTCTAAGATCAATTTTAGAAAAGAAATTAGCACCATTGAAAAGGGTAAGAAGTAATGACATAGGAGGAACAGGATATGCATTCTTCTTAGTGACTGTGTTGAGCTTTCTATAGTCAACACACAACCTAAGACTGCCGTCCTTCTTTTTTACAAAGAGGACAGGGGAGCCGGTTGGAGATTTACTGGCTCTGATGAAACCTTTGGCTACATTCTCTGCAATGTAGTCTCGAAGAACTTGAGATTCTTCCTTCGACAAAGAATAGACAGGACCTGCCGGAGGTACTGGGCCTATTAACTCTATTTGATGGTCGTAGGGTCGATGAGGTGGTAACTTATCGGCCTTGCGGATTGAGAAAACATCGAGGAAATTGTGGTAGATTTCCGGTAGAGTTTATTTGGTCGTCCTCTTCATCTTCGAGAGAATCTGTCGAGGGGATACCTGTATTGAGAGAGCAGAATTTGATTACTTCGAGGCAATTTAAATCCTCTTCGAGTGAAGTCATTGAGCTAGAAGGGTTAGCCAATTGCTCATTTAGAGAAGGATAAGATGCTTTCAAGTCATCTGGCAGAGACTTGTCCTCTAGCAGGACGTTGTCAGGCGGGTTGTTAATCTCCCTATTGACCTGCATTGAAGAATCAGAAATATACTTAGATCATGGGGTGATCAATCCCTTAGTCCAATCAATTTCGGGGTTCCAATGCGTTAAAAAGTCATGGCCAAGAATGGTATCGTCCATCCTTGGGGCGTCCAAGACTGATAATTCCCACTCGAAGGGGGGAAAGTTCGGAAAGTTGAAAACCCATAAAACTTTCTTACTTACCCAATATTTGGGTTCCTCTGATTCGACCAAATAGATTGGAGTTCGATCGATATCTGTAAATGTTAGTTGAAGCTTCTCGGAAAAAGATAAACTAACAAAAGAAATTGAAGCTCCAGAGTCTATAAGACAACTGAAGGGGATATCCTCCTTAAAAAGAATGAATCTCAAGCGGTTTAAGGCAACTCCAGTCCTTAAGACATGGAGGTTCCGTGCACTGGGAGAGATAAGATAGTTTGCTTTGCACACAAGTAAACTATCTACTAGTTTTTTGACTTCGAACTAGTACCTTCTCTTTCCTTCAACTTTACACAGTCTTCCAACTTGTGCTTACCCCCACAATACATACATAACCCATTATCTGCTCGTCTCTTCCTCTCAGCTTCTTTAAGTTCCCCTTTAGGATCCAGTACTTTGCTGATATTGCCTGGGGTCGAGCCTTTTGGTCGAGGTTTATCTTTTCCCTTATTGGGTTTGGATTGAGTCGAGGAGGATTGATTTGGTCGTGGGTGTGAAGAAGTTCCCGATTTAAAATTTAGGCCTTGAGATTTGTTGGCATATCAATGATGTTGAAGTCGTCCTTGATAAACCCCGTCAAGTTCGAGGGTTCGATCCATTAAATCCGTTAAAGTAGTCATCTTCTGACTGTGAAGATTTAATTGATCCAGAATCCTCAAAGGAAGTCCTTTCTTGAAATGATACTTAAGGGCAGCATCATTCCAACCTACTCGAGTTTGAAGTGCTCTGAAGTTCGAGATATATTCAGAGGATTTACCATTATCACTCATGCGAAGAAAATCAAGTTCAATTTCTGTGTTGTCAGTTTCATTAGGGTCCCCAAACAACGTAAAAAGTTGGTCTTCGAACTTTTCCCAATTATTGATAAGTAAGTGGGTTTCTGTCGAGGAAAGCATGAGCAGATAAGGTTCGAACCATCTTGCTGCTTTCCCGGCTAGGAATGAAGAAGCGTAAACAACCTTTGATCGGTCGCTGTTAAAGGTTCGAGGGTCATTATGGAACAGTAACTTGCAGGTTTGCAAGAAGGGTCGCAATCTGTCGGGGTGATCTCCGTTGAATTTGTCAGGAGATTTCATAGAAGGAGTTTTGAACTTAGATCCCTCTGAAGACGTTGGATTTGAAAGGGTTTTCATGAAAAGTCTCATGAAATCTTCCAGAGATTTAGATGGTCCAGGTTCTGAGGATTGACCAGAAGGGTGATTGGCTGGGGCCGATGGTGCCTCGTGCATTGTATCCTCTCCTTCTTCTTCATCACTAGAATCCTCAAAATCTTGTGGGATGTCTTCTACAGATTGAACTGAATGTTGCCGTTCCCTAAGGTCGAGTGGTTCCAAAGAGTGAGTGCGGGAAACAGACCTTGTGGCTGTTGGCCTGCCCCTAGCGCGAGCTCTGATAGTAGCGCCCGGAGGAGGAGTGCGTTGAACAGGTGCCATTTTAAAACTTTTAAAACACCTAAAAGGACGTAGTAGTGCAAAGAATGAGAACTATGGAGAATTAAATTATACTGTCACCGGACGCCCTACGCACAAGGTTGAGGATGTTCCTGAAAGTGAGATGAGGGATTTAGAAACTTCTTCGAAGCACAGAGGAATGATTCGAGGAAGTGATTCGAAGGTCACTCAAAGTAAGAGCTACAGGTTCGAGGTTCGTTTGAGAAGAATTATAAAAATAGTTTCAAAGGTTATAGGAATTCTTAAGATCTCACGAAGGGTTGGAAACTCAATAATCAAAGATTTAGAATTTAGAAATGAATATTGAGAAAATAAAAGAAAGATACAATAACAATGATTTAACTTAAAGATTTTACCACTATTAATGTAAATACATTTTATAATTTAATTCTAAGGAATATCAAACCAAATGCCCATCCTTTTTATATCCTTTGTTCCTCCTCGCATTGACCTCCCTTTCATCGCACCATTCCCATACCATTGACCATTACTAACATACACTTAGACCCTCTTCGCTAAATATCCGTCCATGCTCAATTTACCCCTTTTTAATTAATTAACAAAACTTTTAATGAAAACTACTACTGTACTATTACGTTGATCCTAGCACTGTGTGTCGCTTATTGAAAAGGAGACTAAGGCACCCTATTGGGAGATTGACCAATTTAGATTTAGAGTTTAGGCTAGCGCATTTAAATCGTAAGTACACAAAGGGGAATCGCAGTTGCTATGGAGAATTGCTTTCTGCGCTTCAAGTATAGATTTAGGACTCGATATTATTGATTAAATGAGCTGCTTTTGCCTCGAGTGTCACATGGCGCGTGACAATATTGTTGAAAAGGTAGTTGAAACACCTAAACATTGTGTTATCTCACCTGTCCTAATCTCTTATGAGAAAGATAAAGCCAGGTTATGTGGTGATTATAAAGCATTGAACACTTATACTGTTAATGATATCTATCCTTTACCCAGAATTAGCTCTATACATGCTACTCTATAAGGTGCTAAATATATCAGCTGTTTGGATGGTAATAAGGGATATCACCAGGTGCCTGTTGAGAAGAATTCTCAGAATTTTCTGATGATTGCTACTCATATGGGTATTTATAAGTATATTATGATGCCATTTGGCCCTAAAAATTCCCCTTCAGTTTTTCAAAAAGTTATGGATAACACGTTCCATAAAGAAATAATTAAAGGATGGCTGATGGTTTATATTGATGATATCATTATATTCTCTAAAACATTTGAGGACCATCTTAACCACCTGTGTAAAGTTTTCTATAAGATGGATGAAATAAATATGACACTTGCTTTGAAGAAATTCAAATTTTGTTTTCATTCCTTAAAAGTGCTTGGTCATGTTGTATCAAGTTTACAAATATGTGTTGACCAATACAAAGTGGCAGCCATACAACAAGTGAAGGCTCCTACAACAGTTAGAGAGCTCCAAAGTTTTTTGGGAATATGTGGATACTATAGACAGTATATTAAAAATTACCAATTCATAGCATTACACCTTACCCAATTGACTAGGAAAGATGTTGCTTTTGTCTGGAATAGTGAAAGACAAAGAGCTTTCGACACTATGAATCATTGTTTAATGTCAGCACCAATTCTTGCTTTACCTGACTTTAATCAACCATTTGTTTTATACACTGATGCCAGTTTTATTGGTCTTGGTGCTGCCCTCCATCAAAAACAAGTGATGAATGATAAAGTATCAGAAGTAGTAATTTGTTATAGTTCAAGAACCTTGAGAAATAGTGAATTGAAATATGGTGCCACTCAACTAGAATGTTTAGCGATAGTGTGGGCTCTAGAGAAGCTACATTATTACCTGGTTCCCCTGAAATTTGAACTTGTCCCTGACTGCAGTGCAGTTAAATCCCTTTTAAACTTGAAAACACCTAACAGACATATGTTCAGATGGCAGCTGGCTGTTCAAGAATACAGAGGGAGAATGACAATAATTCGTAGGGCTGGTATTGTTCACTCAAATGTGGATATGTTATCAAGGTTACCTTTACCAAATGATGACTCAAATCCTGCATATGATCCTGAAGATGACATTATTCATATTCATGGGATATATGTGGTTTATATGGAGAAAGAGCTATTACAGCTTATTCTGGATTCATATGATAAAGAGACTGACTTAAAAAAGCTATGTACCATACTAAATGATCCAAAGAATGCTTCAATACAAGCATTCATTAAAACCCTTTCACCAAAGTACCAGAAGGCTTTGAAAAAAGGTAAATTTTCAATTGATGAAGGATATCTATATTATAGAAGAAAGTTGAGTAATGTTATTGTTATTCCTCCTTCTATGAAAGAAAGCATCTTGAAGATTTGTCATGATGACATATTAGCTGGACATTTTGATCTTGAAAAAACAATGATAAGAATTAAAACACTGCTTTGTGGGTTAATATGTCTGAAGAAACCAAATTATATGTTGAATCCTGTGATTCTTACCGAAATCCAAAAAGATTGACTGGTAAAAGAGCTGGATTAATGCAACATATTGAACCTCCTGATGCACCATGGCAGATAATAAACATGGATTTTGTAACACGATTACCTATTGCTGGAAAAGACAGTTATAACTCTTGTTGGGTTATTGTGGACAGATTCACTAAAATGTGTAAATTTATACCTACTCACAAGGATGTTTCCACTAAAGAATTAGCTTTCTTATGGTGGTCTCATATGTTTAATACTGCTGGGTTTCCTAAAACCATAATCTCTGACAGGGACCCTAAATTTACTTCTGAATTTTGGATGTCTCTGATGGATGTTTGTGGTTGTGATCTGAAACTTTCTACTGCCAATCACCCTCAGATTGATGGATTAGCTGAAAGAATGATTCAGACCTTAGAGGACATGATAAGAAGGTATTGTGCCTTTGGCTTTAAGTACAAAGACAATGACAGATTTACTCATGATTGGGTTACTTTACTTCCTGGTTTGGAATTTGCTTATAATAGCACTGTTCACTCTATAACTCAGAAAAAGCCTTTTGAGCTCTGGCTTGGATATGTTCCAAATACTCCTGCCCAAATTCTCAATAACAAAATACCTAAATTGGATTTACATCCTGGTGTAACATCTTTTCTTCAAATGCAACAACTATGTAGAAATCATGCTCAAAAATGTATTGAAAAATCATTTGAATATGAGAAGAAAAGATGGGACAAATCCCATAAAGAATACACTTTTAAAAAGGGTGATGAAGTGTTGATATCTACTGTCCATTTCAATTTACAAGGAAATAACAAATTAAAAGACCCATTTGTAGGTCCATTTTTTGTCAGAAGAATGGTTGGTGATAATGCAGTTGAAGTTATTTTGCATTCTCCATATGACAGAAAACATCCTGTTTTTCCAATATCTCTTTTAAAACCTGACACATCCAATAGTGATTTATTTCCTAAAAGAAGGGGAAGACCCAAAAAAGACCCCTAATGAAATCACTGAGACAGCAGTAATTGATAAGATTCTAAATGACAGAATAGTTACTACTGAAAAAGGTACTGAATACTTATTGAGATTCAAGAATAAGTTTTCAGAATATGATTCTTGGATACCTGGGAAAGAGATATCTAATCTTCCTACTCTGCTAAAGAAAAATAAAAAATAAAAAAATCATAGCATTTTTTTTTTTTTTTTTTTTTTTTTTTTTTTAAAGAGTGAGGGAGTGTCAGCCAGGCTGCTAGACTCACCCAGTAAAATAATAAATTAGTTCCTGGGATGAAGCCACACCTTTTTAATTTCTATTTATTAATTTTAATTTATTTACTTTAAAGTTACTTGTAATAAATTAACTAATTACAAAGAAGTAAAATGAGTAAATAAATAAAATTAATATTATGTGTCCCTTATATTTTATTTCCTAACACCATGCTCAATCACAGGATGAAAAGGTGTAAAATTATACTAAAATACTAAAGACTCAAATAAATCAAATGTCTTTATTAAGAGATTTAAAATTCTATTAATATAAAATTTTAATCCAAAATGTTTTACACTAAGTGTGACAATGACAAGGAACTCTAAAACTATAATAAATAATGTGATACTTTTTATTGAGACATCATTTTAGTATACCTTTGTTATGTGCACATTCTTATTTTTGGAAAGGTTTTTTCTCACACTTCCTTATGGATAGTTGTTAACTCTGTGTGTTATCTCTCCCCTTTTACCTATAAAAGGCCTTCTCTTTTGTGTTGTTTTGGACATTCATTACTTACCAATTTTTTTACTAAAACATTTATAGTTATTAAATACTTATTACTATTATTTATCTTTTTAGTATTTACATTATCATACTTTTAAATTCTAAATGTTCATAATATTGATAAAACTCTACCTCTTTTATTTGAGTAAAGTAACATATAAGATAAAAATACGTACTTGACTTTGAGAATTTTCAAATCCACTGTCCAAAACCGTAAATTGCCACCAAAAATCTTTTAGACCAAAAGGAGTCCCCCGATACTCTCTCTCTCTCTCTCTCTCTCTCTCTCTCTCTCTCTCTCTCTCTCTCTCTCTCTCTCTCTCTCATTCTCATTTTCTTCTTCTTTACTTCTTTACTTCTTTACTTCTTTACTTCTTTACTTCTTTTTTTTTTAATCTTTTTTAAATTTTTAAATTTAAAAAGAAATACATATATATATATAAATATAGTTCATTCCATTTGTCGGTGGTGGTTACAATCACTCAAAATCATTTGAGATCTTCTTAAATAGATTAAGATTTACAAAAACGATGAAAAGTAAATCAATTTTTTTTTTTTTTTTTAGGAACATCATTCTGACCAATCAGTGATTTTTTGCTCTTCAATTTCAATTCAATGAACTGATGATGCAATAAGAATGACGAACATTGATTTTCTTCGGAGATGGTATCATATATGTTATGTGTGTATCCAAGTATATATATTTGTATCTATATACATTCCTATATACGTATATACTCAAAACCATATTCTCCCAATTCAAATTCTGAACAAACCTCCAGGAGACACAAACTACATACAATTAGAAACTTTCAAATTCATTGATATTCTCCGACTACCACAATAGATATATATATATATATATATATAATAGTGAATGAATAGAGAAGCCTAATACAATTGGCAACTTTCAGAACGCCTTTTTTCGATGGAACATGATCCAAATACCCGTCATGGTATCAAACCATACAAATAATCAATTACATTCTTTACATGTGTAGAACCTAATCTCTTTTGGGAATTTAGTTTACCAATTCTAAACTGCTCTTCAGGAGTAAAGTCAAGGGAAAAAAACAAAAAAAAAAAGACTTGGGTGAAAAAGGATGTGCGAAAAAAGAAGCACTCGGAATGATCCACAGACAACTAATCATGTCTTCCACTGCAACGTTTGATCTGCAGTGAGAATGATAATAGACTTTTAATGGGCTCAACTCAAACTCCTTCTGAAGCAAGGATGATAGATAGTATATCTATCATATCCATAAATCACAATTAAAACCGTCATTTTCTAAAATCGTAAACCCATTTTGCGAAGCATTACGCAAACACATCAACAAGAGAGAAACGCCAAGAAAAAATTATCCCAAAAACAACACCCCAACACAGCACCATTTCAAAGGAAGAGGTAAAATACAGTAGCAGTGCATACTGCCCAGAGGCCATCGCTGAAATAAAGGGGTCCTACACGACTGGAACCACTGCTGGGTGCTTTTCCCAAAATAGTAGGTTTCGGGGCAGGGGCATTGGTGGTACTAGTAGTATTGGTACTAGAAGATGTATTTGTAGTAGTAGCAGGAGTAGGGGTAACAGTCACATTAGGAGCTGGAGGAGCTTGGGCACAATACCCTTCAGCTTGATTCTGGTATGATGCTCCAATAGCTTGTTGCTCTCGGCAACCATCGTAGCACTGAGCAATGTTAGCATAAGTCCTGAAATCATAAATGTAAGTTGAGTGATGAGCAAGTCACAGTCAGGTGAGAGAGAGAGAGAGAGTATGAACTGAATTTACTGGCAAAGACATCGGTAGTCTAGACTGTGACAGTTCTGAATATCTTTAGATACTTTGTTCTATAAAGGAGAAAAAGGAGAAGAAGAAAAAAAAAAGAAAAAAAAAGAGGAAGAAGAAAGAAAGAGAATGGTTTGTGTTAAGAATAGAAAGACATGAAAAGGGAGGAAGAGGGAAGTAAAAACATACAACACAAGCATTGAAGTTTTGCTGAGCATTGCCACAAGTTGAACCATTTACGGTAGGGGCAGCAAAAGTAGTACCGACCAAGGGAGAATCAGCACCGGAATTAGAAGAAGAAGAAGTTTTGGAGGTAGTCGTATTGGGATTAGGAGTGGTGGTGGTGTTGGTGTTGGCCGAAGATGTGGATTGTGCTTGAACGGCGGACAAGATGAGAGCCAAAGTGAAGAAAGAAGGAGAAATCATGATGAAGAAGGGTTTGAAATAGTGGATTATTGAGTACAGATAATAGGGATAGTAGAAATGAAATAATAATATAATATGATATAATATACTAAATATATTTGTGAAGGAAGGCAAAGTGGATGAAAGTGGGCGCAAGATGGCGAAACAGCTGACGGCTGGCTTTATGCGAAAAGCGGATGCATCGTTCCGACCAGCCACGGGGCACAAGCCACGATAGATGTTCTGCCATCCCACACCACCCAAACCAGTCATCCTTCTCAGTCCATCAAAAATACTCTCTGGCCAAGCAATCCACCGTCGAGCAGACTAACACAGTCTCACTTTCCTATCTGCTAAAATAATTATAATAATAATACAGAAACTCTACAGCAACAACAACAACAACAACAACAAACAACCAAGTATATTGTTTAAATGCAATTCTATATGTAAATACATACCTTGTTTGCGTTCAAGAAAATGGCTACTAGAGAATCTACTTATCTGCTTTGAGCTTTAAATAAGCTGGCTGAAGGGCCCTATTAACACCAGCATAGATAGATTAATTAATGATGATTATTTATTCTTCATATCCGTATTATCAATTTGTCTAATGACAAAGTTATATGACCACTAGATCTATACATAGTCATAGCTCGGAAGCTAATCAAATTTGTACCTCAGTATACTCTGATTTTCAATAACAACTTGGTTCTCACACGACTAACCACAAGAGAAGTGAATATAAACTCATTATATTATATTGAAATGAATCTCAAACTCAAAAACAGCAGATAAAGAAAAAGAATTAAGACTTTTAATAAGAATGTGTAGAAATTTCTGCATCTAATATCATTCACCTTTTCCTGACTTTTTCAGCTGAGGAATCACAAAGATATGAGCTCCAGAACTAATGACACTTATTCTTTCCCACTCAGAGTCATTTTCCTGATTCCGGACCTCAAGGACATGTTTTTGCACCTGGTGTGTGAACTTTTCCTTGTGTGTAAATTCTGTCTTTGAGTGTCAGCCAGGCTACTAGACCTACCCAGTAAATAATTATAATTATTTACTAGAGTAGAGCTACACCTTTACCTCTCACTTTATTAGTTATATCTACTTTATAAATTACTTATACTATTTTAACTAGTTAATAAGTAAAATTAAATAAATATATTATTATAATGTTCCCTCATTTCTTATTCCTTGACAGCATCCTCATGACAGCTGAAAAGTAGATTAAAGTATAACAATACTGAATATTAAAGGAAAAAATCAATTATTTTTATTTTACCTTGACATATACAGAAAATACTGTATCTAGAACATTCCTTCTAGAATATATTTTAATTTGAAATTTCTATTGTGGGATTTTCTCCCTGTGATATTCTTGTATGTAGGATGTGGTACCGTATTTTTTCTCTCTCTTTTGCCTCTATAAGGCTTCTCAATTTGGCTGTTTTTTATTCTTTCCATTCTTTACACATATTACAATTTTATATACAAATTAAAACCTAGTACTACTATTACCTATTTCTGAGTATTCACAATTAAATATTTCAAGTTATAAAGTAATAATTATATTTACAATCTTACCTTTTAACTTGAGTAAAACATAAGAAAAATTTACTATGTACACAACTATTTGAAATCTTGGATTTTCCTACCCTTCACTGCCATTGGACTGCTGGAAATACCTTCTAGACCAAGAGACCCCCCTCCCCCCCTGACAACTGAGGGCCTTTCCAAATTGTAGTAAACCCATTGATACCTTGACAACAATGACTCTGTGGGACCATTGACTCCAGCACCTATAGCATTTTGTGGAAAAACAACAAAAGCACGTGGCTGTATTTTTTGCCATGACCGGGACTTGAACCTTGCTCCAAATTAGAAGATTTATATAGATGTTAATGTCCTATATTTTGTAGTGACTATAGTGGTTACTATCTGTCAGTTTGTGCTAGTATCTAAGTATGATTTAATAGTAAATATTAATGGTCCAACTACTTATTGATAAATGATTTAGTGATTAAACCTCAGGGGAAGACTAATAAAATAGTTATTCTCAATTTAAACTCACAATACTTGGATGTTATGTGTGCTAGTGGTGGAAAATAGAATAATAAAATATAGTGATAGCTTATATAAAGATAATATCAATTTATAAATGCTTTATAATATATTTCTGTATGATAATAATTGTGTTGTAGTGTTTATTTGAGTTGTAGTAAGTAAGTGATGTCTAATAACCGTCAAAATCCTCCCTTACTTATACCAAAATCCACTGGAGTGCACAGACCTTCAATCCAGATGATGTCACTACTATCCCTGGAAATTACAGCACTTTGAGGGCCCATCACCTCCCCATGGCGTCCACTTCAAGCAGTTTCAACACCCAGACTTCCAGTAAGGACCTTCCATCACAATTCATGATACCACAGACCCATACCATAAATAGAATAAACAGATCAAAGCGGATACCATAAAGAAACAGGTAAAATAACTCATCCAAAGAGTATAAAATGAAACCCAAAGCATATAAAGGAACCAAATTAACTGTCCAAGCTCCCAATAATATCCCCAAGCATCTATATTAACCCAGTAATTATATCCCAACCCATAAATCTGTGAAAATCCATCCAAGGAAGCAGATTAAGTTGTCCAAACTGGATATATGAGCCTGAAATAGGTGTATATGCTTGTGTAGGCGTTGTGAGTCCACTGAATACGTCCATATGACCTAAAATAAGCAGAAAAATAAAGGTTATAGGCTATTAAGAGGTTAAAACCCACTTATAGACCTAAATATACATAATATAACTACATATTTCACTGAATATGAGGTTTATGTAGACATATAAGCTTATGTATGTCTATAATTACTTAATATCACTTAAGATAAGTATATTATGACTCCATTAACACCTTAATAAGTATTATAAGGCTATGGATAAGCTATTTAAACTACTATAAGTCATATAATAGTGTAATAATTATATATATATGTATTATAACAATATATATAAATATTTTAACCTTATTTTTAAGTAATAAGCTTAATGTAATTAAGGTTATCTTATTTTGAAAATATAAATTACTCAGTCCTGGAGATACCTAGGCTGACACTATCTGTAGGTCTCACTCTGCACATTTCATATTACATATATAGATTTTTATTACTCTACACTCTGTAATTGGCATTGACTTTCTCAAATTGCAGGGGGAGGTATCTGGTATATAATTTTTTTTCTAGTAGACCAAGATAGAGCAAAAATTGCTCTTAGTCCTAGAAGTAATATAATTTCAATTATTTGATTAAAAATTATATTAATTAATTATTTCAGTTGACTATTGGTCCTGATAATTAATATATTATCTCATTATTTCAGTTGACTATCAGTCCTGGAAATAAAAAATAACAATATGTTAATTGATTATTTGATTAAAAACTATATTAATTAATTATATCACGTGACAATTGGTCCTGATAATTAAATATATTATTTGATTATTTCAGTTGAATATTAGTCCTGGTAATAAATAATAAACATATATTATTTAATTATTTCAGTTGGATATTAGTCCTGGTAATTAATAATAATTTATAATTTTTTTTAAAAAGAAAAAATAATCACTGACAATATATTAATATATTTTCTTTCAGCCCAAGTTATTCAAATAATAGCTGATTTGAATATTTATACTACCCGTGAAGAGGAGTTGGATCTATTTGATTATGATGAAAATTCTGTAAACTCTCCTTTGACTTTTAAATTTTCTCCAATTAATCAATTATTGAACCAATCAGGATGTAGACATGCAGGAGGTGGAAATCAAGAAAGAAAAAAACTCCCCAGGACTCCAAGCCCCAGGTGCTCCCTCCAGAAGAACTTCCAAAAGGCTTCAAAATTAAAAGAAAAGTGCCATGACAGCAGCAGGTGAACAACCTTTCAACTCACATCAAGGAGCTGAAAACAGAGAACCTCAGATTAAAGGTAAAGAGAGAAGTATTAGAAGAAAGAATAAAATGCAAAGAGACTTTTCTTCAAGAGAGGAAGAAACCTCTACAAGTAGCAAAAACCCCTCCACAGTTGGCTCCTCAGCAACAAGAAAAAGTGGAAGTGTCAAAATGGCAGTGGGACTGGCTGAACACTAAATGGGACTCACTTCAAACCCAGAAGATGCAACAGGCTCCTCAAGAAGGTCCCTCCAAGCCCCAACAATTCAATCCAACCCCTCCTCATCCTTACCAAGGAGGAAGAAGAAAGAAAAATAACCACATACAAGTTTTGCCAAAACCATGGTAAAGTCCTCCATTGAATCTAAAGTTCCTTTTCTTGTAACTGATTCAGTTCCTTCAGGTAACTCTGGAATGAAAGATGGCACTTTGAGACAAGTAGAAGCTGGTTCTAGCAGACTAAGTAATCAATCTTCTGCTCATGTAAATACTCCTTTAATTTTAATCACTACCTCAATGATAAATCCAGATATGGCTATTGTAGATAAATAAATTGATCCTGAAGTATATGAGACTCTTGAAAATTACTCTGTCTCTATCCTGAGAGATGCCCCTGATGTAGCAACTATTGATGAGAAATATTTGACAGACATTATCACAAAACAAAATCAGATAATGAAAAACCTACAATTAACACAAAAAATTAATAGGTTGTTAACTGAGAAAGGTTACCAGGCATTGAAAAGTGAGTTGAATAGTGTTTCTGTTGAATTGTTTAGGTACAAGGTAAATTATGAAAAGAAATTTGCTTTGTGGTAAAATATTAAAAATGATCTATCCAAATTGCAAGAGACTATGTCTATCTGTTGCCAAAAACTAGAAGATTATAAATCAAACTTGAAAAACTAAATGATCATTATTCATCTTTACAAAATAAGAACTGATTATCTTTTGCTACCAACAATAAGACATTAACCAGTATTCCAAGGGTGAAAACTAGGTGAACCAACATTGAAGAACAATTGAACTCATTGTTTGACTAAAAATACTCTGACACTACTCTGAAAGAAACTTTTGCACAGGATACTCCAAATGTACCTGAGCCAAGTTCCTCAAAAGAAATATTAGTACAAGAGAAACTTCTAGATATTTCTGAGTTTCTATCAAAAATTGATGATGCACCCTGTTCATCTACAAATGGGTTTACTAATGAGATTACTGCCCAATTAGAAAAATTGAAGCTGCTTCTTACACATAAGCAAGCAAGCCAAAAGGAAATTACTTGAAATTAGAAAAATTGGCCTAAACTTGACCAATCTCCAACATTTGATGGTGACTCTTCCTCTGATTGGAAGCAATTCATATGCAGAATTGATAATCTTAAAAATTCTTATAAAGGACCAGATGAAGAAATTTTGTCTAAATTTATTTCTTTGTTTTCCAATGTTGCCCTGATGTGGTATGAATCTGTCCTTTTGGATAATAATGATTACTCTTTGGAGGATTGGAAAAAGTTAAGTAAAGCACAATTTGGTGGTTCAAAGTTTAGGTTAGCCCAACAAAGGCATTATGAGGAATCTAGATATAGATCATCCTCTACAGAAAAACCTATTTAGTTACTTATGAAACTAGTGAAAATTATAAGAGAAATGGATCCAAACATGGATTATGAACTATGGAAAGACAGGATCCTTTATAAATTGCAAATGTCTTTGAGAGATTTAATTGTGGCTTGTACTGAATTCTCAAGAGAGCCTTCTTCTTTTATTAATACTTGTAATGAAGTACTTTTGAATAAAAGGTATGAATCTATGAATTTCATCCCTAGAACTTCATTGGAGAAACCCTCCAATTACCAACAAAAACTTCCAGAAAAAGTTTGTAAACCTTCTACCCCTGTTGCACCTAAAAAATATGCAACAAACACTTGCTTTAAATGCAGAAAGCCTTGGAAGAAAGGCCATGTTTTTGACAAGAAAATAAACCTTGTTGAACAAACAGAGGATCCTGCAGATGACACAGTTGCACTGGATGATACTTCAAGTGATTGCTCCAGCAACATTTCTTATGATTCTAACCAGGAAATCATGATTCTGGAGGAAGATATTCAAATTTTTAAATAATATTGACATTGATAAAAATTATTTATCCACAGTTGAGGATGCTGAAATCATAATAAATTATGAGGACATCTCAGTAATTATTACCCCTCTCAAGGCACCAGTCTTGATTAATGGAAAAAAAATTGAGGCTATTTTGGATTATGGAGCTGAAGGAAGTGTTGTATCTGAAAAAGTACTTGCTTCAGTTGATCAGGACTATAAATCTAAACTTATGTCTGTCACTTCTAAAAATTGGAGAGGTTATGGCTCTGTTTTTCCCCCATTGGTAAATACAAAGCTACAGGATTTTTTCAAATATAACCATGGCTTTGTAAGAGCTATGTGTGACTTTTTATTTATGAAAAATGACAACTTAAGCAATTGGTTTATTGTGGGAAATGATCTATTAACCAAATATGGCATTAAACTTGATACTTCAAACAAATGCTTCACAATGGGGTTGAATGGGAAGAAGAAAATTTAAATTTCTTCCCCCAAAAAATTAATAACCCCAGGATTCAAGACATGTCATTCTGTGGTTCAATATAAAGGAAGATCTACAAAAGAAATTTCTGCCCTCTTGTCTGAAATTGACACAGCTTCCTTTGGAGAAAAACTTTCTGGTGAGGAAAAAGATTCCACTATTCAGTTAATTAAATATTTTCTTATGACCTTTGCTCATGGGTCAAATGAATTAGGATTGGTTAAAGAATAAATGAAGCTTTCATTATCTTGCCCATTGAATGAAATTCCACCTAGCTTAATGAAGAAGCCATATTCTACATCCCCCACAAAGAGAAAAGATATCAAAGAAAATATCTCTATCCTTTTAAAAATGAATATTATTGAAAAGGTATTTGAAACACCTAAATTTTGTGTTATCTCACCTGTATTAATCTCTTATGAGAAAGACAAAGCTAGGTTATGAGGTGATCATAGAGAATTAAATACTTATACTTTAGATGATATTTATCCTTTACCCAGAATTAGCTCTTTCCAAGCTACCTTACAAGGTGCTAAATATATCAGCTGTCTAGATGGTAATGAAGGATATCACCAAGTGCCTGTTGAGAAAAATTCACAGAATTCTTTAATGATTGCTACTCATATGGGTATTTATAAGTATATTAGGATGCCATTTGGCCCCAAAAATGCCCCTTTCAGTTTTCCAAAAATTGATGAATAACACATTCCATCAAGAAATAATTGAAGGATGGCTCATGGTTTACATTGATGATATCATCATATTCTCTAAAACATTTGAGGACCATCTTAACCACCTGTGTAAAGTATTCCATAAGATGGATGAGATAAATATAACACTTGCTTTGAAATAATGCAAATTTGGTCTTCATTATTTGAAAGTGCTTGGTCATGTTTTCTCAGGTTTACAGATATGTGTTGACCAGAACAAAGTGGTATCCATACAAAAGGTTAAAGCTCCTAATACAGTTGAAAAGCTACAAAGTTTTTTTGGGAATGTGTGGATACTATAGACAATCTATTAAAAATGATCAGGTTATAGCATTACCCCTCATCCAATTAACTAGGAAGGAAGTTTCCTTTGTCTGGAACAGTGAAAGAAAAAGAGCTTTTGACACCATGAAACATTTTTTGATTTCAGCACCAGTTCTTTCTTTGCCTGACGTTAATCTACCATTTGTTTTATACACTGATTCCAGTTTTATTGGCCTTTGTGCTGCTCTCCACCAAAAACAAGTTATGAATGACATAGTATCAGAAGTAATAATTTGTTATATTTCAAGAACCTTGAGAAATAGTAAATTGAAATATGGAGCAACTTAACTTGAGTGTTTGGCACTTGTGTGGGCTCTGGAAAAACTACATTATTATCTGGATGACCAGAAATTTGAACTTTTCACTGACTGAAGTGCAGTTAAATCCCTCTTGAGCTTAAAGACACCTAACAGACACACATTCAGATGGAAGTTGGCTGTTCAGGAATACAGGGGAAGAATGATAATAATTCATAGGGCAGGTATTGTTCACTCAAATGTGGATATGTTATCAATCTTACCTTTTCCAAATGATGACTCTAATCCTGCATATGATCCTGAGGATAAAATAGTTCACATTCATGGGATATATGTGGTTGATTTTTAGGAAGAGCTATTACAGCTTATTCTGGATTCATATGATAAAGAAACAGACTTGTAAAAGCTGTGTACTATATTAAATGATCCAAAGAATACTTCAATACAAGCATTAATAAAAACCCTCCCACCAAAGTACAAAAATGCTTTGGAAAAAGTAAAATTTTCAATTGATGAAGGATACCTCTATTATAGAAGAAATTTGAGTAATGTTATTGTCATTTGGCCCTCTATGATAGAAATTATCTTGAAAATTTGACATTATGAAATATTGGCAGGACATTTTGATCTTCAGAAAACATTGATTAGAATTAAGAACACTGCTTGGTGGGATAATATGTCTGAAGACACCAAACTATATGTTGAATCCTGTGATTCTTTCCAGAAATTAAAGAGATTAATGGGGAAAGGAGCTTTATTGATGCAAAATATTGAATCTTCTGATGTACCATAGAAAATTATAAACATGGACTTTGTAAAGGACTACCCATTTCTGGGAAAGAAATTTTTAACTCTTGATGGGTTATTGTGGAAATATTTACAAAAATTTGTAAATTCATTCCTACTCACAAAAATGTTTCCACTAAGAAGATAGCCTTCTTGTGGTGGTCTCATATGTTTAATACTGCTGGTTTCCCAAAAGCCATGATCTCTGACAGAGACCCCAAATTTAATTCTGAATTTTGGATGTCTCTGATGGATGTTTGTGGTTGTGATCTGAAGCTTTCTACTGCCCATCACCCACAAACTGATGGATTAGCTGAGAGAATTATTCAGACTTTAGAGGACATGATAAGAAGGTATTGTGCCTTTGGCTTTGAGTATAAAGATGATGGCAGATTCACTCATGATTGGGTTACCTTACTTACTGTTTTGTATTTTGCTTATAATAGAACTGTTTACTCTATAACTCAAAGAAAGCCTTTTGAGCACTGGCTTGAATATTTTCCAAATACTCCTGCCCAAATTCTCAATAATAAAATATCTAAATTGGATTTACATCCTGGTGTAAAATCTTTTCTTAAATTGTAACAAATTTTCAGAATACATGCTCAAAAATGTATTGAAAAATCTTTTGAATATGAGAAGAAGAGTTTGGAGAAATCTCATAAATAATGCACTTTAAGAAGGGTGATGAAGTACTGATTTCGATGGTCCACTCCTATTTTCAAGGTAATAGAAAATTAAAAGACCTCTTTCACTATGCACTATAGGGGGTGGACTTGCTAGCAAGTCCTCAACCTGATCTTAGATGGAACTAAGGTTGAACTCAGACTGAACTCATACTGAACCCATACTGAACTCTACTTGAACACCCACCTAAAACTGTTCTGCTGAGTGGTGTTCATCCCTGATTGTATGGTTCCTTTGTCAATAGCTCAATGTGTGTTCAATCTGTGGTGAGTTTGGGTCCAAGGTTGCAGACTCGCTAGCAAGTCCACCCCCCATATTGTGTGGTGTTTGTAGGTCCATTTGTTGTCAGAAGAATGATTGATAATAATGGGGTTGAAGTTATACTTTACTCTCCATATGACATAAAACATCCTGTTTTTCCAATATCTCTTTTGAAACCTTACACATTAAATAGTGATTTTTTTCCAAAAAGGAGGGGAAGACCAAAGAAAACTCTTAAAGAAATAACTGAGACAGCAGACATCAATAAGATTCTAAATGACAGAATTATAACTTCTGAAAAAGGTACTGAATACTTATTCAGATTAAAGAATAAATCTTCTGAATATGGTTCTTGGATACCTGGGAAAGAGATATCTAACCTTCTTGCCCTACTAAGGAAATATAAAAAGAAAAAATCATAGCATTTTTTTTATTATTTTTTTTGGAGTGAGGGAGTGTCAGCCATTCTACTAGACCTGCCCAGTAAGCAGTTATAATTATTTACTAGAGTATAACTATGCCTATACCTCTCACTTTATTAGTTATATTTACTTTATAAATTACTTATAATTTTTTAACTAGTTAATAAGAAAAATTATATTAAATATATAATTATAAACGTTTCCTCATATTTTATTCCTTGATAGCGTCCTTATGAAAGCTGAAAAGTAGACTAAAGTATACTAAAACTGAATATTAAATAAAAAATCAAATATTTTTATATACCTTGACATATACAGAAAATACTGTATATGGAATATTCCTTCTAGAAAAAACATTTTAATTTGAAATCTTTTATTGTGGGATCTTCTCCCTGTGATATTCTTGTATGTAGGAGATAGTACTGTATTTTTCCCTCTCTTTTTGCCTATATAAGGCCCCTCAATTTGTCTGTTTTTGATTCATTCCATTCTTTACATTTATTAAAATTTTATATACACAACTCTAGTAAAACTATAGCATATCTCTGAATATTCACATTTAAATATTTGAAGCTTTAAAGTAATAATAGTATTTAAAAATCTTACTTTTAATTGAGTAAAACAAAAGGAAATTTGCTATGTACACAAATATTGAAATCATGAGTTTTTACTACCCTTCAACACTGTTGGTGTCAGCCAGGCTGTACCAGAAGGCCATTAAATGTTATTTTAATTTATTGGACCTGAAAGAGGGCATAAAAATATGCATGTTATGTATATAAATAAATATTTTATTGTATATTAAAATTATATAATTATCTTATTAAATATAAGTAAAATAAGTATTATATTAAATTTATTATTATATAAATTATTTATGCATTTAAATTAAGCATGATATATTTTATATTCTACAAATTATGGCGCATTTTTATGTATTTAATAAATATAAAATAATAATTAATTAATTATAAACATATATTATAATTATAAGTGTAAAATTAACTTATAATGTAATTAAATTAATTAATTAAATTTATATATTAAATAAAGCCTTACATATCTTATTAAACAATAATATTGGGCGCTTTTTTTGACCCTTAGTTCTGTCAGTAAAATTATTAAATAAATTAAAACACTTATTTAATAAGATGGTATTCAAATTCTCACTTTAAATTAGAAATATCATTAAATTAATTATTTGTTCCATTTAAACTATTTATTGAATTAATTACATAGTTAAAACAATTAATTAATTTTTCTTTATACTGGATTAAATTGATTACATGAATTTTTGTGTGAAAATATTTTTATTTGTTTTATTAATCCCCTTACATCTCACTGTAATACCTGTTTTGGATTATTTTACTCACAGTTCTTATGTTTCAGACTTACTTAGTTACTGATTATTTTAATTAATTGTTTTGGGAACTTATGGTGGGAAAATCGGTTACTTACTCACGGGTTTAGTTTATTGTTTCATCTTTTTCTCTTATCTTCTATGTTTTAATTATATTCTCTTGTCTTCTTGTTTGACATTTTTAATTATTTTGTATATACACTATTATTGCGCTTCAGAGATCTCCTTGCCTATAAAAAGGCCTTGGAAGTCCCCTTTAGCCACCATCACTTACATCACAATTATTTTAAATACTTATAAACCATTATTTTTATTTCTATTAGTATTACAAAAATCTAGTATAAATATTCAATAAATAATTTAGGGTTGCTTTAAGTCTATTCATAATAACTATTGTTAGTGGTGCAGAGAAAAAATTCACTTACTCAATTAAATATTTAAAATAAATCAAAGCTCACTGTCATAGTAATTCTCAGCACTTGTCATTGCATTTTTCTCCTCTTAAATTTGGTTATTTTTTATAATATCTATTTTTTCTAATTATTATCTTACTACTTTTGTAACTCCTCCTTTATTTCTTCCTTCTTTTTCTTCTTCTTCTAGAGGAACCACCGACAATTGGAGGCCTTTTTCAAACGACAACGACACCTTTCAATGAATGACATAATGCATGGACCACCTAAAGAGAAAAGGACAATTTTTGCCGTGACCGTGTTTCAAACTTTGTTTTGACCTTTTTGGTTTATATTAGATTAAATTTTATATATTTTAAAGTAATTTCTTGATCACTATAGTAAGTAAACTTTTGCACCTCTCAAATATATTATTAAATTTTTAGTGCAATAACAGTGTTTTTGGCTTAATTGCTGAATCACTGAGTGTAAGTGATCATTATTTTTTTCAAATTTTTCCTAGTTGACCATAATAGAGTTATACTCTTAGTCCTAGAATATTATTAGAATTTTTAATAAATTATTAACTTACCTTTTATTGAAATTGTTTTTTGATTTATTGGTTGACCATAATAGTACCCAGTGCTTAGTCCCAACATTACCAATATATTTTTTAGTATTAATTATTTTTTGGTTGACTTATTATACCTTTTTGGTTGGTTCTATAATAATTATTGGTATTTCTTAATAAACAATTGTAATTACATATTTTTTGTATTACATTTTTTGTTAATTAATTTATTTTTGAATAAAAATTTAAATTTTTGTGTTTTTGCTAAAAATCATTTGATTATATTTTATTTTGAAAGTACTAATTTGAATCATTAAAATAATTTTGATTCTTTGTTCACAGTTTTTATGTCCATTAGTTTGGCTAACAGCATGGATAACTTACATGTGGATGAAATTGAAGGGGATGTTGACACTGAATCTGTAGGTTCTTCTAAATTAACTTACAAAAATTATTCAGCTGACAAAAGACCTTCAGGACGTGGAAATGGCAGGAGAAGTGGCATACCCCCCTCACCAAACACCTCTGAAAAAAGCAAAACATCAGATAAATCAGGAAAATCCACTAAAGGTTATAAGAATAAAAAAGATACCTCTGACTCAAAAATAAACAACCTTTCCAGTCACATGAAAGAACTGAAGGCATAAAGTATGAAATACAAGGCAAGAGTAGACACACTCTGGAAACAGATGCAGGAGTTATTAAATCACAAACAGGTTCAACCTACCCCTTTCCAAGCCTCAGCCTCAGCCTCAACCTCAGCCCCATCGGGCACCCAGCTCCTTCACTCAAAATCAAAGCACTCTGCAAGTGGAGCAGTAGAAATGGGATCACTTGATGAACCATTACCAACAGAATGTTCAGCAACCAACAGCTCAACACCCTGGCCCATCCAGGACACTAACCTACCATCCATCTCCTCAGCCCCATCCTTATCAGGGAGGCAGAAGAAAGAAGGAACAGGGGAAAATTTCTCCCTTGCCATGGTAAGTAATTTGTTTGATAAACATGTTGGTATGTATAATAACAAATCTTCTTCCACAGTTAATATTGTGGATCATGGTGAAAGAACAGTTAAACCCATAAAAAGACAACTTCCTTAAATGAGTAGCCCCAATGATGTAATTAGCAAATTATCATTTGATGAACCTTTACATTTGACTTCTACTTCTTTAATTAATCCTTCTCTTGCAATTAAAAATGATTCTGTTTCCCCTGAAGTCTATACCTTACTTGAGAAAACTTCTGAAGAGATATTAAAAGATACACTTGATTTTAATGTTGTGAAAGACAAACATTTGAGAGATGTATTAGTACATGAGAGTGATAGATTGAATAATTTGCACTTGCATTGTAAAGTGAGTTCTTCTGTACAAGATACAGCTTATTTTAAATCCAAAGAAACTTTGAATATTTTCTTAGCCAACAGAAACAAATAAGAAGTGACCATAGAGCTATCTCAGATAAGAATATCAATCTACATAAAACCTTGAGTGAATTGAAACCCCTTATTGAGGAAAATTATTTATTAAAAAGTTAAATTAAGTCTCCACACTGAGTTGAAAAAGCTAAAAAATGATTTCCATGCACTGAGTACCAAACACACAGTTTTTGAGGACAGAAATGTTTTATCCCTTTCAAAAATGAATGGCCAGGTGTCTGAAATTCCAAGGATAAGAAACTATTTGGCTGACCTACAGGAAAAATTTTCAACCATAACCATCAATAATTATGGTATAAATGAGAATGCTGCCCATAAGCTGCATAAAAATAAAGAAAAAGAACCTGAACAGAGTTCCTCCTTTCTTCCTCATATTGCAGCCATTAAACAAAATGACAATGAGTCTGTAAAATCTTTTGCTACTAGCAAAAAATCTTGTGATGGTCATGTACCAGCTGTTTCTGTAAATAATGAAATTTCTGAACACCTGGCTAAACTTCAAGAATTATTAATGTTAAATAATTCTAATCAAAAGATGGACCATCCCAGTAGCCAGAAAAATTGGCCCAAACTGGATCAATATCCCACTCTTGATGGTGACTCTTCATCTGACTGGCAACACTTTGTTCAGAGAATTGATAATCTGAAAAACTCTTATAAATTACCAGATGAAGAAATAGTCTCTAAATTAATTTCCTTATTTTCCAATGTAGCTTTAATGTGGTATGAATCTGCCTTACTGGACAATCACCATTATACTTGGAAAGTGTGGAAAACATTGATTGAAAATAAATTTGGTGGTTCCAAATTCAGGCTTGCCCAGCAGGAATTATATGAGAATGCTAAATATGCATCCTCCTCCCCTGAAAAATCTATTTTTTTCCTTATAAAAATTACAAAAATTCTTAGAGCCATGGATCCCAAAATGAATTATTACGTTTGGAGAGATAAGATTCTCTAAAAATTACCAAATTATCTGAGAGATTTGATTGTGGCAAGGACTGAGCATGTGAGAAAGAATTCTTCCTTTATTAATATCTGTAATGAAGTCCTACTAAATCATAGATATGAACGAAGGAATTATCCTGTAAAATCTTATCATGACCATCAAAAGCCTTCCACAAAACTTCCAGACAAAACTGGTAGACCTTCTGCCCCAGTTGCACCGATGAAATATGCAACAAAAACTTGTTTTAAATGTAACAAACTATGGCAGAAAGGGCATATTTGTGACAAAAAAATTCATCTTGTTGAAAAAACTGAGGAATCTGAAAGTACTCAAGCTGATCTTGATGATTCCTCCAGTGACTGTAATATTAATATCTCTTATGACCATGAGTCTTCTCAGGAAGTTCTAGTTTTAGAAAAGGATATCCAATATTTGGATAATTGGTCTGATAACTGTGATATTGACTTATCTTGTGTAGAAAATGCTGAAGTAATTAGAGATATCTCTGACAGTTCTATTTTAATATCAACTTTGAGAGCACCTGTTATCATTAATGGTAAAAATGTTGAAATTATTCTTGACTCTAGCGCTGGAGGAAGTGTAATGTCTGAAAAAGCACTTGCTTCTGTAGATAAGGATTATCAATGCAAATTATTACCTATAACATCTGAAAAATGGAAACTTTATGGTTCTGTTCTATGTCCCATTGGAAAATACAAAACCACTGTATTCTTTAAATATAATGTTGGTTTTTCCAGAGCTATTTGTGAATTTTTTGTGATGAAAAATGACAATTTAAGCAATTGGTTTATCATGGGAAATGATATTTTAACCATGTTTGGCATTAAATTGGATCCTGCAAACAATTGTCTTACCTTGGGCATGAATGGGAAACAATAAATTTAAAATTTCTTCTTCTAAAAAGAATTCTGCACCCTTATTAAAATCTTTTCATTCTTTGATCCAATTTAAAGGCAGACAAACTGAGGAAATGGATGTATTATTGTCTGAAATTGAAACAGCTTCATTTGGTAATCAATTAACTGATACACTACGCAATATAGGGGGTGGACTTGCTAGCAAGTCCCCAACCTGAACTCAGACTGAACTCAGATGGAACTCAGACTGAACTCATACTGAACTCATACTGAACTCTACTTGAAGACCCACAAAAAATGTTATGCTGAGTGGTGTTCATCCCTGATTGTATGGTTCCTTTGTCAATAGCTCAATGTGTGTTCAATCTGTGGTGAATTTGAGTCCAAGGTTGCGGACTTGCTAACAAGTCCGCCCCCGTATTGCGCGGTGATACTCAAAAAGATTCAATAATAGCCTTAATCACATCTTTCCCAATGGCTTTTGCTCATTGTTCCCATGTGTTAGGATTGGTTAAAGATGAAATGAAAATTTCTTTATCTTGAAATTTGGATGAGATACCTCCTATCCTAAAGAAAAAACCTTACCATGCTTCTCCCACAAAGAGAAAAGATATAGAAGATAATATCTCAACTTTACTAAGTATGAATATTATTGAAAAAGTGGATGTTACACCCAAATATTGTGTCATCTCTCCAGTTTTAATCTCTTATGAGAAAGATAAAGCTAGACTTTGTGGAGATTATAGGGCTTTGAATACTTATACTGTGGCTGATATTTACCCCTTACCCAGAATTAGCTCTATACATGCTACCTTGAAAGGTGCAAAATTCATAAGCTGTCTGGATGGGAATAAAGGTTATCATCAGATAACTGTTGAGAAGTCTTCCCAAAAAAATTTTCTGATTGCTACTCATATGATAATATACAAATATGTTAGGATGCCTTTTGCCCCTAAAAATGCCCCTTCATTATTCAAAAAAGTAATGGATAATACATTTCACCATGAAATAATTGCAGGATGGTTAATGGTTTATATTGATGACATCATAGTTTTCTCTAAAACTTTTGATGAAAATATCCAACACATAAATAGAGTCTTCCAGAAAATGGATGAAATTAACATGACTTTATCATTAAAAAAGTGTAAATTTGGTTTTCAATCCTTAAAAGTCCTGGGTCATGTAGTTTCTGGCTTACAGATCTGCATAGACCAAGGAAAAGTTGCTGCTATCCAAAATGTGTCAGAACCAGCTTCTGTAAAAGAAATACAGAGTTCTTGGGAATGTGTGGCTACTATAGACAATATATAAAAAATTATCAAGTCATAGCCTTACCACTTGCCATACTAAAAAGAAAAGATGTGGCTTATATATGGAATGAGGATGCTCAAAAAGCTTTTAATACATTAAAAAAGTGTTTAATGTCAGCACCAATACTTGCCCTTCCAGATTTTAATAAGCCTTTTGTTCTTTATACAGATGCAAGTTTTATTGGACTTGGAGCTGCTCTACATCAAAAACAAATTATTAATGAAAAAGTTTCAGAAGTAGTAATTTTTTATATTTCAAGAACCTTAGAAAAAAGTGAATTGAAGTATGGTGCCAATCAATTAGAGTGCTTGGCAGTTATATGGGCTTTATAAAAGCTTCATTATTATTTAGATGATCAAAAGTTTGAATTAGTTACTGATTTCAGTGCTGTTAAATCCCTCTTAAACTTGAAAACACCAAATAGACATATGTTTAGGTGGCAACTAGCTGTTCAAGAATACAGATGTAGAATGAATATTATTCACAGGGTTGGAAATTTTCATTCTAATGTTGATATGTTGTCCAGATTACCTCTTCCAAATGATGTATCCAATCCATCTTATGTACCTGAAGATGATACAGTACATATACATGGTATATACATTGTTGATATGGAAGAGGAACTGTTACAATTAATTCTGGATTCATATGATAAATATTCTGATTTAAATAAATTGGTTACAATCTTGAATGATCCAAAGAATGCTTCTATTCAAGCATTGATAAAAACTCTTCCTCCTAAGTACCAAAGTGCTTTGAGTAAAGGGAAGTTTTCTATTGAATATGGTTATATTTATTACAGGAGAAAACTGACAAACGTCATTGTTATTCCTCCTTTGATGAAAGAAACCATCTTAAAACTTTGTCATGATGACATGTTAGCAGGACATTTTGTTCTTGAGAAAACCATTATCAGAATTAAAAACACTGCTTGGTGGGCTAATATGTCTGAAGACACTAAATTATATGTTGAATCTTGTGATTCTTGTCAAAAATCTAAAAGAATGACAGGTAAAAAAGCTGGATTGTTGCAACATATTGAGGCACCTAATGCTCCTTGGCAAATAATTTACATGGATTTTGTCACTGGCCTTTCTGTAGCAGGTAAAGACAGTTATAACTATTGTTGGGTAATGAGGGATAGATTCACCAAAATTTGAAAATTTATTCCCACCCACAAAGATGTGCCCAAAAAAGAATTAGCTTTCTTATGGTGGTCTTACATGTTTAATATTATTGGATTTCCAAAAGCCATTATCTCTGATAGAGACCCAAAATTTACATCTGAATTTTGGACATCTTTGATGGATATTTGTGGCTGTGAGTTAAAATTGTCTACAGCTCACCATCCTCAGACTGATGGTCTAGCTGAAAGAATGATTCAAACCTTGGAAGATATGATTAGAAGGTATTGTGCCTTTGGATTAGAATATAAAGACAATGACTGATTTACTCATGACTGGGTCACTCTATTTCCTGGTCTTGAATTTACATATTATAGTACTGTTCATTCTGTCACTGAGAAGAAGCCATTTGAGCTTTGGTTTGGTTATGTTCCAAACACTCCTGCTCAAATCCTCATTAATAAATTACAAAAGTTAGAACTACATCCTGGTGTAAGATCTTTTATGCAAATGCAACAACTATGCAGAAAACATGCTCAAAGCTGTATTGATAAGGCATTTGAATATGAAAAGAAAAGATGGTATAAAACCCATCAAGAATACACATTTAACAAGGGTGATGAAGTGTTGATATCTACTGTCCATTTCAATCTACAAGGAAACAACAAATTAAAAGATCCTTTTGTGGGACCAATTGTTGTTAAAAGAATGGTTGGAGACAATTCAGTAGAAGTTGTATTGTATTCTCCATATGATATGAAAAATCCTGTGTTTCCCATATCTTTGCTTAAACCTTATACTTCCAAATATGACTTATTTCCCAAAAGAAAGGGAAGACCTAAGAAAAACCCAAAGGAAGTCACAGAAACTGCAGAAATTGATAAAATTCTCAATGATAGAATTATCACTTCTGAAAGAGGTATTGAATATTTATTGAGATATAAGAACAAATCATCTGAACATGATGCATGGATACCAGGAAAAAAAAATTCAAATTTTCCTACTCTGTTAAAAAATTATAAAAAGAAAAAATCTTAGCTTTTTTTATTGTTTTTTTAGAGTGAGGGAGTGTCAGCCAGGCTGTACCGGGAGCCCAGTAAATGTTATGTTAATTTATTGGACCTGAAAGAGGGCATAAAAATATGCATGTTATGTATATAAATAAATATTTTATTACATATTAAAATTATATAAGTATCTTATTAAATATAAGTAAAATAAGTATTATATTAAATTTATTATTATATAAATTATTTATACCTTTAAATTAAGCATGATATATTTTATATTCTATAAATTATGGCGCATTTTTATGTATTTAATAAATAAAAGTTAATAATTAATTAATTATAAACATATATTATAATTATAAGTGTAAAATTAACTTATAATGTAATTAAATTTATATATTAAATAAAACCTTACATATCTTATTAAACAATAATATTGGGCGCTTTTTTTAACCCTTAATTTTTTCAGTAAAATTATTAAATAAATTAAAACACTTATTTAATAACATGGTATTCAATTTCTCACTTTAAATTAGGAATATCATTAAATTAATTATTTTTTTATTTAAACTAGTTATTGAATTAATTACATAGTTAAAACAATTAATTAATTTTTCTTTATACTGGATTAAATTGATTACATGAATTTTTGCATGAAAATAATTTTATTTGTTTTAATTAAACCCTTTACATCTCACTGTAATACCTGTTTTGGATTATTTTACTCACAGTTCTTATGTTTCAGACTTACTTAGTTACTGATTATTTTAATTAATTGTTTTGGGAACTTATGGTGGGAAAATTGGTTACTTACACATGGGTTTAGTTTATTGTTTCATGTTTTTCTCTTAACTTCTATGTTTTAATTATATTCTCTTGTCTTCTTTTTTCACATTTTTATTGTTTTGTATATACACTGTTATGACGCTTCAGAGAACTCCTTGCCTATAAAAAGGCCTTGGAAGTCCCCTTTAGCCACCATCACTTACATCACAATTATTTTAAATACTTATAAACCATTATTTATATTTCTATTAGTATTGAATAAATCTAGTATAAATATTCAATAAATAATTTAGGGTTGCTTTAAGTCTATTAATTATAACTATTGTTAACCATGCAGAGAAAAAATTCACTTACTCAATTAATTATTTACATATAAATCAAAGCTTACTGTTATAGTAATTCTCAGCACTTGCTGTTGCATTTTTCTCCTCTTAACTTTAGTTATTTTTTATAATTTCTATTTTTTCTTATTATTATCTTACTACTTTTGTAACTCCTCCTTTATTTATTCCTTCTCCTCTTTATTTTTTCCTTCTTTTTCTTCTTCTTCTAGACAGACCACTGACAGTTAGACTGCTGAAAATACCTTCTAGACCAAGAGACCACTCTGAAAATACATGCATAAAAATGGTTGGTGAACTCTGATGTAAAGCTGTAGTTCAGAGTTCACATGCATGAAATTGGGTTGTGAACTAAGATCTATGGGTTTACATCAGAGTTCACCAGCTCATTTTGAGAATTCAAAGAAAGTTATTTGCACATGTAATATCACCTCTTTAAATAAAATAAGTTTAAAAAAAATTAAGATTTAAGGGAATAAAATATACTAAAATAAAATAAAACAAAAATAAATTGAGTTGAATTAAATAGAAAAATAGTAAGTGAAATGAAATGAAATACAATATATTATAATACAGTATAATATAGTATGATTGAATAAAATAAAGCGAAATAAGATCAAATAATATAAAATGTGGCAAAGTAAATACTTTTTTAAAAGGAATATTAAACATTAAAGAGAATTTTTAACTCATAAAGAAACATTATCTAAAAAAATAACTTTTTTCATGAGCTAGGTTTTTTCAATGTAGTTGCAAGAATATAAATATACCAATGCATTAAATATGAACTATGGAAAGAACATGAAGCCTGATAAGCTGTTTATCATTATATATAGGGGTAAATAAAATTCTTTGTCATGAATAGGGCTCTTATAGATCTCATTTAAAAAAACTGAAGACAAATGAGTTTGATAGGTTTTTTTATTCCCAGATACCTATGTACTTAAATTTAAAGCTTATCATTTTAAGCATATACCATTTTATTTATTGCTAAAAAGTTTTTAATAAATTCAACAAAATTAAATATGTTTGATGTTTAAGCTTTTTTTAAGAATTCTCAGTAAGAGATTTGCATTGAGAGTTCAATCAGAGATCCATCAAGACTGAGATTAACCTTGTGATAAGATTAAAAAATTTATAAAGATATAATTCTATTAACTAAATCATTTTAAAAAAAGTAATTTTACTTAGGAAATAGAAGGAAGAACATTAAAACAATATATTTAAAAAATTTATTTGAATTTATTGAAAATAAAATAAATTAATTTTTTGTAGATGATTATATAAAAATTAAAATTTGAAGCTCAAATTTAAAGCATGTAAGAAGGTCTTGTATGAAATTTCAAGTGGAATCATATGGAGATGTGGAACAACATCCGTAACTGAAAATCAGCACAATATAGGAGATTAAAATTCAATAACTTCATCCTAAAACTCATTTTAAAATATGTGGAATAATATTTAGTTATATATTTTATTTAATGTAAATGCCTTCTTCTAATTGTTACTAAATATCATTGAGATTTTTGAGCTTTGTTGTAGGTTTTTTTTTCTCAAAATATTTAATAGATAATAAAATTTGACTGATTTTTCAAAGATATGTATAATTTTTATTGTCATAAATTAAAATTATTGGAAAGAAGGAAAGTATTAGTATGTATTGAATAATTTCAATATTTCACTACTTTTGATTTTTTCAATTTGATTATTAATATAAGTAGTAAAAACTTCTGTATCTTAAATTACTGATGATCTATAACAAAACCTTAAACTAGAATTTACTTTCATTTAACTTTAAAATGAAGGTCTCCACTTTAGTATGACAGGGTGAAGAATTTAAGGCCATAACTCAGTATTCATATGACTGAAATAAAGCTGCATTTGTAGTAAGAAATATAAGATAAAGGTGAACTGTGATATTTGGTGATACAATAGCATCCACCCTCTTATTTTTAAAAACTTTTATTTCAATTTTTCTCAACCACTTTTTCTAATCTTCTCACTCTTACTAGCACCTTTATATGTGATCATATTTGCCCAACAAATGTTTTTCTACCTTCCTTTCACGTTTCTCTTTTCTCTCCTCCTTTTTTTCACTCCCTATCCCACAAATCTTAACCTTGTTCTTGTCCCATAAAATTACTCCCCACTCCTTCCAATACCCCTCAATCAACAATCATACCCATTCTGATCCCTTTTTCTCTCCTCTATTATATTGACAGCCACTTTAGACCCATTTTACTTCCCTGTCTACCCCTTTTTTTCTACCCATATCTCCCATTTTTATCATCACCCTTTTCCTTTTTCTAAACTTAACCTCTCATCAATCCCTTTTCATTTCCTTGACAAAAACCTCCTCTTGGTTTCTATGAGCTATAAAAGTCATAAAGGTCTCTGGAAGTAAGAAATAGGGATGGGAAGAAGTGTAAAAGGGTAGGGACACTTTTAAAGGGTCAGAAATCATTTGATAGCATGAGAAAGGGTTTAGAATTATATATAATTGTGTTGAGAGAAAAGAAAAGATATTTTTAACAGGGGAATAATATTGAAGATAATTTTTTATGTAAGACAGAAGGTAGGACTGGAGAGGTAAGTAATAGTGTTCTACAGAATAATATGATAATTAAACATGAGAAAAATGTTATATATCGTGGAAACGAGAATGGAATCAACTCAAAAATCAAATAAAAATCAAACAAACCATTTTTATACTATTCATTCTAATAAAATTTTATTTTATTTCTTTCTTTTTTCATATTTTGAAGATAAAGGGTTAATGTATTGTAAATGATACTATTACATTGATATCATATTTATTTATTCAATATAAAACAGAATAGATATTTATATTAGAGCTTAATTTTATCGAAAAAGTATTATTCCCTTCATTTTTATAAGTGTTTTACATTTTTAAGATATTTTAAATATTAATAATGGTTAGTAAAATCTTTTTGAATAACTAGAATTAAAGTTTTGTTTCAAATTCTTTCTGGGGAAATTTAATGGAAGATATTAACTCCCAAAATATTTTTTAAATGATTTACTATAGTGCCTTATAACTTCACCATATATTAACAATTAAGTAGAATAAGTTTAACATTTAATATCACTTTTCTGTAAATTTAAATTGGGGTCTGTCTAGTTTTACGAGCAACAAAGAATAAAATTATTTTAAACATTTTGTAGCTTTCCAGAATGGCTTAGCTGTGGGGAGGGCTGATTTCAACATACCATTAAAAAATTGTGTTTTTAATGCTTCAAAATTGTTTCAAAAATTGTTCAAATGTACTTCAATAAATAATCAAGCTGCTTTCATTAGAGGCTCAATATATTTTCACACTTTATTCCTTATTGTTTCATCAATTCCTCAATGTGTGCTCAATTAGATATTAATTTTAGTTCAAGGTCACATACTTACTAGTAAGTCTTCCCCTGTCAGCCAGGCTATCTCAGGAGTCCAGTAATTTATACAATAAATTACTGTAATCATATAGAGGAATAACATTATGTAATTACAAAAAATTATTAAAATAAAATTATAAATATTTTATGAATAAATAAAATAATTATTATACTTAATTTTATTATTAAATAAATTTTATTACATAAACAAATATAATTTTCTATAATATCATGGCGTAATTTGTATGTATAAATAAATTATTTAATATTATATTATAAGTGTAAATTTGACTTACACTTTAATTAAAATTTTAATAATAACATTTATATAAACTAAGTACAACTTATCATATCATAATATCCAAAAATATTTGGCGCTTCCTTGACCCTTAATTGTGTCACTAAAATTTAAAAATTAATTAAAAAAATTTATTTAATATGATTAACTTTAATTTCTCATGTTAAATATGTTTCTTTATTAAATAAATTAGTTGTTTCAATTAATTTAATAATTAAATTACTTGAAATAGTTAAATTACCATTGCTTATACTGAATTAAGATTATTTAAAAGCTTAAAAATAATTCCTTTTATTTTAATTATACTTTTTTAGCTATTTTTATTCCCTCTTTAGAATTCTTTCTCATAGTTCTCATTTTCCATGTTCACGTAGTTATTTGCTATATTAGTTCTATTCTTTTTTAGGAATTTCTGATGGGAAAAGATAATTGTTTAATCACAGGTTTATTTTTATTGTTTTAATTAAATTTTTTAATTATTTCATTCATATTATTTTAACTTTTTGTACTTACTATTGGAACGCTCCAGAAGATCCTCTTGCCTATAAAAGGTGTTTGGAAATCTCTCTGGTAGCTCATTACTTATTATACACTCACTTGAACATATTTTAAATATACTACTTTTATTTATTATTTTTATTAGTTCTATATATCTAATTTAAATACTATATAAATAACTATAGGTTGCTTTAAGTCTAATAATACTATCATTGACTGTTGCGCATTGAACAATAACTATTAATTATAATATATTGCAATTTAAATAAATTCTTTACAATTTTGTCAACCCTCAAACTCTCTCGTCGTCCTCTCTTCTCAAACTACAAATATTTTATTTTTATTACTCATAATTATAATATATTACAGTTTCCCCTCCTCCTGTCCCTTTTTCCTCCATTCTTCTAGACAAACGGCCAATATCCCCCCATATTGCGTGGTTTTATGGCAATATAAACCAACCTGATCTCACTCCATTGAGATCTTATTTCATGTCTAGTTTTGTTTTTTTTATTTAAAAAATGGCTAATGAACAAACCCATTATCCTCAAGCAAGCAAGTCTGAAGCTAGCATCAATGATGAAGAGGAAAATAGTACTTGCAAAAAAAAGCATACACCATTAACTAATTTGAATCTCAACAGTCAAAGAAAACAAAACAGAGATAGTTTATCCCAAAACCTTTTTTCTTCAATTGATGATTTTTTTGAGAACCATGAATCTGGTAAGTGATATCATACCTCTTAATAATTAAGTGAGCTTTTCTTTAGTTCTGTTAATATTTCTTTTTTTACTCAAGGTAAAGTTGAATTTGAAAGAGATACTAATAAATTATATAAGCAATGAAATGAGCTCTCTTTAAGCATGGATGATAGGGCAAAACACTTGGAGGAGAAGAAATTTAAGCTCTCTTTGCAGGGGGAAGAGTGGGTACAAGAATTAGAGCTGAAGAAATTTGAGCTTTCTTTACAGATGGATGGGAGGTTACAAATCTTGAAGGAGAAGAAATTTGAGATCTCTTTACTGAGGGATGGGAAGGCACATGACTTGGAGGATGATAAATTGAAGGTAAAGAAAGAGGAGAAGCCTCTTGAGTAAAATTTCCTATTGGATAAGATGAAACTCCAGTATCAATTTGAAGATAGTTCAAAAAAGAAAGTTTTCTTGATAGAATGTGTTAAAGCTAATAAATCTGTTGAGAAAATTGAATGGTTAATAAAAAATTTTGATGACTAGTTTTTATTTTCTTCATATTTCATTCCAAATTTATTTAGAAAGTTTTAGTGATAGAATGCATTAAAGCTAATAAGTCTTTTGAGGAAATTGACTGCTTATTGAAAATGTTTGATGACTAGTTTTTTTATTTTTTTTGTTCATACACCAAAAAAAAAATGGACACTCAATAGCAGGTGCCAATCCCTATCTTTGACTTTACTCAATTTCAGCTCAGATGTAATTCTTCTGGAAATACTGCTCAATAAAAAATTAAAACACTAGCTTTCACAACATCAAATAAAATCAACTCTTAAATAAAAACTGAATATAGGGATAGGCACCTGATAGCAGATTCCACTTGATTTTTTGTGGTGATATCTCATTTAAAATTTTTTTTTAACTTTTTCTTGATAGAATGCATTCAAACTAATAGATCTGTTAAGGAAATTTACTGCTTAATGATAATGTTTTATGACTAGTTTTTTTATTTTTTTCAAGTCAAAAAATTTACACATCTTATTTGAAAATTTGGCAATACTCCCCCCCCCCCCTGCAATTTACTCTGGGAGGGGGTAAGGATTACAAAATTTTCATTTTATTTCATAAAAAATTAAATAAATCAATTAAAAAGATTATTAACCAAGTAAAGGAATCCTGAAAACTATCTGCTAATTATTTCACGAGCAAAGTAAAAGAAAACATATGACAAGAATGATATTATGAGCTCATTCATAGAATATAATTGAATGAACACCTTTATACAGCACAAGGGCTTGATGGTACAATACTCAATTTGATTAATTATATTTAATAACCAATAAATTTAAAATTTTAGAAAAAAAATATTTGGAAATCCTATAATTACCATATTTAGAACCCCTCCCTAATGTCTTAGTATCCATTGACCCTTCACTCCTTACCTTACTTACCTGGCTTATAAAACTTTGATTGATCTGAAAATAACATCCTAAATGACTAAAATTTTTGCAAGATTCAAATTCAGGAAGTGCCTTAGTATTTTGATGATTACCTCTTGAAGAATTCCAAATTTCTTTCATAATCTCGTTTCCTTAACCAAAGTACATGATAAGTTTATGATCTGAAAAGTATAGTCCATGACCTTTTTATTTTAGCAGGTGAAGGGATTGGTCTTCCAGTAATAGGATTGATATAAAAGAAATAGACATAAGTAAGCATATTAGAATCATATTTGTCCATTTGAATCTGATTATGAAATCCTCCATAGGTGATGATAACTTTAGAAGAAAAGATATAATTGTTACTGAGTTCAACCCATTCCATATCTGTCCAATTGAGATGTCAAGATTTCTTGGACAGATTATGATTAGATTAGAATGCCCAAATACATAATTTTTTCAATCAATTGAATGAACCTAAGCTTTTTAATCTTTCTAAATCTTCCTTCATTTCTTAATAACTAAGATTCTGGAGTAAAGAATAAATATCTGGAGAGAGAAATAAGAAAATAGGTTTTCTTAAAAATTTATGAAAAGAAAGACTTACCAAGTAAGGCACCCTTTTCATAGCCAGGTCTCTAACCAAGTCCTATCATAATTCCTCCACTCTTCTTTTTATTTTGTAAAGGTTTTCAAACTAATTCCATCTGGTAATTTATTAAGCACTATATCTTGAACAACATTGAAAAAATGAAACTGTATAGTAAATTGAGGTTTGTATCCATAACTAATAATTACAACCACAATTTCCTTTCCGCTAGAAGTTAATTACTTGATATTTTCTGGCAATGAATTAAGATAATCTTTTTATATATATTTTAGTTTTGAAGTAAGACAGATTTTTCAAAGCTCCAAAGAAGGATTTACAAAATTATTTCTTTCAAATTAAACTTTGTTTTTGATAAGATTTCCTCTTCTTATTATAAATTTTAGGCTTTACTTCTGAAAAAGGGTTCAAAGATGATGAGAGTGATGAGGACTTTGACATTATTCCAGACATTTTGTTGATATTTTCAAATCTTTTTTTTGATTTTTTTTGAAATATAAAAAATAAAATAATAGAAACAAACAAAAAGTTTAGAGAAAAAAATTAATAATTAATTTTGCATTTATTTCTACATTAATCCCCCAATTTCTCCTTTTTGATGTCCTCAATCTCCCTCTTATTATCCTTCTTTTGGTGTCCTCAATCCCCATTTTTGTCCCATTTTTCAACCTCAAAATCCCTCTCTTTTCCCCTTTTGTATCCTCAAAACCCTGCTTATTTTCGCCCTTTGGTGTCCTCCACATCTCCCCTTTTTCCCCCTTTGGTGTCTGCAACACCCCCCTTTTTATCCCCTTAAGTGTCCTTAGACACATCCCTTTTTCCCCTTTCATCTCCTGAAAAACCCCCCTCCCCACCTATCCCACTCCCTAATTGCTTCCCTCCTTTCCTCCTCGTTCACTTCGCCTCTTGTCCCCCCTTCATTAATTAGCACTTCTCTAACAAATTTCTAAGTAGTGAAGGGGGGGAATGGGGAGCAATGAGGGGGGGGAGGGAGTGATTAGGGGCTGGTATAGGTGGGGAGGGGGGTTTTCAGGAGACCAGAGGGAGGAAAAGGGAGTGCCTGAGGATGCCTGAGGGTGCCTGAGAGTGCCTGAGAGTGCCTGAGGGTGCCTGAGGGTGCCTGAGGGTGCCTGAGGGTGCCTGAGGGTGCCTGAGGGTGCCTGAGGGTGCCTGAGGGTGCCTGAGGGTGCCTGAGGGTGCCTGAGGGTGCCTGAGGTTGCCTGAGGGTGCCTGAGGGTGCCTGAGGGTTCCTGAGGGTGCCTGAGGTTGCCTAAGGGTGCCTGAGGTTGCCTAAGGGTGCCTGAGGTTACCTAAGGGTGCCTGAGGTTGCCTGAGGGTGCCTGAGGTTTCCTGAGGGTGCCTGAGGTTGCCTGAGGGTGCCTGAGGTTGCCTAAGGGTGCCTGAGGTTGCCTAAGGGTGCCTGAGGTTGCCTGAGGGTTCCTGAGGGTGCCTGAGGGTGCCTGAGGTTGCCTGAGGGTGCCTGAGGTTGCCTGAGGGTGCCTGAGGTTGCCTGAGGGTGCCTGAGGTTGCCTAAGGGTGCCTGAGGTTGCCTAAGGGTGCCTGAGGTTGCCTAAGGGTGCCTAAGGTTGCCTGAGGGTGCCTGAGGTTGCCTGAGGGTGCCTGAGGTTGCCTTAGGGTGCCTGAGGGTGCCTGAGGTTGCCTGAGGGTGCCTGAGGTTGCCTGAGGGTGCCTGAGGTTGCCTGAGGGTGCCTGAGGTTGCCTGAGGGTGCCTGAGGTTGCCTGAGGGTGCCTGAGGTTGCCTAAGGGTGCCTGAGGTTGCCTAAGGGTGCCTGAGGTTGCCTAAGGGTGCCTGAGGTTGCCTAAGGGTGCCTGAGGTTGCCTAAGGGTGCCTGAGGCTGCCTGAGGGTGCCTGAGGTTGCCTGAGGGTGCCTGAGGGTGCCTGAGGGTGCCTGAGGTTGCCTGAGGGTGCCTTAGGTTGCCTGAGGGTGCCTGAGGTTGCCTGAGGGTTCCTGAGGTTGCCTGAGGGTGCCTGAGGTTGCCTAAGGGTGCCTGAGGTTGCCTAAGGGTGCCTGAGGTTGCCTAAGGGTGCCTGAGGTTGCCTAAGGGTGCCTGAGGTTGCCTAAGGGTGCCTGAGGTTGCCTAAGGGTGCCTGAGGTTGCCTAAGGGTGCCTGAGGCTGCCTAAGGGTGCCTGAGGCTGCCTAAGGGTGCCTGAGGTTGCCTAAGGGTGCCTAAGGTTGCCTGAGGGTGCCTGAGGTTGCCTGAGGGTGCCTGAGGTTGCCTAAGGGTGCCTGAGGTTGCCTAAGGGTGCCTGAGGTTGCCTGAGGGTTCCTGAGGGTGCCTGAGGTTGCCTAAGGGTGCCTGAGGTTGCCTAAGGGTGCCTGAGGTTGCCTAAGGGTGCCTGAGGTTGCCTGAGGGTGCCTGAGGTTGCCTAAGGGTGCCTGAGGCTGCCTAAGGGTGCCTGAGGTTGCCTAAGGGTGCCTGAGGTTGCCTAAGGGTGCCTGAGGTTGCCTAAGGGTGCCTGAGGTTGCCTAAGGGTGCCTGAGGTTGCCTGAGGGTGCCTGAGGTTGCCTGAGGGTTCCTGAGGTTGCCTGAGGGTGCCTGAGGCTGCCTGAGGGTGCCTGAGGTTGCCTAAGGGTGCCTGAGGTTGCCTAAGGGTGCCTGAGGTTGCCTAAGGGTGCCTGAGGTTGCCTAAGGGTGCCTGAGGTTGCCTAAGGGTGCCTGAGGTTGCCTAAGGGTGCCTGAGGTTGCCTAAGGGTGCCTGAGGTTGCCTAAGGGTGCCTGAGGTTGCCTAAGGGTGCCTGAGGCTGCCTAAGGGTGCCTGAGGTTGCCTAAGGGTGCCTAAGGTTTCCTGAGGGTGCCTGAGGGTGCCTGAGGGTGCCTGAGGGTGCCTGAGGGTGCCTGAGGGTTCCTGAGGGTGCCTGAGGGTGCCTGAGGCTGCCTGAGGGTTCCTGAGGCTGCCTGAGGGTGCCTGAGGTTACCTGAGGGTGCCTGAGGTTGCCTGAGGGTGCCTGAGGTTGCCTGAGGGTGCCTGAGGTTGCCTGAGGGTGCCTGAGGTTGCCTGAGGGTGCCTGAGGTTGCCTGAGGGTGCCTGAGGTTGCCTGAGGGTGCCTGAGGTTGCCTGAGGGTGCCTGAGGTTGCCTGAGGGTGCCTGAGGTTGCCTGAGGGTGCCTGAGGTTGCCTAAGGGTGCCTAAGGTTGCCTGAGGGTGCCTGAGGGTGCCTGAGGTTGCCTAAGGGTGCCTGAGGTTGCCTAAGGGTGCCTGAGGTTGCCTGAGGGTTCATGAGGTTGCCTGAGGGTGCCTGAGGTTGCCTGAGGGTGCCTGAGGTTGCCTGAGGGTGCCTGAGGTTGCCTAAGGGTGCCTGAGGTTGCCTAAGGGTGCCTGAGGTTGCCTAAGGGTGCCTGAGGTTGCCTAAGGGTGCCTGAGGTTGCCTGAGGGTGCCTGAGGTTGCCTGAGGGTGCCTGAGGTTGCCTGAGGGTGCCTGAGGTTGCCTTAGGGTGCCTGAGGTTGCCTAAGGGTGCCTGAGGTTGCCTAAGGGTGCCTGAGGTTGCCTAAGGGTGCCTGAGGTTGCCTGAGGGTGCCTGAGGTTGCCTAAGGGTGCCTGAGGTTGCCTAAGGGTGCCTGAGGTTGCCTAAGGGTGCCTGAGGTTGCCTAAGGGTGCCTGAGGTTGCCTAAGGGTGCCTGAGGTTGCCTAAGGGTGCCTAAGGTTGTCTGAGGGTGCCTGAGGGTGCCTGAGGGTTCCTGAGGGTGCCTGAGGTTGCCTGAGGTTGCCTGAGGGTGCCTGAGGTTGCCTGAGGGTTCCTGAGGTTGCCTGAGGGTGCCTGAGGTTGCCTGAGGGTGCCTGAGGTTGCCTGAGGGTGCCTGAGGTTGCCTGATGGTGCCTGAGGTTGCCTGAGGGTTCCTGAGGTTACCTGAGGGTGCCTGAGGTTGCCTGAGGGTGCCTGAGGTTGCCTGAGGTTGCCTGAGGTTGCCTGAGGGTTCCTGAGGTTACCTGAGGGTGCCTGAGGTTGCCTGAGGGTGCCTGAGGTTGCCTAAGGGTGCCTGAGGTTGCCTAAGGGTGCCTGAGGTTGCCTAAGGGTGCCTGAGGCTGCCTAAGGGTGCCTGAGGTTGCCTAAGGGTGCCTAAGGTTGCCTGAGGGTGCCTGAGGGTGCCTGAGGGTTCCTGAGGGTGCCTGAGGGTGCTTGAGGTTGCCTAAGGGTGCCTAAGGATTCCTGAGGTTGCCTGAGGGTGCCTGAGGCTGCCTGAGGGTTCCTGAGGTTGCCTGAGGGTGCCTGAGGTTGCCTAAGGGTGCCTAAGGATTCCTGAGGTTGCCTGAGGGTGCCTGAGGTTGCCTAAGGGTGCCTAAGGATTCCTGAGGTTGCCTGAGGGTGCCTGAGGTTGCCTGAGGGTGCCTGAGGGTGCCTGAGGGTGCCTGAGGGTGCCTAAGGTGCCTGAGGGTGCCTAAGGGTGCCTGAGGTTGCCTGAGGTTGCCTGAGGGTGCCTGAGGTTGCCTTAGGGTGCCTGAGGGTGCCTGAGGTTGCCTGAGGGTGCCTGAGGGTGCCTAAGAGTGCCTGAGGGTGCCTGAGGGTGCCTGAGGGTGCCTGAGGGTGCCTGAGGGTGCCTGAGGTTGCCTGAGGTTGCCTGAGGGTGCCTGAGGTTGCCTTAGGGTGCCTTAGGGTGCCTGAGGGTGCCTTAGCGTGCCTGAGGGTGCCTTAGGGTGCCTGAGGGTGCCTTAGAATTCCTGAGGGTGCCTGAGGGTGCCTGAGGGTGCCTGAGGGTGCCTGAGGGTGCCTGAGGGTGCCTGAGGGTGCCTGAGGTTGCCTGAGGGTAGTTCTTGAGGAAACTTAAGAGGGGAAAGGGGGGGTGTTGAGAACACCAAACGGAGAAAAAGGGGAGAATGAGAATACCAAGGAGGGGGGAAAGGTGGGATAAAGACCAGGTCAAGGAGGGATAAAGAGGGGATGATGGAGAAAAAAAACAGAAAAGAGGGAGAGAAGGAGAATGAATAAAAAGACTTACCTGGAGAGATGAGATGATAAAATAAATGAAACAAGATTGTTTGAGGGATGCTTGAGAAGATAAGGGAAAGGATATGAGGGATGAATGAAAAAAAAGAAACAGTGAAAAATTATGCAATTGCTGGAAATATGCAATTTCATGTTGAGCTGGTGAATGAAAACAAATGAGACATCCAAAAAAGAGACATTTAACATAAATTCAAAAAAAAAAAATGAATATTCATAAAAAAACACCAACCTAAGTGAATAAAGCAGAAAAGTTGAACATTTTGAGAGGATGAAAAAAAAAAAATTTAAGAGGGTTGTGATTTAAAGTGTTGGAGGGTGGTTGGCATAATGACAGAGCATAGGCCAGTGGAAAGAGTGTTTTGTGATTTTAGGGAGGGGAGAGCTGGAACAGGTTTGAGATCCTTGTCTTCATAAAAATCATTCCACTCATCCTTTAAGTCAGCTAGGATATTGTGGAGTATAACACAAGTCATTATCCAATGATTTGCAGTTTTGATTTCCTTTTTTTTTTTGAAATTGGATTCTGAGTTCCCAGAGACTAGAAATTCTTCCCTTTTAAAAACCTAATAGCATGTTCAATTCATACTCTTGATTGTGCGAGATGTTAATTAAAAGCTTTTTTTGGTTTATTTTCTAAAGTTGCACCTTGGAAAGTAAGTATAATGTATTTTCCAATTGTGTATGCTGAGTCTGCGAGGAGGTACTGAAATTTGTCAAAATGTTTGTCAGGATTTTGAGAAATCTTCATTCTTTGGAACACAGAAGAGTCATGACATGAGCCAGGGAAGTCACTATAAAAATCAATCAACTTTGTATTGACATCACACACAAGTTGAACAGCAATATAGTATCTAGAAAGAAGATAAAAAGTTAGTTCATGAATGATAAGAAATCAGAGAACATTTTGAAGAAACCTTTTTTGTGATCCAAAATAATGGTTTCCATCATGAGAAGGCTTTTTGGCTCAACAGTATAGTTGTACCATCAACAAAACTTACACAGCCAGGGAAACCTTCAGCTTGCATTACTTGATAGGATTCAAGTTGCTGTTGTGGAGTCTCTCAATAAATTGTTTGAGACTTGAGAGAAAGGATAGAAATTATGCAGTACTTGGTGTATAATATGAGAGTATCATATTCTATGGTAAAGAGATTATCTAAATGTCTTACAGCAGCACCATTTCCATTTGAACCAAAGCAACATAGTGCAACAGCAAGTTGAAAGGCAGGATTATGTTGTTTTTTATGGGAGTTATTATGGATGATAGGATGATTAGAGATGAGTTGAGAAAGTTAGAAAAAAGAATCAGGAGAAGTTCAAAATAGTTGTGTGAAGTTTAAATGAAGAATTTCAATAATGGAGGCAAGATTATATCTGGGATCATGATAAAGATTTGGCCCCCTTGGGATGATGTAACCCTTTTTGGAAAGAAAAGACATATAAGCTAAAATGTCTTCCAAACCAGAGTCAGAATCAGAGTCAGCAGCTAAATTTAATATGATAGCATTCATAGCTGAGTGAAGTTGCTTCTCAGTAGAGAGGTGCTTCATTATTGTTGGTAGAAGGTTTAGGTGATGAGTGGGAAGTGGGAAGTGGGAATTTGCCACTAAATGAGCAGGTGGGGTGTGTAGATAGAGAAAAATGTTATGTGTTTGCCACCAAAATTAAGTTGCATAGAGTGAAGAGACACTAAAGGATGAGAAAAAATGTTATGTGTTTGCCACCAAAATTAAGAAGCATAGAGTGAAGAGACACATAAGGATATCACCTACAATTATAAGTCATGTGACTTTCTTACAAATCCATCATGGATGTGACGAGTTTGGGATCAGGAATTAGGAATGGAAATTGGGGTATAAGAGGTGGGATAATGCATTATTGTATATTACTTATCCACTAGCCCTGGGGCTAGTGGATAAGAATCTTCTGCAATTAATAATGTCTGATCCTGGCAAAAAAAAAAAAAAAAAATCCTGATCCCTAGTTGTAGATCCCTGAAAATTGATACCCCCTAATAAGTAAATTAAAATAAAAAAATCATTTATTTTTTTCTTTGATTTGCTTAGTATGGGTGTGTGTGTGTGACACATAAATGATGAAAAAAAATATATATTATATGTTCCTACCAACTCATGAAGACTCACTAGATAATGCTTCTAAAGATAGATAGATATATTAGAATTGTGTTGTTGGTAGTCATTTGATGTGTGAGTTTGTTATGTATCCAAAACTAAAATTAATAATTTAAATTACAGATAAAAAAAGATAAGATAACATAATAATTAACAGATTCAAACATTGAGATTAGAAGTAAATACAGCTAATTCTGGAAAGCTTGTGGTTATTTTGTATCCCATCCCCTAGCCGAAATCATGAGCTTGGGGTAGCTGACTTATGCTTTTGGCTGGGGATGAGAGGCAAGACAGCTGTAAAGCTTTCCAGGATGAGCTGTATCAGATGACCCTCATCTTTTACTTTTCTCATCTATACTTTCTGAATGAATTTCATATAATGTACAAGATGATTTATTCTTAGATTAGTCTTAATTTAGTTTTAGAGGATTGTCTCACATTAGTCTCAGATCAGTGCTGAAAAAAAAAAAAATTACCAAACCATCACATGATGAAACTGTCACATATGTATATATATATATATATATATATATATATATATGTATGTATGTATGTATGTATGTATGTATCTACATATAGCAAAACCATAAATGCTTTATCCCTTTTTTTTTTTTTTTTTGTCAAAAAGCTTTTCACTACTTTTTTTTTTTTTTTTTTTTTTTTTTTGCCCAGTTCAGCACTATTTGTGGCCTTTAAATAGTATAAGGGTTTTCAGGCTTGTTTTTAGGTGATTTTAAAAAAAAAAAAAAAAAAAAAAAAAAAAAAAAGAGCCACACCAGTACACAAAGTGCACCAAAAATGGCAAGAGGGACAAGAGTTATTGTTCTTGCTGTACATATGTACAAACATACAAACATACATACATACATACATACATACATACATACCCTGGCTTTTAAACTTCAATCAAGTCATCTTAAATTCAAAATCTTATGCATCTGTTGTGTTATCTTAACCTTTACATTTATTAGTTCCTTTTTTATATACCAATTTTTTTTTTTTTTTTTTTTTTTCAGGATAGAAATGATGAGTGATTATGATGATTACCATTATCATTAATGTGGACTAAATAAATCAAAATCTATTTTTTTTTTTTTCAAGTAGGTTCACATGGTATCATCTTGAGGAACCCAACAAATCCATCTTATTTTCAAAATCTGAATGTCTAAAGATGACACTCAACAGGAATTAATTGACTCATCTGTAGATATTCAGATTTACAAATAAGATTTACCTACCTATTGGTTTTATATTTCAAGATCTGCAAAAATGTAGGTGAACCTACTGGTTTTAATGAATGAGGTGGTGTCCCAGAATTCCTGTACATTTTTTTAAAAACATGCTGTGTGAGTTGTTAAACAATGTCTTGGTCTCTTGTTCATAAACAATGTGAAGGGAGTTTAATGGTAAATAGACTAGAATTGTGAAAAATCCTCAGACAGGAATACCCCCTTTAATAGAAGTTAAAATTGTATGTCAATAATAATAATAACTCTAAAATTGGGTACAAACAATTTACTAATGTTTGGTCCAGTGAGGAGTATTTTTGACTAGCTTTATTGATTGTCTGTTTGACTGCTTGTCATGTTGCTTGGTACAATTTTTCTTTTCTTTTCTTTTTTGAAAGTTCTTGGATACTTGATGGAAATGGTCATCTGTACTTTACCCCCTCCCCCATATCAATCATTTGTAGCCTTCACTTGATATGTTGATTGCGCAAGAAAACGTGTTAAAGTTAATAATCCCTTTGACTATCACTTTCTTTAAATATACAGCTAATCCTCGAAAGCTTGCAGCTACCTTACATCCCCTCCCTCGCCAGAATCATGGGTTTAGAACAAATGAGCTACACTTTTGGCGGGAGATGAGATGCAAGACAACCGCAAGCTTCCCATGATTAGCTGTATCACTCAGTTTTTGGGCAAAGAGTTCAACAATCCTTCACAGTAGATTAATCGATACATTACATTGTCACATGATCTTCTCTTGTCACTGCCTTTACATCTGGGGCCTGAGATCAGTCTGAGATGGCTCCTGGTGTTTGTGCCCTAAAAGCCCTTCTTTATAAGCTATTTTAGTTTTTCCCTTCTAGATTTTTAAAGAAGATTATCCTTTCACAACCCCAGCTGACTTCCCAAATATGTAGAATTAGATATATGGAAAAGCAAGTTTATCCCATTAAAAGTAAGTGATGCTAGGATATATTTGCGTAATCCAAGTTTCCAGCTATTCTCCATTAAGATAACAAGATTAAATGCCTAGGGAAGGGAGGGGAGGGGAGGGGAGGGGAGGGGAGGTTACTAAAAAATTCGACCTTTGTCTTGATCATTGCCTCTATCTACATTACGGGTATCAAAGTCAATATTCATTGACCGGTGCGAAGCAGGATTCACCAAGTGATGGTGATTAGAGTTATTGGCAGATTTATGTTGGAGATGTTGTTGTGATGAAGGAGAAGGATGCGATAAATGATGAAGATGGCCATTGGTGAAATTATTGGTTTTGGCCGGCGGTTGACTTGGAATCTGCTGAACCAGTGAGTCATATAACAAGCTGAAACAAACAATGAATGATTAGCTGGATAATCAAATAGTAATATAGCAAGTAACAGCATAACATGATAAAGAACATATTCATACCTGCGTTCTATTCGTAACCTCTGAATGTTCTTCCTTGCCTTCAAGATATCAATCAGCGTCTGCGAGTTTTCCTAGAGGAAGAGATTCACATGTCAGTTGCTAGTTGAATGATGATGATGATGGTGAGGATGATAGTCGTAATTGGGTCTATATGTAAAAAGAAAAACAAAAAGGGAGGGGGATGAATTGATTCAAAAAGACATTACCGCTTCGATGGATCGTATTTGAGCTCTCAAATCACGAGTTTTCTCAACATAACGATTTTCATCGGCGTTTGCGGGCAGAGGATTTGAGTAAGGTTTAGCTTTTGGCATGGTGAACGAGTGCAAGATGGAAGAGGCAAAAGAGCAAAATGAGCGAAATGATTAGTGCACGCTCTCTCCCTCTTTAAAGACATCCGAGCTAAAGACAAAACGAATTTAAACTGATTCACAACCAATTACACTTCACCTCATCATCGATTTCGTGCATGTTTTTTTCTTTTTCTTTCTTTCTTTGTTTGTTTGTTTCAGGGGTAGTAGCACTTGAAGTCTTATCTACCGTGAGACTACGATTTTATTTCCTTCAATTTCTACCATCAACCCCACACAAGGCTGAGAAAAGGCCTTGTTCACTTCATCGTGTTGTACTGTCGATCACAGATATGTAACATGAAACAAACTGAATAGTATTGCTCAAGTCAAGAATGCAATCCAACAGGATTGGCTAATTTAACGGTTAATTAATAACACCATCAGTGAGCTAATGAAAAGCTTTGGTTTTTAAGCTGGCTAAACGATTCTCATGGATCGGATATAAGATTTGCTTTCCCAACTTTATTACACATATTGCAAGCATAACTATCCCCTCTATGATTTGCTTACTAGATTAAAAAGTCATCAAGGTTGAATGAAGCCCAAAACAAGAGCTCGATTTTTCAGGTTTCAGTGTAGTACATAGATCTATGCATGTATGTACATACATACAGCAAATTGGAAAATAAACTATTCCCTGCTCAAAACAGGAGTTTAGGTCGCTTTTGGAAATGGATGTGAATAAAGTGTTGAGATATAAGATAGACTCACTGATTAGATACTCGACTACATAAAACGCTACTGTTAAATCGATCTACACCGGCGGTCTTGGTTGCTTGACAGCCAGTCTTGTTGTGCTGTTTGGTTTTTTTTTTTTTTTTTTTTTTTTAATTTCGTACAATCTCACCCAACGAGGGGCATGAAGGATCAGTCAAACATGAGTATTTACATCTGGGTGATTACTAGTAGAGGAAAAGCAGGGCAATGATCAGGAACTATATGAAGAGAGAGAAATTTGGGAGTTTAACATGTGAGAGGCAAGTTATTTGTAAATCTTTTTGTGTTTAGTAAAAATTTAGCCACGTCTAATATAATGGGAGAGGGAGAAAGTAGGGAGGATGTGTTAAGAGGGACTTTGTGTTTAGTGGCAGCGTGGATGAGTGCAAGCCTGATATCTGAGTGGGCTTGGCATAAGAAGAGGAGATGTTTGGGAGTATCCTTGCTGTTTGAATCACAGTTGGGGCAATTTGGTGATTCCACAATTTTGAAGCGTGAGAGATAGTTATTGAGCGGACAATGGCCTGAACAAACTTGAGAAAAAGCTGTGGCTTGTGTGCGGGATAGCTCAGATAATAGTTTGAAGGTGGTGAGCGGGGAAAATCTTCCTCTGAGTTTCCTTAGGACGTCAGGATTGGGGGTGGTGAGTAGGATGGATTTGTAGTGAGTTTTCAGGATAGATTTGAGTGAGGCTGAAGATGGGGGAGGGGGTGAAAAGCGGAGGGCAGAGATGGCTGCTGGTGCTAGGGGGTGAGAGCCATTTGCAAGTGAGTCAACTATTTCATTACCTGGGATGCCCAAATGTCCTGGGCACCATCTTAGGGTAATGGAAACGAGTGGGTTTGTATGCTTCAGTTGCAACACTACCTGCGTAATGGCATGGAGAGCAGCCGTGTTGTGGGTGAATGGGGGAGATGTGGTGAGATTTTTGATTGTTGCTTGGTTGTCAACCAGTAAGGTGAGAGAGTTTGTAATGTAGCAAAGGGGGTTGTTGAGGAAGAGATAGAGACCTAGTAAAATGCCAATCAGTTCAGCTTCAAATACTGTATATAATTGGGCATCTCCCAAACGAGAGACAAATGGGAAGGTAAGGCTAGGGTCATAGGCTGCAGCAAATGTACCTGCTGCAGACTTTGAACCATCAGTGTAAATGAAGTGTGATGAGAGGGGAGAGGATGAAATAGAGGACAGGACTTCTCTTTTTGCAGATTCTTTGCAGGACCCAATATCTGCTACAAAGAGGGGGGGAGCCCATGGTGGAAGAGGGATAGGGCATTTTGTGTCAAGGCCAGTGAGGGGGAGATGAGGGGGGAAGGGGTGAGAGAGAATGTGTAGTTGGTGTTGGTGAGATTTGGGGGCTCAGAGGGAGGCAAGCTCTCTGGCTAATCTTGCCATGGGGTTGCTCAGCGGGATGGAAAGTAATCGGAGCCAAGCTTTGTAGACAGTATAGTCGAGGCGTTGCTGGCAAGTGAGTGATGCAGTGTCATGAAGGAGAATACATACAGGGGTGGTACGGAAGCAGCCCAATCCTCTTCTCATGGCTCTGTTGTCTACCACCTGAAGCATGCGGGTTGTCCTGGATGATTTTTTTGGTTTGTGCCATACAATAGCAGCGTAATCTGTGCGGGAGTGAATTAGTGATGAAATCAGTATTTTGTATTGGCGGAGTGGGATTCCCCATCCCGAGGAAGCCAGGCAGTGGATGCTGGAGACTGCGCAGAGACCAGTGGCAGAGAGGTTGGAGCTATTTGCTTTGTAAGAAAGTGTAGGGTCAAGGAGCACCCCCAGCCATTTGAGGGTGGGGGAGGGAGAGATGTTGCAAGAGTCAAAATGGAGGGTGGGAGGGTTTTTCAGGAGGGGCCGTCTTTTTGTGAGGAGGATCCATTTAGTTTTGGATTGGTCAAAGACTGCACTGTGTTTTTTGCCCCATGAGAGGGCTTCTTCTCCAAGGGCCGCCAGTTTGTCAACAACCCAGTCTGAGTGCTGGCTAGCAGCCAGAAAGATGATGTCATCAATGTAGCCTAATGAGAGGCATGATTGTGAGATAGAGGGGAGAGAAAGAAGAGTTGAGTTATATGTGATGTAAAGGATGGGAGAGAGTGGGGATCCTTGTGGGAGGCCCTTTGGTTCAAAGGCCAGGGGGGACACATAGGAGGAGAAGGAGATACTGGTAAGCTGGTCTTTGAGAGAGTTGGTGATGAGTGAGGTGAGGTTGTGAGGGATGGGGAGTGATGATAGGATGGCTGCTAATCTGTCAAGGTTAACGGAAGGGAAAGCTCCCTTCACATCTAATGATAGGGCACCTACTACTTTACCTTCTCTCCATCTGTCTTTAGTCCAGGTTGTGAGGTGTAGGAGAGCATCTGATGTTGAGCAGGTGGGGCGGCCACCATAGTGTGTTTCAGGGAGGAGATTGCCTGTTTCAAGCAAATAACAGAGTCTTTTTGTGAGAAGTGAGTCAAGTAACTTACCCATTGTGTTGAGTAGGGCAATGGGGCGGAAAGCATTGGGAACTGAGTAGTCTGGTCGGTGAGGTTTGGGGATTATTATAGTGTTTGCCTTTTTCCATATCTTTGGGTAGTAGCTGTGTTTGAGGCAGGCTTGGAATATTGGAAGCAGCAATCTGGTAGTAGTTTGAGGGCACAGTCGGAGCAGAAGATTGGGGATCCCATCTGGGCCTGGGGCACTCTTCAGTTTTGTGGATTGGAGAATGGAGAGGAATTTGTTTTTTGTGAAAGGGGGAGAAGGGGGGGAGGCGGACAGGGGTAGGAGGGGGGGGGGATGTCAGAGAGGTCACACGGGATTGTGGCAACTGACGTGCCTTCAAAAAGGAGTCTGGCTTTGACAAAGTTGTCCTGGATGGGGTTACCATCCTGGGCAACTAAGGGAGGGTTAGTATGAGGGGGTTGGGAGGATAGAGAGTACTTAGCTGTTTTATGTAGTGAGGTGGGAGTGAGGGTTGCCAATTTTTGGCGCCAGTGTTGTTTTTTAAGGAAGTTGATTTTGGCGCGGAAAGCTTTGCGTGCTGCTTTGAACTCAGCTACATTGTGGGGGTCCTGGGAGAATTTGAGTCTTCGCTGGGCCTGATAGCAGGATTGCTTGAGAGGGTCCAGGATACTTCGGTTCCACCAGGCATGGCACAATGAGCTGGGCTGCTGCAGCGGAACAAACCAATCCATTAGTTTGATAAAAGAGGAAGTGAGATGTTCAGCAGCCAGTTCAATCTGGACTGAGGAGGTAAGGGGAGGGGGGGAAGGGAGAGAGGAGAGTGCGGAGAGGAGTGAACACTTATCAAATGTACTCCAGTTTCGATAAGGGTGGGGAAGGGAAGGGGGTGAGGAGGATATAGAGAGGGTGGTAAGGATTGCTCGATGGTCAGAGAGATGTGAGAATGAGCCATCCTGGTCAGTGACACATTTGACTATAAGATGTCTGGCATTCTCATTTGCAAACACTAGGTCTATCACAGATGTGAAATTCCTGGTGTTGCAGAAGGTGGCGACTCCAGACTGGGAGGTGAGGGACATGTTGAGGTAGGACATGGAATCAAGGAAGGAGGTTGCTTCTGGATGGTTTCTGGTGTGTTTGGAGGGGTCAGACCAGAGATCGTGATGGAGGTTAGAGTCGGTTAGTAAGAGACATGGAAAGTGTTTGTGGGGGGAGAGAGCCGGAACAATGAATGGGAGAGAGGAGAAGGTAGTAGGAGGGCTGTACATGTTAGCAATAAGTAGGGGGAAGGGAGTGATGTTTAATAGTAATAGGGTGATGTCTTGGCTTGGGCTGGGGAGGGAAGAGAGGAGGTGTGGGGGGAGGCGTTTGTTGACATAAAAGCCACATCTTATGGGGAGGGAGGGAGGAAAGTTGGGGGATGGGAGAAAGAGGTTCCAGCGTGCTGTTTGGTTAATTGCAATGAATCTTAATTTAAACTGTCCTCTCATTTTTTTATTTTTTTATTTCATACAATCTCACCCAACATAGGGGCATGAAGGAAAAGTAGGCATATAGTAGTTGCAGCAGAGGAGACGAGATGTTGAGAATGCAACATCTCATCTCTCATCAAACATGGTCAGGCCAGACATCAAGTCAAATGATCAATGCATTTTTTCATTACTCTTACATCTCCTCAAAAGTAGATCAATGGAAGACTCACTAAGCTATCACTAGGCACCAAGTAAGATATCCCTGATGGGGATATCCAGCGCGAGTTAGGGACATCTTAGGGAGAGACATAAGGTCAGAAAAATAAATGTAAGAAATGTAAGTGTAAAAAACATCATTTTCAACCATGAGAATTTTTTTTTTTCAAAAAAAAAAATTAAATAAATAAATAAATAAAAAAAAAAAAAAACTGTAAAAAAACAGGATAAAAAATGAAAAATGAAATAAAAAATCATTTTTTTTTTTGGAGAAAAGAAAAAAAAAAAAATTCTCATGGTTGCAAGATATTTTTCTTTACACTTATTTTTCTCACATATTTTTTTTGCACATATTTTCCTTACAGATATTTTTCTCGCCCATATTTTTCTGACACATATTTTTCTATCCTTATGTCTCTCCCTACAATATCCCCTACTCGCGCTGGATATCCCCATCAGGGATATCTCACCTTGTACGTAGTGTATTGTGATGTTGCTTCTCAAGCTTATCAACACATGACTCAATAAGCTAATGGTATTTCAAATGAAACTTAATGGGTCTAAAGAACCCTCAAAACCAGCTGAGAAAAAAAGATGCCAAGACCACAACTGCGATTTCTGCAAAGTTGAATGATGTAGCTGAGAAGGGTGATGTAGTTAGGACTATGTAAGAAATGAAAAGTTCCTCTGAATCTAAAAATCTAGCTGCTAAAATGCAAATGAAGCAAGCCAAAATCTTGCCTTGTCAACTACACAAAAGTATGAAATATTGGTTTGGCTGCATTATATGTTTCTGTGAATTTGAGAGTTGCAGTATTCATAGAAGTCCAGATGAAGAATATTTTAGAAAAAGTAAGATAACTGAAAACATGACTATTTGAAACTCATCAAATATGGACCTGGTCAGAATCTTGTGTCAGATTGAAAGACTCAAACCATTCCCCATCTCAGAGACTCAAACGATACCTCAACATCACATCAATCACCTCATTTTTTATTCTCCTATCTCATTGCAAATCCGTGTATTTACAACTAGTATAGTTCCTCAGTCAATTGTATTTACCCCTGCTTAGTTTTACTCAGTACACTATTTTTTTACTCCTGCTTAGTTTTATTCGTGACCCTCTCATGTATTTACCTGCAGCTGGATCCCGATCAGTAACTAGATAAAAGGACAGTTCTAATAGTCCTTGTTCCTCAGTTAACTGTTCTCCGCTGCAGGTAACATCATCTCCATTCCTTTATTGTTCCTCATTTCCATTCTCTTATATCATAATGTCCTTATATCTTTTAGGTGACTTGATCTGAATCCTTGAGCTCGTGTTACGCTATTGCTTACTTGGATCTCCAAATCCTCCTTAAAAGGTATCTTGCTTTACACTCTGTCTACTTTATCATACTAGAATTCTTGCTAGTCCTATTTTAAATTTATAGTTAACTGTTCTCCGCTGCAGGTGACTTGATCTGAATCCTTGAGCTCGTGTTATGCTATTGCTTACTTGGATCTCTGAATCCTCCTTAAAAGGCTTGCTGTCTTAATAGATTATGAGACCAGCTGTTATCTTAACACTAATCCAGACGATAGCAATCCACTATATCCATCTCATCATGCAAAACTCTGATGTCAATGTAACTGGAATTCCCATCCTTGACAAAGATAACTACCAATTATGGTCCTTCCACATGGAAAGCTTATTCATGCAACAAAATCTTTACAACATAGTAATTGAGAATGCCTCTCCTCCTCTGGAAGCAGATCCATATTTTAAACCATTCCGTCTATGTAAGCAAAAAGCCTCTGGTTACATAACCCAATTCATGAATGCGTACCATCTCCAAGTCTTTGTTACCCCTGATAATAAAAATGATCCCCACAAGCTATGGAAAAGGCTAGCCAATCACTATAAGTCATTGAGTGAAACAAACCAAATGTGTGTTTTCCAAAAATTTGCCCTAGTCACCTACCCAGGGGATATTCCAAAATACATTGAACTCATAAAAACTATTGAGTCAGAACTAGGTGCTCTAAAAATTGAGCTCAAGGATCACCTTCTGGCATCTTACTTCATTTACCATCTCCCAACCGAATTCAATTCCCTCCCAGAATCCTTACTTCATAATTCTCAAGCAAGAAAGGAGACTATCACCATTGAAAACTTCATTCTTGAACACACCATCACCCAAACAGAGCAGCCTAAAGCCCTAAAAATCTCTGAGAAGAAAACATACAAGATTTGCACTGGAGGAAAGCACAATCCAAAGACCAAACACAACAAAAAAGATTGCTTCCAACTCCACCATCACTTGCGCACCAAGAAAGCGGACACTGTTAAAGAAAACCTTGCTATTGACCTGTCTCAAGTTCAGCCCCCTATACCGAAATGCCTTTCAACCTTTTCTGTTTCCACGGAAGATACTTTCATACTAGATAGTGGCGCTACCAAACATATGTTCAATTCCATGGACCACTTCTGCTCACTCAATAATGTTTGTTCTACTGTGGCCTTTGGTGACGACTCCACGGCTCCCACTGAAGAAAGTGGCTCAGTCATTCTAGCCTCTGATAACCAAAGGATCATTCTTGATAACTGCATATTTGTTCCAACCCTTAAAATAAATCTGATCAGCTTGGGCGCTCTTAGAAGGAAACATTGTAGCATGGAACTGACAATAAATGGGAAAAAATTTCTTCTCAACACTAATTCTGGATTCAGATTAGTAGGAGAATTTGTGAATGATTTATTCATTCTCAAAAATGTCTTCACCAGTAAGTCTTCCTCTACTAATGTTTCTTTTCTTTCAGTTGCTAACAGCTCTTCTACCTGGCATAACAGACTAGGCCATCCAGGAAAAAATATAATGGATCATCTTGGAGCACAAAAATTAATTAACCCCTCCGATGCTATTGACAATTTTTGTGAAAGTTGTATTGATTCCAAGCATCATGCACTCCCGTTCAAAGGCACTATACCTAAAGCGTCCCAACCACTCAAGCACATTCATTCAGACCTAAGCGGAAAAATTTTTCCTCCATATTTAGGAGAATGTCTTTACTATTTTCAATTAACAGACTTCTATACTTCTTATTGATTCATCTATATCTTAAAAAATAAAAGTGACACCTTTTCTACGTTCCTCCACTTTAAAAAATCCATTGAACTAGTTCTAAATACTAAAATTTGTAACCTAGTGAATGATGGTGGTGGTGAATACTTCAATAAAGAATTTAAAGATTATCTGTACAAAGAAGGGATAAAAATGCACGTCACAGCTCCATATACTCCCAAGAAGAACCCTGTTGCAGAGAGAGCCAATTGCACAACCACTGAAAAAGCTAAAGCCCTCCTGTTCCATGCAAATACGCCTCCAGAACTTTGGGCTGAGGCTGTAACCACAGCAGTATACCTCTACAATAGAAGTCCTACCAAGAGTCAACAAATGTTATCCCCCTACGAGAAATTATTTGGTTCTCCTCCAAAACTCTCTCACCTACAAACATTTGGATGCAGTGCCTACTCCTTAATACCGAAGAAACTTCGAAAAGGAAAATTCAACTCTTCATCTCGACATCTAATCCTAGTTGGATATGACAAAAACTTGAGTTCTTATAGGCTACTCGATCCCTCTGACCACTCTGTTTCATACTCACACGAGGTGGTATTCAATGAAGACAACTTCCCTTACCTAAAACTTAGTCAGTTACACACTGATATTTCACTCTGTCCTTTTCCACCACTCACTGAAGAAGTTCCTGATACCACAACTATTGAAATATCCCAAGGGGAAACAAGTTAAATTCCTGATCAGCCTTTTCCACCCTCTCCTTCTGAAGAAACATCCAATCCTGACCCAGAGCCTTCTGATCTTGAAGAAACTGAAGAAGAGGAAGTTCTTTGCCTTATTTGACCCAAAAATATCCCTGTATCAGAACGCTTCACCTATATCCCTGTGGACCAACCTGCACCTAGAGAAATCAATTCCGATATCAACCCTAACAACATTATTAATGAGCCACAAAAGAGAAATCTTCCAAATTGCCTCCATCACGCCTAATCTTTCCCTTTAGCCTCAGCAGTTCTGATTCCTTCCACTTACCAGCTTGCCATCTCTGTCAAAGACGCCAAAGCATGGTCTGACGCCATTGAAACTGAGTTAGAAAACATGTCAACGCATCATGTCTGGGACATTGTGGAAGAACCCATGGATGCTAAGCCCATCAGCACAAAATGGGTATTCACAGTGAAAGAAAATGAACTAGGAGGGATTTCAAAGTTCAAAGCCCAACTATGTGCCCAAGGTTTCCATCAAAAAGAAGGAATTGATTACTTTGAAACTTACACACCCACAGGATGCCTCACAACCTTCCAAATACTACTGGCACTTGCAGAACAACATCAATACCGAATGGAACACATGGATGTTAAGGGCGCATTCCTCCACAGCTCCCTAGAGGAAGAAGTCTACCTTAAAATACCCCCAGGTGTGAAAATAACCAAAATCCTGCAAAATCCTGACTTAAAACTCAAGCGCTCAATCTATGGTATGAAACAATCTCCATGCTGCTGGTCAAAAGAAATCAACAATTTCTTCCAGTCCGTAAATCTCTCTCCCTCAACAGCCAACTCCTGCTTATTCACCTCAGAGGATAAAAATAATCCACTGTTTGTGTACCTTCATGTAGACGACCTAGTTGTGTTTGGGAAGGATCTAACTGTCTTCAAACAACAAATCAGCTCCAGGTTCAACATGGAATTCCTTGGACCTCTCAAATATTTCCTTGGAATGAAAATAGATAGAGACCCAGGTTCCTACTCTGTACAATTATCACAGCCATCCTACATCTCCAATCTCCTAAAAGAATACCATATGTCATCCTGCAAAACAGTGGCTACTCCCCTTCTCCCTCACAATCAATTATTACCTGCAACTCCAAAAAATATTGAACATTTCAAAAACCTCAACATCAATTTCCGCAGTGCTGTTGGCTCCCTCAATTATTTGGTTCAATGTTCTCAGCCTGATCTTGCCTTCTCAGTCAGCCAATTGTCACAACACTTGGAGAAACCCGGAATCACCCACTGGATTTCCTTCAAACACATACTGCAATACCTATCAGTCACAATTAATCTTGCACTTAAATTCTCCAAGCCTGACAGTTAACAACAACCACTAGGCCATCACTCATGGTCTTTACCCACTGGGTACACTGACGCAGATTGGGCAGGTTGTCCCAGCACTCCCAGATCCACCACAGGATATATTTTCTTCTTCAACAGAGGTGTTATCTCTTGGCAATCAAAGAAGCAACACACCATTGCTCTCTCCTCTTCAGAAGCAGAATATAGATCATGTACTTCTGCTGGACAAGAAGCTATCTGGCTCATTTCACTCTTTGAATCACTGAATTATCCCGTCACCCTTTCAATTACCATCTACGGCAATAACCAAGGTGCCATAGCTCTTTCTCAAAACCCCATCTTCCAAGTCCAAACAAAACACATTGAAGTCCAATATCATTGGCTCCGAGAGCAAGTATTAGCTGGAAAAATAAAAATTCCATACACACCTACTACCTCAATGTTAGCTGATTCACTCACCAAATCAACTCCAGGTAAGGCACTCTCCTATTTCCTAAAGTCTTGGGGACTCCTTCCCATAGACACACAAGACAGGAGGGTGTCAGATTGAAAGACTCGAACCATTCCCCATCTCAGAGACTTGAACGATACCTCAACATCACATCAATCACCTCATTTTTTATTCTCCTATCTCATTGAAAATCTGTGTATTTACAACTAGTATAGTTCCTCAGTCAATTGTATTTACCCCTGCTTAGTTTTACTCAGTACACTATTTTTTTACTCCTGCTTAGTTTTATTTGTGACCCTCTCATGTATTTACCTGCAGCTGGATACCAATCAGTAACTAGATAAAAGGACGGTTCTAATAGTCCTTGCTCCTCAGTTAACTGTTCTCCGCTGCAGGTAATGTCATCTACATTCCTTTATTGTTCCTCATTTCCATTCTCTTATATCATTATGTCCTTATATCTTTTAGGTGACTTGATCTGAATCCTTGAGCTCGTGTTACACTATTGCTTACTTGGATCTCCGAATCCTCCTTAAAAGGTATCTTACTTTACACTCTGTCTACTTTATCATACTAGAATTCTTGCTAGTCCTATTTGAAATTTATAGTTAACTGTTCTCCGCTGCAGGTGACTTGATCTGAATCCTTGAGCTTGTGTTACGCTATTGCTTACTTGGATCTCCAAATCCTCCTTAAAAGGTGACTTGATCTGAATCCTTGAGCTCGTTTTATGCTATTGCTTATTTGGATCTCTGAATCCTCCTTAAAAGGTTTGCTGTCTTAATATCTTGCACAAACCACAGGAAAAATGATGTCACGTTTGCACTTTGGGCGTTAATGTCCTGCATGTAAAACATGACTACATGTGTGGTTTTAAAATGTGACAACTGATCTCGCACATGTCACATATGAGTCACACATCATGTCAGCATGTTGCTTGCATGGGGGCATAATTGAGTCGCGCAGTGTGTGCATGATGTATGTGCACTGCAAGGGCGAGATGGTCTATGTGGTTAGATCATTGCCTGGATGGCCACTTGTTACATTGACTTGTGTGTGGCATGTTTAAATCCCTGCCGCCTCCCCCCTTTGTCCATAGTTGGCACATTTGTTTTCATGCTGGTGTTGATGTCTTGTTATCCCCACGATGTCTCTATTCTCCCTCAGCAACCTACAGTGGATGGACATGTGCATGAAGGCTGGAGAACCCCTCCACTTAGTCAACCACCCCACTTTGTCATCCCCCATTATCTGGACGATTGTGCTTGGTCATTCACTTGGGTCAGCTGCGGGATTCCACTCCCCTTACATTCTTGAAAACCCTGCCCATCAAACCATAACCCCTCGAGGATTACCCTCCCCCCATTGGCATCCCCATCTGTGTTCTCAAGCCACCTGGCTGCCCCCCATGTCATCCTTTCAATTTCCTTGTTGTTACCTAACTCATTACATTCATTACTCCCCACTTGTACCTAGCCGATTAGTTAACCATGCCTTCATGCCCCTAGCTGGGTGAGATTGTAATAAATAAAAAAAATTTGCACTGCAAGACCATTGTGTGAGTTTATGGCATGTGACTCGTGTGTGTCATGGGCTCCCACACATGTCTCGTTTCATTGCAGTTCACTGACACCCAAAGTGTAAGCGTGACACAGTTAGGCCTGCAGTGACACTACTTTGACTGTGGAAATTAAAATTTTCTGTTACCAATTTCTATAAAAAATATTTCTATTACATTAGTGCCAAACACAACTCTTTGGCTCATGTGGAGCCAGGATTTTGCAAGCTGAACATCATCAAGAAATGACCAGTTTGCCATATGATTTGTTTTGGTGGACAATAAGTTGAAGATTAGGATTTCAAAGGCTCCAGAGAAGGATTGTCAGGGCAGAAGTCTAGAGGTTTGTAAACTCAATAAACCCTGATATGGATTTTTAGAAAGGTTTAAAAGATTTAAAGATATTTGAAGATCAATACATGGGTTTTAATGAAGAGCTATAGTAGTGGTTAGATGATTTTATGAATTTACCTTATTGTATCATTATATAAGAAATAAATTTGATACACTAAGGTATTAAATAAAGATTAGTACTTTTTTAAAATAGTGAGACTTATATTATAGAGATTTTTATCATTTTTTAATGATACTCATCATTCCATCAACCTGTCCCCTTTTTATAAATAAATTATCTGTAAATATATGAGCTTGTAGAAAACATTACATGTTATACAATAAAACAATATGATAATAATAAATACAGAAAAAGACATTGCAAAAAATCAAGTGGAACCAGCTAGCAGGTTCCTATCCCTAAATTCAGTTTTGATTTAAGAGTAAATTTGATTTGATGTTGCGCTATCTAGTGTGCTCATTGTCCAGGGTGCAGTCTTTCAAGAAGAATTAAATCTGAGCTGAAATTGAGTTAAATCAAAGATAGCGGTTGGCACCTACTATCAGGTGCCCATGTTTTTTTTTCTGGTGAGAGAAAAAAGGACTTGTACAGAATGAGATATTAATGCTTTGAACCTATTAGAAGGGTCTCTTTAAAAAATACTGATCAGGTGAAAATTTTTATCCTCAATCCAGGTTTTCTGTACTCATTTCAATTTTAAAAATTGGAATCTAACAATTTTCTCACTCCAGATAATAGAAGGTTTCAGTTCTGGAAAATATGCAATTAACTTAAGTGTGAATTTCAAAGCAAATAAGCACTAAAATTGGGAAAAAAATTCACTTATTTCATTAATGGGTGTCAGTTATGACCCCAAATTGGCACTTTTTTCTCAATTTTTTCTTCACAACTACTTGTTGACCACAAAATCCCTTCCTTGTCCACTCCATCCCTGTCACATGTGATACACTGACCTCCCTCCTAACCCATAAATCCTTGGCACACAACCCTCACTGTAATTCACAACATTTTGACCAGGAATGTTTCCCTTCTTTTTTACTTATTTCTTCAACCTCTTCATTTCTTTTCTTGTGAAATACCAGTTTCCTAATGCCTCACAGAATTTCCAACATCAAAAGGTAATTACAAAATGCTTCTTCGAAAAAAATTCTCCTTGTAAAGCAAGCCCCTCACCTGAGAAATCAAAGTCTGGACAGCTAAAAAAAGGAAGATTATCACATCATCATCAACTTCATCAAAATCCAATTAAATTACAATTCATGTTTTAGATGTGAAAATTCAACCTGCATTAGATTTTAAACCTCATTAAAGGTCAATGGCTACTTTTTAATGGTAAATGAAGTAAAAAATAAAACAAAATGAAGAATTGAAATCAATCCTAAGAAAATGAAGGAGAGGTTCAAAAGTTATCAATCAAAATATAAAAAGGCTCATTTTTTTGCAACTTCCACTGGCCTTGCTATTAATGATGATGATTTAGATCATCACCAACATAATTTTATTACTTCAACACCAGTTTGAGATTATAAATAGAGCTAATTCAAAAAAATATCTAAATCTGTTTTGAAAATTAGGAAATACCCTCCCCTGCATTTTATTGAAGTAAGGGGTATAATTCACCAAAATTTAATATAATTAAATAAATTAATAAATAAATTGTCAACCTTTAACTTCCCAGGACTGAGTAAAAACTGCCTATAAAATATGTTAACCACATGTTATACACATGGGAACAATAAGTAAAGGTGCAAAAGTTGTATACATAAGTGAAATAAATGATTAAACACAATATATGCCATTATAATACCTTGTATACATGCATATATCCAACTTTTGTAAGTCATATTTACTTAATATTACTTTTAAAAATGTCATAGGAATCCTAAGAACCTTAAAAATAACACTACATAACTTTTAAGTAGACTTAAAGCTGTTGTCTTCATTGTTCTATGGAAAAAACAAAAATTGCACTTTAAATCACTTAAAAGTTGAATATATGTGCTATAAAATCAATATTATACAAAAATTTTCTTGAAAGATCAATTTTTCTAAATTTGTACTATTTATTTGGCTACTCAAATGCATAAAAATAACACTTTTCAAATTTGGGGTTTTTTATGCCAGAAATGGCTCCTGTGTACTGGCCAAATACTGCCTGCATTTTTCCCATGTGAGTAGCTTCATTTTTAGCAAAGTTAGAATTTTCGCACTATAATTACCTCACATTGTATGCCCACTATAGGAAAACATGCTAAAATGAGGGACAGGCACTTATTTAGTGTCCTAATTTACTTAAAAGTGCATTGACCTTATTATATGCAATAATTTCATTAATAACCTCAAGCTTGGCGCCTTTGATTGACTACCACACTTAAATTTGCCTAAATTATTCAAGGATTTACCCATGAAAGCGCCTGCCAAAGACTACATTTAGTTACCCCACATCTCATGTTCTTTTTTGAGGTTTTCAGTGGTTTTTCAGTCAATATTGGTAATAATTGGAAGGGGATTTCACATAGTAATATGGATTAATTAGCCCCTTCATTTCTACTGTTGTTCCCCCTTATTATTTTGTAATATTAAGTATTATTCCTTCTTTTTTTAGTCTTTTATTTTAAGGTATTACATGCATATACTCTTTTTTTTCCTATTCTTTTATTTTGATAGATTATCCTTATTACCCCAGGATTTTTGCAGGCAATATTATACTAATTATTTTATTGGTCATTCCTTAGGTTGATGAAAATATTTATTAGCTAGAATGAGGCATCATTGGCCGCGTATAGTATTGGTAAATCAGGGAGACACATTGGAAGAATATTGGGTATAAAAGGAGGGGGTTTTTGGTCTTATTTTCTACATTCTTTAACATTACAATTAAAAAATATAACCATTAAGATTACAATAAATTTCATTAGTACATTTAAAGTCTTTTGATAGTGTTTGAATTATATTCTCTATTTTTCTACTGACTAAATGATTGTAACCCATTTATAAATAGTATGATTAAAGATACTGAGACCCTTATATTGAGTTATATTTTAATACTTATTGGATTTGTAATAAATTATTCATATAGGACTATTATAATCTTCTAGACAACTGACCATTCAAGCTAGCTCATGTCTCTTTACTTGACCTCAGCTTGACAGAAGCACTACAATCAAAAATGAGAGAAAACTTAAGAGGGGATGATATTAGTAGAAAGAAGAGTTTTGAAAGAATTTAAACAATATTAAGATATAATAATCTATTTTTCTACCAGCTATAATATTGTAAGCCATATATAATTAGTGAGATTAGAATTACTGAGACCCTTATATTGAGTTATATTTTAATACTTGTTGGATTTTTACTACAGTATTCATATAGGAACATTTAAACCTTCTAGACAACTGACTATTCAAGCCTCTCATGTCTATGTACTTGAACTAAGCCTAATAATTGGGGACCTTTTCTCAAGAGTTATGTTGATAATCTTCCAGTAAGTAAAAATTCAAAAAGAGGCTACAAGTAAATAAAATTCCTATAGAAATATTTGGAAAATTAAAACATGTTGGGGTCACTTCATATAGTAATTTCAGAAAAAGAAGCCCTGCTATGTAATAAAATTGTGATATTGAATCAAAAATTTCACAACTAATTGAGCATAAATTGTTCTTAGTAAGAGTCTGTCAATAGACCAATTAATTTTGTGATCTTGGCAGATAATAAAACCAGATAATAAAAACTGATTAATTGATTCTATTTAACAGGACTTTTAATCCCTTTTTCCTGGTTTGTAAAACTCATTTAATCTTTGAAAAGAATATTACTGACAAATTTATTTTTTAAATATAAAAACATGGCTACATATTGTAGACCAGTTCAATCAAGTGACCAAATAAAAGCATCTTTGACTTTTTGAACTTATAAAATCAATAAAAAACTACAAGTAAGCAATTAAATTGACTTAATTAGTGCTAAATCATACTTATAAAGCACCTTTTTTGAAGTTTTAATAACTCATATTTCAATTTTTGATTTAAATTCCACATAAAAAATGTGTGACAACATTGACATTGTGAGTAATAAGGTAAAGCCTTATCATTTAAGAAATAGAGCTGAAAGACCTGTTACAGGACACTCAAATGGAGGAAGAATCTCCAAAAAAGAAAAACTCTCGACAGATATCTGTAGAGGAAAGGGAAAGACATCTAAACCAAATAAAAATAAAAAAATAAAAAAACACATTACAAGAACAAATTCACTCCCTTTCAACTCTTCTAAACACCCTCACCATAAAAGACAAAAAAATGGTAGACCAGATGAACAATCAGGAAAAAAGAGAAGCACAGGGATTTATAGAAGTCAATCAAGCTCCGGTAGGATTAAAAGCTCAGACAACATCAGAAGTGAAAAAACCTTCCATGGTTGTAACAGCAGCACCTCCATCCCAAGAGGAGGATCAAAAGATTACAGTGAGAAAATGGAAATGGGACTGGTTCTCCCAGAACTAAAACCACTCTCCACAGAAGGGTTCAAGAGTTCACAATTACAGGGGAAAGGCAAAGAGAGGAAGGGGAAATAGAATAAGACCTTGGAAAGTCATCCATCTTCTCATGATCAATTATGTGATACTAAAAATGAATTAATAATAGATACACTACGCAATATAGGGGGTGGACTTGCTAGCAAGTCCTCAACCTGAACTCAGATGGAACTCAGATGGAACTCAGACTGAACTCATACTGAACCCATACTGAACTCTACTTGAACACCCACCTAAAACTGTTCTGCTGAGTGGTGTTCATCCCTGATTGAATGGTTCCTTTATCAATAGCTCAATGTGTGTTCAATCTATGGTGAGTTTGGGTCCAAGGTTGCGGACTTGCTAGCAAGTCCGCCCCCCATATTGTGTGGTGATAATGATATTGAAAGGGATGTACTTAATATAATTGATAAAGATATTATTGAAAATAGAATTTTAGACTTGTCTTTAAATGATGATTCTTTTATTTTATATGGATGTTAAGGTCAGTAATAAAAGCTTTATCTGAATTGAATAGATTCAACCATCAGGAAAAGGAATTTTGGTCAATTTTTGCCTCATTGGCCAAATTGAATTGAGATGGTGTTTTACCTTCCAAAGTGGCCATTACTTCATTGAGTTTTAGTTGGGGATCATACTTGAGATGCCCCATGGAAATTTTACTTTTAGAAAAGAAAAATGTGGTCAGAGAAAAAAAGTAGTAAAAAAGAATAATAAAATAACCACCAGACCTGGATCAATTAAAGGAAGAAGTGGGAAGGACGGCTGATGGATAGAAAAGAGCTGAAAAAAAGAGGTGGTAAGCAGAAACCAAAAAATCAGATAAAAAGAATAAATGAAGTACTGACCACCAGACATGGATTGATGGAAGGAAGAAGTGGGGAGGAGGGCCAATTTACAGAAAAGAGCTGAAAAAAAGTGGCCAGAAAATAAAAAAATACTGATGATTGGTCCTGGATTGATGGAAAGAAGAGTCAGGTAGGAGTCCAAATGGAAAGTAAAGAGCTGGAAAAAAGAGGCAGTCAGAAAAAAAGAGTAAAATAAATACTCACCAACAGAGCTGGTTAAATGGAAGGAAGAAGCAAGGAGGAGAGCTTATGGATGGTGGGGGATGAGGGAGTTTATTGCTGGAATACTCAAGCTCAAGATTTAGTTGTTTGATAATAGATATTTGACTAGCTTTTCTTGTTGGAAGATCTTTCAGCACTCACCACAAGGTTTCTGGGTAAAAATACTTAAAATTAATCAAAAAATGTGCCAGGAATTTTTAATATAGCTGTTTAATGATTTTTTAGCACTTACAGGTCTAAGTGGGTCTTAAGTACAGAAAAAATTGTTTTTTAACTATTTAACAACTGATGCATAATTGAAGCCCCATAAAAAATTCTTTTTAAAAATGACCAATGATATTTTACAATATAATCTCCATTGGTTCCAGTGCTCTGGTAGTCCTTCATATCATTGAGGATTTCTCAATCTTTGTAATTCAGTGATGGTCGAAATTCAAATCAATGGGTGCTAGGTAGTCTAGAAATACTTTATTGATTTTTTTTTAATTAATTTTTTATTTGCCCTCATACTTACATGTCCAAAATCTCTGTGCCAATGCATAAGAACAGAATTATTCCTCTGAATTTTCTCAGAATCAAAACTAGCCAGTGGTTGAGGGTGATAAGAGATTGTGCACTTATGGGAAATTTTTAAGGCAGAAAAATGGATGTTTCTTTTCAAAAATTTTGGAACCCTCATTAATTACATGAACTTTCAATGGCTTTTAATTAGAAAATATTCCCTTGAGCATAAAAAAACCTTTCAGTTTCAATAAGTTATATACATGATAAAAACTCCAATTTTACACCCTGCTTCATCAAGGAACTAACAGATATCAATGTAACGTTTGAATTTGGTCAGTAAAAAACCTCCTATTAAGTACTTCTTTACCAATCCTATTCTAAAGCTATTTATCCAATGCTTTTTAAGGAATATCTTTGATCATTATTCATTGAAACAGCCAATGAATCCAGGGCTGTTGGCTCTTAAAATAATATGAACAGTGATTTATCTCTGCTCATATTTCAGTTTCCCCCATCTTAAGAATAGCCATAGCTGCTTCAGAAGTTAAGTTAGTAGTTTCAATTTTCATTGCACTAGGAAAGAATTGGTGTTTGCAGTAATTTACATATTCCAATTTGACAAATATTTCTTTTCCTTTGTCTCTTGGGAATACAGGATGATGACTATCTCCTTGAAGTTTTTCAATAGTAGCTTTTGTAATTGAAGAAGAGCAGGGAGAGTAAAATAGAAATAAACATTTGAGCCTTTCTAACAAGCCTGTGTTAAAAGCCAAGAAAGAAAACTACACTTTGGACATTGAGTTTTACTATTACCCTTTTTTCCACAATGAAAATTTAATTAAATGATTATTATGTTGTAAAAAGACACATGACACTTGAATAAAAATAAGCTCATTTATTCAATAATCCAGGGAATAATTATCACAACTAAACCCATACACAAAGTGCAGAAGCAAAATCTGCCTAGCAACTGTTTCCTTTGTGTTCTAAAACCCAACTTGCTTATCTGACTATAATCTATCTAAACTACTAAATCTAAATTAGTCAATTAATTCAACTACACACTTATACTTTTCAATTTAAGCCAATCAAGGCACTATGAACACTATGGTCAATGCAATATTATAAATGTGGGTTATTGTGCATCTGAGGGTTGCTAAAGGTTCTGTGAGTAAGAACAGGTGTTAATGTTAGAGGATATGCAATATGGTAATAATTTTTATTAAAGGGGTAAATGTGAAGTGGTGTTGGTTTTGATTTGAAGTTTCTAAGAATTAAATGATAATATTTTTGTGATAGTAGTTCAATTTATAGTAATATATATTGGGCTATTATTTTTATTTTTTCTCAATCTGTGAGGCTGAAAAAATACCATCTCATTGACCCTACAATCATCAGATAGATTTAATAAGTCCAGCATCTTCAGAAGTTTCATTCTATTCTTTTTTGAAAGATGAATCCAAAGTTCCTAAAGATTATACTTCAGAGAATGTAGCAAAAGGATTCATTCAATTCAGTAAATACCCAACTGGCTCTCCAGTTCTTTTTGTTAAGAAACAGGATGGAAGTATTAGATTGTGTATTAATTAAAGAAGACTCAACACAGTGACAAAGAAAAACACTTATCCAGCTCCTCCATTGTCATTACTTCTTACTTTATTAAATGGTGCTAGTTTCTTTTCTAAAATTGATCTCAGAGACACTTATAATCTCTTACATATTTCAGAAGGCCATAAAAATTTAATTTTAATGCTCATCAGATTTGGTAGTTTTGAATATTTTGTTATTCCCTTTGGACTGTGTAATGAACCATCAAATTTTAAATTTTTTTTCAATGATTTCTTTCATAATTTTGTCAAACAGTTTGTTATTTTCTATTAAAATGACATTATAATATCTTAGAGACCCTTGAAGAACATATTAAAAATGTCAGACAGGTTCTAAATCACCTTTAGAACATGGTTTATATGCCAAGAACACTAAATATAAGTTCCACCTAAAATCAATTGACTTCTTAGGCTTTAAATTTTACACTGATGGTCTAGTCATGGATGATAAAAAGGTCCAAAAAGTCTTGGAATATCCTGAGCCAGAAACTCTGAAACCCTTATGAGGATTTCTAGGTTTTTCAAATTTCTATAGAAGATTTATTAAATATTACTCTAAAACAAATTCAAAATCTCAATTCTCTTCTTAGATAAGATTTTCCTAATATTTCTACAAATACAGCACAAAATTAATTTGAAGCATTGAAAACTGCATTCACAACAGCTCCAATTCTTTTTAATTTTGATTCTACAGTTTTGAAAATAGTCAAGAAAGATGCTAGAAATTATACTATAGCAGGGGTAATATTTCAACTCAACTCTGAAACAAAGCTGTTTCATCCTGTTTCTTTTGAGTCAAGAAAACTCATTGCAGCAGAATTAAACTACAAAATTCATGATAAGGAATTATTAGATATTCTTCATTGTCTAAAAAAATTGCATTCTTTTCTTCTCAGTCATAGTTGCCCTTTAAAAATACTAACTGATCACAATTCTTTGCAATACTTTATGTCTTCCAAAGTATTAACTATATTTCAGGATAGGTGAACTTAATTATAATCTGAACTCAATTTTACTATTACCTACTGCCCAGGTAAAATCTGTGTTACTCCTGATATTTGGTCACCCTGGGACAACATTTATCCAAAGTGGGGGGAGTCATTTGCAGAAAAAATCCAGAAAATGTAAAGTCACATTTCAACAAATCAATGTTAACAGCTCATTATTTTAATGTGATTAAAACTCAATCAATTCATAATCTAATATTGTACATCCTAGAAGCTCACTAAAGCTGAAATTATTTCTTTGTTTTAAAGGGCCAAATACTCTTGAAGAAAGGGGACAAGAGATTCAGTATAGAATCAGGTCTATTTGTCTTCAAAGGTAGAGTAGTCATACCCAACATTAAGCATATAAGATTATGAATTATCAACAGTAGATATAATTCACCATTAGCTGGTAATTTGGGGATTGATAAAATCTACCAGTTAATTGAGAGGGATTTATTCTGGCCAGGTATGGCCAGGGAGGTCAAGGCCTATATTTAAGCCAGTTATAAATTTAATAAAAACAAAGTACCTTGACACAGGAAGCATCACTTTCTCCAACCTCTTCCAATTACCTCTAAACCATGGGACTCAATTTTGATGGATTTCATTTCTCAATTACCTCCATCAGAGAATTTTAATTCTATATTAGTCATAGTTGATAGATTCTCTGAAATTTCTAATTATTAAAAATTAATACTACTTCTACTGCAGGAGACATATCTAAATTGTTCTAGAATATGTATTTTATAAACATGTATTACATTCTAATATTATTTCTGACAGGGGTTCTCTGTTTGTTTCAACTTTCTGAACTCAACTTTGTCAACAACTAAATATTAAGAGGAATATTTCTACCACCTTTAATCCTGAAAAAGACAGACAAACCAAAAGATTCAATCAAATCCTTGAACAATATCTTCAAATATATGTCAATTATTAACAAGACAATTGGACCACATGGTTACCACTGGCCAAAGTTGCCTACAACAGCTTGAAAAATTCTTTGAGAAAGTAATCTACTTTAAAAACAATATATGGACAATATCCTCAATTAAATCCAATTCCCATAGTAACATATAATCCTGCTAAAAATTAGCTTAAACCCATCTCACAACTTCAAGGAAAAATTAAATTCAAACTTAAAGCAGTGAACCAAAAATCCATACAATAGTCTGCTCCACTTTTTAAACCAATCAAAAAAGTATGCTTCAACTCAAAAATCAAAGAAAATATCTGAGAAGGGTTTTGGAACCATTCAAAATTGACGCTGGAGTCTCTAAAAATTCATGTAACCTCAAGTTACCCTCAAAATGGCAATCAATTCATCTCATTTTTCACATATCTCTCCTGGAACTAGCTTGAGATATATACCCATGAAATAACCAACCTCCTCCAGAACCAGTAAAAGTAGAAGATTATCTTGAGTGGGAAGTAAATTGGATTCTTGATCCAAGAAGACACAATGTGAAACTTCAATATCTCATGGAATGAAAAGTTTACCTCAATGACTCAAATATAACATCTTGTGAACCAGCTGTTAATGTTTCTGATTCTACTAAACTTTTAAAATCTTTTTGTTTAAAAAATCATTCTAAACCTAAACCTTAAAACTTCTTTTTTCTTATAAATTTAAAATTTCTTTTCTAAATCTAAAATTTTATCATTTAATTTTTTTATCATTTCTTATTTCTTATTCATTTCTTTCTTGTAATCTAAAATAAGTTGAAACTAAAATAAATCAAATAAAAATTAAAAAATTAAAACTAAAATTAAAATAAATTTGTTTTCTTAAATATTTTAAAATCAATTTACACTCTTTTTATTTTCTTCTTTCCTTTCTTCTTTTATTAAAAGAAACTTTTGAACATAATTTAGCTGAATTCTAAATATTCATAATTTCTTTTCTGTATGTTTTTTTTTGTTCTTTCTTTTATTCTTTCCATTTTAAAGCTCTCAAACTATCTAAAATTTCACAAGACAACTCAACACAAACTCTCTCACAACTTCAAATTGTCTTCAAACATTATTTTTCTTTCTTTTTAAACTTTTCTTTTCTTTTAAATTCTTTTAAACATTTTTTTCTTTTTTCCTTAAACAAATTAAAGTAAATTAAAATAAAATAAAATAAGTAAAATAGAAAAAAATAAACTTAAATAAAATAAAAATAAAATAAATAAATAAATAAAATATAAACAAAACTTCTTTTCTCTTATCAAATTTTTTCTCAAACTTATTTCAATTTTTTTCTTTCTCTCAAATAAATTTCTTCCTTATCAAAATTATTCCTCTTTCTTTTACAAATAATAAAATTAAAATAAAAAAAAACTAAATTAAACTAGATATGCAAGATAAACTATATAAATTTTTTTTACTTTTTACTTTTCTTTCTTTTTCTTTTTTCCTTTCTCTCTTCCAAATTTTTTCCTTTATTTCTCTTTGAATAAAATCCCTCATACTATCCAACAGTTGGCAAATTTCATTCTGAATTCTCTCAAAAAAGTCTTCATAACAAACTCACCACAGATTGAACACACATTGAGCTATTAAAAAAAGGAAACATACAATCAGGGATGAACACCACTCAGCAGGACAGTTTTAGGTGGGTGTTCAAGTAGAGTTCAGTATGGGTTCAGTATGAGTTCAGTCTGAGTTCCATCTCAGTTCAGGTTGGGGACTTGCTAGCAAGTCCACCCCCTATATTGCGTAGTGACTAGAACAACTTCTCCAATTTCCAGTAATTCTTCAGCTTTATCATAAAAAGCTGGATCTACAATTCTGTCAATCTCTTTGCATAAATTCTCAACAAAGGTATTTCAACAAGTTTGACTGGGTCTTCTGGACCAAACTTGGTCCAGGTCTTTTTCATCAGTCATGGTGGTTACAATGGAGTTAGAATAGGTAATCCTCAAAGAACTAGCTTCAATAAGCTATTTGTCCTCAATTCAAGGTTCAATTACCACACAGTATGGGGGGCAGACTTTATGGAAAGTCCACAACCTTGAAGATGAATTCATATCCAATTGAGAATACCTTGTGGGAGTGATTTAGATATTATGAAGAAACAGTAAAATTACTTTGAACACACTTTGAAGGAAACTTGAAAATTTATTGAAACACCAGTGATCATTATAAAAATAATATTGTGGCTTGGCTTACAGGAATTTTTGCAGGAATATTCAGATAAGTGAAACACACTACCAAAAAAATTGGGCACATTCATACAATTGCAAATAATCATTTATTTTCTTCATTGTTTAAAAATAATAAAAATCTTATATAAATTGAACTAAAAGTTCATTTTACATGTGTTTATAGGATTTTTTTAACTATCAATTGATAGAGGAGTCATCCAATACTATAAAAAGTTATTCAAGAAAAAAAATGATTAAATTTATAATTTCATCAAATTTTTATCATTAAAGGTTTCTAGAACTATATATTTCTTCTCATTGTATGTATATATACCTTTTTATAAAATTTTTAAGTTTTAAAAGATTTGTGGAGGTTACATCACTCTCTAAATTAAAGTTAGAAAAAATTTAGTTGACTCCATAATTTAAAAAATTAATGTTTATGCCATAATTTTAGAAGTAAAAACAATATATGGGTTCTATTTTTTCAAAAAACTTATTTACTGTTATCTTCATTATAGCAAATAAAAATAAAGGTTAAATTTTTATGAGAATAAAAAATATATCTAAAATGTGGTGCACAATCTTTATAAGTTTATTTTTGGTTTAATAGTGTTTTACTTTCAATTCCTTATAATTATTATATCTTTATATTATTTAAATTCTTGAAAAATTCTTCTTTCTACTAAGTTCATCCCCTCTCTTGTGCTTCCAATTCTCTTACCCTTTCAAATTTTCTCTCATTTTTAATTGTAGTGCTACTTTCCCCTTTAATCTCCCCCCACCACCCCTTGTTCCTCCCTTCTCCAACCTTCTCCCTTGCACCTCACCTCACCTAACTATTTTTCTGCAATTTTTCCCCCTTTTACTCCCTTCTAAACCATTCTCTAATTCTTAATACTCCTAATCAATTTATTTTCTCTCCTTCACACCCCTTTTCATCTATAAGGAAAAAAAAGGGTGACTTGGGAAGCAAAAGGGGTGGGGTGAATATCAAAAAGGTTGAGATGTTGTGGAAGAGAAATGGTTGGGGTTGGGAGCAAGAATATTGGGGTTGGAAGCAAAAGGGTTGGGGTATTGTCAAAAGAGTGTGTTGGGGTGAATGGGGCAAGGAAATTTTGAGAATTGAGGTTTGAGGAAAAAGAGGAAGGGTGGAGTGGGGAAAAGTTGGAAAGGGGTAAGGATGGATAAATATAAAAGCAAGAGTGGTAAGATGAGGTAAAAAGTGAAATTGGAGTAGAGGGGAAAGGCTTGTAGTACTGAAACTTAATCTGGGAAAGCTGGAGAGTTACGTTTGTGTGTTGGGATGGTTATCTTAACAGGAGATGTGGGAAGAGAATGGGAAGGGATGGAAAGGCATAAAAAGGAATGTAGAGTGGTGAAAAGGATGTAAAATGAGGCAGAAAAGAACTGGAGGTGAACTCTATTGTTTGGATAAAAAATAGAGTTCACCTTTTTGGTTTGCAGTACTTTTTTCACTTTCAAAAAAAATGGGTAACTCTGGTGAATTTCTATTTGTACCCCTAAATCCAAACAAGATAAATCATTGTTTGTTGTTTTAAATAAATTCTGAAATTTGTGACAGAAGATGAACTAGAATATAAAAGTTAGCCATGAAATAGAATTTTAATTTTTTACAAATTCTTTTACAGAATGTTTCTGAAAACTATACATAAGACATAAAACCAATAAAAAGGTATATTTTTGAAGAAAGTTTGAAAAATGAAAAAAACTATCAAAAGATTTTTAAATGATTCAATTTTTTTATTTTTTTATTTAGTTCTAATAGATTTTAGTGAGATGCGCAACAGCTTCAAATTATAGGGTATCAATTTTGACTGATCTGCAATTATATTAATGACAGATAAAAATCATTATACCCCAATCATCTTCCACAATTATTTTTTGCTAATAATTGGGTTATTAGACTATTTATTTGTCAATGTTCACCTCTATCTGACATTTTTATCCTCAATTTTTCATAACCACATCTTGGACAACTTCCTGAATGTTCCAGCCTCCCTACCTTGCTGTGCACTCCCACCCTGTTTATTCAATCTATCCATTCAAAACCCCTCCCCATCTCATCTGTTTATTCTTCTCCTCTTCATCTTCAAAAATCTCAACATGCCTAAACATCATAGATCTTCTAAAAGGCAGCCATCCCCCAGATGTTCTTCAAATCCCATTACTCCCTTTTTACCCCACTCATCTAAGAAATAAAAGACTGTTCAACTAAAAAAAGGTGATCATCTCATACTTATCAAATGGCTGAAAACTAAAAATAATTATGATTTTTGTTTTGGTACAGAGAATGAAACTAAAGTAGGACATACCCCTGCATCAAAAATCAAAGGGTATCTTCTAATGGCCAATGAATTATGAAATAAGACAGATGGATGATTAATATTTTTCCTAAACAGATGTCTGAAAGCTTCAAGCACTATCAAGCCAAATACAAGAAGCCTAGGACTCTTTCATCTTCCACTGGCTTTGGTATTACTGACCTTGATATCAGTAAGGTCATCAAAAATATAGACAATAAACTTAATTCTTTATGTCCTTCCTATAAAGAGATAGATTCCATATTTGTAGAGTGAGCCAATGTTAATCCTGAAAGAATTTTGGATGGAGAAGATGATATTTTTGAACATGATTTCTAATGAAAATTTTGTCCTTCTGCTTCTACTAAATCCTTCCCTCATTTGACTTCCATCAATCAAGACATCTTTTAAATAGATCCTTATGGAAATATAAGCCAACCAGACCTCACTCCAGTGAGCTTTTATTTCTTGTCTAGTTGTTTAATTTTTTTATTCAGATCTCTTTTTTTTATTTCCAAAAAGGCTAATGAGTGAAATGAGGATCCTAAAGCAAGAGAGTATGAAGCTTGAATAGGAGAAGAAATTTGAGCTTTCTTTGAAGAGGTATGAGAAAGTACATGATTTGGAGGAGAAGGAATTTGAGATAAAGAAAGTGGAGAAGGCTATTGAGTACAATTTCCTATTAGATTAAATTAAACTCAAGTATTAACTTGAAGATTGCTCAAAAAAGAAAGTTTTCTTGATAGAATGTATTAAAGCTAATAAATCTGTTGAGGAAATTGAAAACTTTATGAAAATGTTGAATGACAATTTTTTTTATTTCATTAATATTTAATTCCAATTTTTTTAAATTTTTTCTTGATAAAGTGTATTGAAGCTAATAAATCTGTTGAGGAAATTGACTGCTTAATTAAAATTTAGTAAAAAAGAAAACAAAAGGGAGAATTGACATCAATTCTAAGTAAATGGAGGAGAGGTTCAAAAGCTATCAATATAAATATAAAAAGGCTCATTTTGCTTCCACTTCCACTGGCTTTGGTATTGATGATTATAATTTGGAGAATGGAATTACTACTTTTTCCAGAAAGCTCAATGTCATGCATCTTATCTATGAGAAAATTAATATTCTTTTTGGTTCCTGATTTAATAGTTACTTTTAATCTTTTCAAAATTATTTATATCATGAGAATATGTTAACACCATTTTTCCTTATTGGACTGTAAAATATTGCCCTTTTGAAATTTCAGATGGTAAAATTATACTGACACCTGTGCAAAAAATCTCATCACCAACATAATTTTATCACCTTGCCACCAATTTTGTATTTCTAAATAAAACTAAGTCAACAAAATTCTATATCTGTTTGAAAAACTTGGCAATATCCTCCCATGCATTTTATTGAAGTAAGGGGTGGGTATCACCATTTTTTACTAAGTCATCAATTTTCCATGTCAGAATTTATAATTTGGCAATACCCTCCCCTGGATTTTATTGAAGTAAGGGGTGAAAATTAACAAAATTTAGAATTATTCCATAAATTAATAAATAAATAAATAAAATAAGTCAAATTCACTAGTTTTAAAGTAATGACAATTCCTCAAGCCAAAATGCAGACCAAGTCTAGAAACTAAGTTTGGGCCTTTCCACAGGTATAGGCAAAATTAACCCCATGAAACAAATTAATGTTATCATAATTACCTTTTATACAACACAAGGTCTTTGTATCATTACTTTAGTTTAGTAAATTGAAATATCAGATTTATTTATTTAAAATTTATGAAAAAATAAAAAATATTTGATTAAGTTTGTTAGCCAGGCTACTAGACTTACCTAGTAAATAATTGTTTATTTACTAAGATAGAGCCATAACTTTATTTCTTATTTTATTAATTATACTTACTTTGTACATTACTTATAATGATTTAACTAATTAAAATAAAAAAAATTAAGTAATTATTTAAATTTAATGTCCCTCATTTTTTATTCCTTGAAAGAGTCCTCATGAATGCTGAAAGGTAAACTAAACTATAAAAATACTACATATTAAAATAAAATATTTTTATTTTACTTTGACATTTACACAAACTTAAAATAAAATCAAATAACTTATAAGTAAAATTGACATATACAGATAAATACTGTATATGAGTACATTCTTTATAGAAAAACTTTAATTATTAGAAATTTCTATCAGTGAAATTTTTCTTTCTCTCATACTCATGTATATAGAGTTGTGGTTACATAGTCATCTCCTTTTTGCCTATATAACACTACACAATATAGGGGGTGGACTTGCTAACAAGTCCTTAACCTGAACTCAGATGGAACTCAGACTGAACTCATGGTCAACCCATACTGAACTCTACTGGAACACCCACCTAAAACTGTTCTGCTGAGTGGTGTTCATCCCTGATTTTTGGGTAATATCTTATAAAGAAAGAAATATGTACACTTTTTGAAATCTTGAGTCTTCCTACACCTATCACCACTGTTAGACCTTTGAAACTTCTTCTAGACCAAAAGAAACTTCTGAAAGTTGGGAGACTTTCTAAATTATTGTTGAACTATTGATATCTTGATGCTGGCAACTGTGGGACCATCAAATCCAACACCAATAGTGATTTTTGGACAAAGGACAAAGGACAAACATCAAAAGGCGCCTGACTAGCCTTTTTTTTGTGGAAACTGGGAATCAAACCTTGCCCCAAATTTAAAGTTTATATAAGTGCAATTGTCTTATATATATGTAGTGACTATATTGGTTACTATCTGTAGGTCTCACTCTGCATATTTCATATTCCATGTATATCTTTTTACTCAGCACTCTGTAGTTGGAATTAAATTACTCAAATTACAGGGGTAGGTGTCAGGTATATAATGTATATATTTTTTTTCTAGTTGAAAACTATAGAGAATTATTTTTCTTAGTCCTAGAAGTAATTTAATTACATTAATACACTATACTACAGGGTATCAAAGTTAGAAATCTTTCATTTCAAAATGCTTCTTTTCTCCACCAAATCAACAATGGTTATTTTTTAAAATATGCAATATTGTGCCCCCAAAATAGCTTTTTACTGAGAATTAATGTTGAGTTTGTGGCTTTCTTTTTTTTTATGAAATACCTTTTAAAGAATTACAAATTTCTAACTTTGATACCCCCTATTATATATATATATATTTTATTATTTCAGTTGACATTTTGTCCTGATAATTAAAATATTATTTAATTAATTCAGTTAAAATTTAGTCCTGGTATTAAAATAATAGTATAAAAATTAATTAATTGATTAAAAATTATATTAAATTATTTCAGTTGACATATAGTCCTGGTAATTAAATATTCAGTTGACACTTAGTCCTGGTAATTATATATCAATAGGGGGCATCAATGTTCAGGGATTTACAATTAGGATCAAGAATTTTTTTCCCAGGATCAGAAATTATTGATTTCAGAAGATTCTTATCCACTAGCCCCAGGGCTAGTGCATAAGGAATCTACAATAATGCATTATCCCACCTCTTATACCCCAATTTACATTCCTAATTCCTGATCCCAAACTCATCGCATCCATGATTGATTTGTCAGAAAGTCACATGACATATATTTGAGTATTTCATTTTTATGTGTCTCTTCACTCTATACTACATGATTTTGATGGAAAACACATAAACTTTTTTTTAATCCTTATGTGTCTCTTCACTGTATGCTACTTAATTTTGGATGGCAAACACATAAATTATTTTTCTATATACACACCCCACCTGCTCATTTGGTGGTGAATTCCCACTTCCCACTCATCAACTAAACCTTCTACCGACAATAATAAAGCATCTCTATACTAGGAAGCAACTTCACGCAGCTATGAATGCTATCACATTAACTTTAGCTGCTGAATCTGATTCTGACTTGGGTTTGGAAGACACTTTAGCTTATATGTCAGGCTGAGGTCAAGCACAGAGACGTGAACTAGCTTGAAAGGTCAGTTTTCTAGAATATTTTAATGGCTCTATTTGAATACTGTAGTACAAATCTAATAAGTATTAAAATATAACTCAATATAAGGGTCTCAGTAATTTTAATCTCACTAATTATATATGGTTTACAATCTTATAGTTGGTAGAAAAAAAGATTTAATAAATTCAGATAATATTCAAAGAGTTCATAAGTACTATTGATATTTATTGTAATTGTATTGGTTATATGTTTTAATTGTAATGATAAAGAATGTAGAAAATAAGACCAAAAACCCCCTCCTTTTATACACAATAACTTCTCCAATGAGCCCCTTAATTTATCAGCTCTATACACAGTTAATGACACCTCATTCCAGCTAATAGACATGGCAGAAACACAAAGAGTGACCAGTAACATAATTAGAATGATATCACCCACCAAAATCCTGTAGTGATAGGGATAATCCATCAAAAATAAAGAATAAGCAAAAAAGAGAGTATATGCATATTATACATTAAAATAAAAGACTAAAAAGGGAAAATTAAGACTAACTATTACTAAATAATAAGGGGGATTAACAGTAGAAATGTTGGGGGTAATCATGACATTATAATATGTGAAATAACCATTCAAAAATGACCAAAATTGACTGAGAAACCACTTAAAAACCCAAAAAAGGGCATGAGATGTGAGGTAACTACATGCAGTCCTTGGAAGGTGCTTGCATAGGTAAATCCTTGACTAATTTAGGCGAATTTAAGTGTGGCAGTTTATTGAAACACCAAGATTGAGGTTATTAATGAAATTAGTGCATATAAAGAGGGTCAATGCATTTATAATTAAGCTAGGACACTAAATAAGCGCCTGTTCCTATTTTAGTGTGTTTCCCCACAGTGGGCATAGAATTTGGGGTAATAATAGTGTTAAAAAGCTAAATTTTCTAAAAATGAAGCTATTCACAGGGGGAAAATGCAGGCAGTATGTGGCCAGTACACAGAAGCCATTTCTGGCATAAAAAACACCAAATTTGAAAAGTATTATTTTTATGCATTTTAGTAGCCAAATCAATAGTCCCAATTAAGACAAACTATCTGTCAAAGCGCGTTTTTAATATTATTAGATTTATAGTGCATATAATCAACTTTTAAGTGATTTAAAGCACATTTCTTGTTTTTTACATGAAACAATGAAAACAACAGCTTTAAGTCTACTAAAAAGTTATGTATACTTATATTTAAAGTTCTTAAGATTACCCTAACATATTCCAACTGAATATTAAGTACCTAAGACTTATAAAAGGTGGATATATGCATGTATATAAGGTTTTATAATGGCATATTTTGTATATTATCATAAATTTACTTATGTATACTATTTGTGTACTCTAATTTATTGCTCCCATGTATTGTCCATGTGTTTAACATAACTTATAAGTACATTTTACTCAGTCCTGGGGATATCCAGGCTGACATTATATGTCTTTTCAATGATCTTTATGAAAAAGAGGATCCCAAAACTGCACCAGCTCTCCGCTCCCTTGAGTCACAAAACATTCTTTCCACCAGCATAAGCTCTGTCATTATGCCAATCACCCTCTAACATTTTGAAACACAACCCTTTAATTTTTTTTTCATACTCTCCAGATTTCCAGCTTGTGTGCTTTATTCACTTGGTTTGGTGTTTTTTTTTTGCATATTAATTTTTATTTTGAAAATACACTGAATGTCTCTTTTTTGGATGTCTCATTTGTTTTCATCCACCAGCTCAACATGAAATCACATATTTTCTGAAATTGCATAATTTTTCACTGTTTCTTTTTTTAATTCATCCTTCATATCCTATCCTCCTCTGCTCAAACACCCCTCAAACAATTTGGTTTTTTTTATTTTCTCATATCATCTCTCCAGGTAAGTCATTAAATTCATTTTTTTGATTTTTTGATTGCTAATTATGGTTTTTTTTTCTGTTTTTTTTCTTTTTTGTATCTAATTTTTTGTAAGTGGTTATTTTTGACTTTTATGGTAAAATTAAACTTTTTTTCTCTCCCTCTTTACTTTCTTTTTTAGCTCCATCACCCTACTCTCCATCCCTTCTTGGAATGGTCATTATCCTCCCTTTCCCCAATTTCACCTTTTTTTGGTTCCATGTCATTAAAACACATACATTGCTCATTCTTTACAAATTTCACTTACTTCATATTCAGTTTCACTGCAATTCCAACATCAATCTTTCTTACTCTATTTTTCCTACTTTTCAATCAAGGTAAGTTTCATCTCTTTTTGTAATGTCTATATGATATCTCATTCTTTCTATTAAAATTTCATACTTCAATATATGTATGACTCTTATCTGGATAATAGTGAACTTATTAAACTCCTTTTGTTCTCATCTCCATTACCACTTTTCAAGTTTTTATAAAATTTTGAGAATCAGACTTGGAATTAGGGTTAGGTTTTTTCAAATCTAATTTTTTTTGTTAAAGATTCTCTTGAAGGCTACCTTTCATTTCCCATGAACAGATTTGAATTTGGTTTGGTGGTTTCTGAGATATTGACCCTTAAAGTTGAGCCTTTTTTTCCCAATTTAAATTTTATATTTCATTTTTTTATGTAAAAAATTAGGGTTAGGTTTATTTAAATCACATTTTATTTAACTGAAGATTCAAATGAAGCCTATCTCTCATTTCTCTCAAACAGGTTTGAATTAGGTTCAGTTGTTGCTGAGATTTTGACCTTTGAAGTTGAGCCTTATTTCCAAATTTCACTTATCTTATTTCACATTTGTATATTGCATAATTAGAGAATAAGGATTATAAAACTCTAATCTGATTATAATCTAGGCTTTTATCTCCCTCTTTTTGGACTTTTAATCATCAATTTTCAAGTTTTTATGCAAATTTGAAAAGTAGAGTCAGAATTTGTGTTAGGTTTATTAGAATCAACTGTCCTTTTTGCTGAAGATACTTCTGAAGGATATCTTTCATGTCCAGTAAATTAATTTGAATTTGGTTCAGTGTTTTCTGAGATATTGAAATTTAAAGGTGAGATTTTTTTTTATAATTTGACTATTATTTATTTCATAATGAATATCATAACATTTACATCATTCATTTATCCTTCAAGATTCCTTTGATTATCTAGGCTTTTATCTCCATCTTGTTGGAATTTTCATCATCAGTTTTCAAGTTTCTGTGCAATTTTGAAACTCAGAATCAGTATTAGGGAAAGGTTTATTTTAATCTCTTTTCCTGTTAGCTGAAGATACTTCTGAAGCATATCTTTCATTTCAAGAAGACTGACTAGAATTTGGTTCAGTGGTTTCTGAGATATTGAATTTTAAAGTTGAGCCTTTTATTCCCATTTTCATTTTTATTTATTTTATAGTGCATAACATAATGTTTACATTATGCATTTATCCTTCCAGATTCTTCACACTGCCTTTCACTTTACCTATTATTCTGCCCTTTCATCAAGGTGTGTTTCTTTATTTCTCTTACCATTTTCATATGTCTATCCTTAACACATTTTTGCTTTTCTTATCAGATCAGTCAAAAGTTAGTTCAACAAATCAAAAAGATAAAAAAAAGATAAAATTAATTAATTTACAAACCTTTAGGTAGATAAAAAAAGTTTGGCAATTTGTAAAGTCATCCAATAATTTTTATTCTTTCTTAAATTTTTAATAAATAAATCTGATATTTCAATTTACAAAACTAAAGTAATAAGCTAAAGACCTTGTGTTGTATAAAAGGTTATCATGATAACATCAATTTTTTTCATGGGGTTCATCTTGCCTATCCCTGTGGAAAGTCCAAAACTTAGTTTCTAGACTTGGTATGCATTTTGGCTTGAGGAATTGTCATTAATTTAAAACTAGTGAATCTGCCTTATCTTATATATTTATTTATTAATTTATGGAATATTTCTAAATTTTGGTGATTTTCACTTCTTACTTCAATAAAATTCAGGGGAGGGTATTGCCAAATTTTCAAATCTGACATGGAAAATTGATGACTTAGAAAAAATTGGTGTTACCCACCCCTTAGTTCAATAAAATTCAGGGGAGGATATTGCCAAATTTTTTAAAACAGATATAGAATTTTCTCGACTTAGATTTATTTAGAAATACAAAATTGGTGGTGAGGTGATAAAATTATTTTGGTGATGAGTTTTTTTGCACAAGTGTCAGTATTATTTTAACATCTGAAATTCCAAAAGTGCAATATTTTAGAGTCCAGTAAGGAAAAATGGTTTTTACAGAATCTCATGATATAACTAATTTTAATAAGATTAAAAGTGACTATTAAATCAGTAACCAAAAAGAATATTCATTTCCTCATAGATAAGATACATGACATTGAGATTTTTGGAAACAGTAGTAATTTCATTCTCCAAATCATAATTATCAATACCAAAGCCAGTGGAAGTGGAAGCAAAATGAGCCTTTTTATATTTTGATTGATAGAATTTGAATCTCTCCTTCATTTGCTTAGAATTGATTTCAATTATCCCTTTTGTTTTATTTTTTACTACATTTTAATTAATAAGTCAATTTCCTCAACAGATTTATTAGCTTTAATGCACTTTTTCAAGAAAAATTTCAAAAAAATGGAATTAAATATTAATGAAGTAAAAAAAACTAGTCATCCAACATTTTCATTAAGCTTTCAATTTCCTCAACAGATTTATTAGCTTAAATACATTCTATCAGGAAAACTTTCTTTTTTGAGAAATATTCAAGTTGATACTTGAGTTTAATTTAATCTAGTAGGAAATTGTACTCAATAGCCTTCTCCACTTTCTTTATCTCAAATTCCTTCTCCTCCAAATCATGTGCTTTCTCATCCCTCTTCAAAGAAAGCTCAAATTTCTTCTCCTATTCAAGCTTTAGACTCGCTTGCTTTAGGATCCTCATTTCATTCATTAGCCTTTTTAGAAATAAAAAAAGAGATGTGAATAAAAAAAATAGACAAGAAATAAAAGCTCAATGGAGTGAGGTCAGGCTGGTTTGTATTTCCATTAGGATCTATTGAAAAGATGTCTTGATTGGTGTAATTCAAATGAGGGAAGGATTTAGTAGAAGTGGAAGGACAATTTTTTCTTTTGAAATTATGTTTGGAAATATCATCTTCTCCATCCAACATGCTTTCAGGATTGACATTGGCTCACTCTCCAAATATGGAATCCATCTCTTTATAGTAAGGACATAAAGAATAAATTTTATTGTCTATAGTTTTGATGCACTTACTGATATCAAGGTCAGTAATACCAAAACCAGTGTAAGATGAAAGAGTTATAGCCCTCTTGTATTTGGCTTGATAGTGCTTTAAGTGTTCAGAAATCTTTTTAGGAAAAATATTTATACTTCCATTTGTCTTATTTCATAGTTAATTGGCCATTAGAAGATATCCATTGATGTTTGATGCAGGGGTCTGTCCTACTTTAGTAGCATTCTCAGTACCAAAACAAGAATAATAATTAGTTTTAGTTATCAGCCAGTTGATAAGTATGAGATGATCACCTTTTTTTAGTTGAATGGTCTTTTATTTTTCAGATTAGCAGGGGAAAAAGGGAGTAATGGGATTTGAAGAACATCTGGGGGATGTCTGCCTTTGAGAAGATCTATGATGATGAGGCATGTTAAGATATTTGAAGATGAAGAGGAGAAGAAATAAACAGATGAGATGGGAAGGGGTTTTGAACAGATAGAATGAATAAACAGGATGGAGGTGCGCAGCAAGGTAGGGAGGCTAGCACATCCAGAAGGTTGTCCAAGATGTGGTTATGAAAAATTGAGGATAAAAATGTCAGATAGAGGTGATCATTGACATGTAAAATGTCTAATAACCCAATTATTAGCAAAAATAATTGTGGAAGATAATTGGGGTATAATGATTTTTATCCAAAATTAATTTAATTGCTTATTGTTCAACATTGATACCCCCTAATAATTGGGTTATTAGACCTTTTACATGTCAATGTTTGCTTTTATCTGAAATTTTTATCCTCAATTTTTCATAACCACATCTTGGACAACTTTCTGGATGTACCAGCCTCCCTAACTTGCTGTGCACTCCCATACTGTCTATTCATTCTATCTGTTCAAAAACCCTCCCCATCTCATCTGTTTTTATCTTGTCCTTTTCATCTTCATAAATCTCAACCTGCCTTGTCATCATAGATCTTCTCAAATAAAGCCTTCCCCCAGTTTCTCTTCATATCCCATTAAGCCCTTTTTCCCCCACTCAGCTGAGAAAGCAAAGACTGTTAAACTAAAAAAATATGATTATCTCATAATTATCAACTGGCTGAAAATAAAAACTTATTATGATTCATGTTTTGGTACTGAGAATGCAACTAAAGTAGGATGGCCCCCTGCATAAAAAGTCAATGGCTATCTTCTAATGGCCAATGAATTACAAAATAAGACAAAGGGAAGGATTGAATTTTTGTCTAAACAGAAGTCTGAACACTTCAAACACTATTGGGCTAAATATAAGAAGGCTTAGACTCTTTCTTATTCCACTGGTTTTGGTATCATTGACCTTGATGTCAGTAAGGGCATCAATTCTATAGACAATAAAATTGATTTATTATTTCCTTACTTTAATGAGATGGATTCCATATTTGGAGAGCAAGCATATGTTAATCCTTCAAACATGTTGGATGGTGAAGATTCTATCTCTGAACATGATTTGAAACAAATCTTTTCCCATTCTCTTCTTTCACTCAAGCCTCCCCTGTTCTAAATTTAACAAATCTGGATAGCTTTCCAATAGATCCTTATGGTGATATAAACCAACATGATCCCACTCCAGTAAGAATCTATTTCTTTTCTAGTTGTTCTATATTTTTTATTTATAAAAAGGCTAATGAACAATCCCAGGATGATCAAGCAAGTGAGTCTAAATCTAGCATCAATGATAAAGAAGAAAAGGTTACCTCCAAAAAAAAGAAAAGAACATCAAATACTTTGAATTTAAACAGTCAAAGAACGCAAAACAGAGATATTTTTTGCAACCCCCTTTTTCTTCCATTGATGATTTTCTGGAGAAACGTGAATATGGGAAGTGATAGCATACCTCATAATAATTAAGTGAGCTTTTCTTTTCTTTTGTTAATATTTCTTTTCACTCTAAGTAAAATTGAAGTTGCTAGAGATACTCTCAAGTTTCAAAAGAAACAATACAAGCTCTCTTTACAAAGGGATAATAGGGCACAAGACTAGAAGGAGAAGAAATTTGAGCTTTCTTTACAGAGGGATGGGAGGGTACAAGACTTGGAGCAGAAGAAATTTAAGCTTTTTTTAAAGAGGGGTGAGAGGGCACATGACTTGGAGGAGAATAAATTTGAGATAAAGAAAGAGGAGAAGGCTCCCGAGTATAATTTTTTATTGGATTAAATGAAACTCAAGTTTCAACTTGAAGATGGTTCAAAAAAGAAAGATTTCTTGAGAGAATGTGTTAAATCTAACAAATCTATTGAAGAAATTGATCAATTCATGAAAGTTTTTGATAACCAGTTTTTTTATTTCATTTACAAAGTTTTTTTGATAGAATGCATTAAAGTTAATAATATATCCTCAGCACACACTCCTCACTGAGATTTGAAACATTTTATTGCAAAATTTAAGATTATTTGTTTGTTTAGTTAAATTAATTTTGCTTTATATCTTTTTGTTGATAATTTCATATGTGCTGACTTTTTAAAGGTCTTGATTCTATATGTTTTTTTTTGAAAAAATTTGAATAACTCATAATTTTTTTTTTTACATTTAAATAATTAAATTTACTTTTCTAAATACAGCAAAGTCAACAAAACTCTATATTTAATTTAAAAATTTGGCAATACCCTCCCCTACATTTTATTGAAGTAAAGGGGTGAAAATCACCAAAATTAAATATAGTTCCGTAAATTAATAAATAAATATATAAGATATCTCAAATTTACTAGTTTTTAAGTAATGAAAAATCCTCAAGCCAAAATGCAGACCAAGTCTAGAACCTAAGTTTGGGACTTTCCACAGGTATAGGCAAGATGAACCCCATGAAACAAATTAATGTTATCATGATTACCTTTTATACAACACAAGGTCTTTGGATCATTACTTTAGTTTGGTAAATTGAAATATCAGATTAATTTATTAAAAATTTATGAAAAAATAAAAAATATTTGAAAGGTTATGATGACTACCTTTTATACAAAACACTGCTGTTGGCCCATTACTTTAGTTTAGTAAATTGAAATATCAGATTTAATTATTAAAAATTTCTTAAATAATTAAAAATATTTGATGACTTTACTAATCCCCATACTTTTTAGATCTACTTAAAGTTTTATTAAATTTATATCTTTTGCCTTCTTTTTTTACTTGTTGATTTGTTGGATTAGTTTTTGACTAATTTGGAAGGAGAAGCCAAAATGAGTAAAGTTGTGACAAGATTCCAAGCCAGGGGGAGCTTTTGTCGTTTGGTGATTATCCTTAGAAGAGTTCCATATTGTTTCAATAACACCATTTCCCAAACCAAAATCAATCATTCACTGATTTTCTGGAAAATATAAGCCATGTCCTTAGATTTTATCTGGAGATGGTATTGGTTGTCCAGTTATCAGATTAATATAAGAGAAAATCCCCAAAGTAAGATAATTGGCATCACTCTTATTGGTATGAATCTTGCTATGAAAACCAGAATGAGTAATTATAGCATGAAAGAATAATAGATAATCACTTCTAATCTCTTCCCCCTCTGGGTCACACCAATTTGGAATCCCATCTCTGGATGCAAGTTCATGATTGGTTTCAAAGGCTTTGTTACAGAGTTTTTTTAGTCAAAGATCCAGAAAAGAATTAAAGGAAGGTAAGGAGTCCCATAATTGAAAATCATCATTTTTTCCACTTTGATTAAACTTATAAGTAGCAAATAGATGCCTATAGAATTAAATTGAGTGAACAATATTAAAAATGAAACCAAGAAAATAATTTGACTTACCAAGAGAATAACCTTTAATAAATCCCAGTCTCCATACAAAACAAATCATGATACCACCCAACAAATTCTTTTTTTTAATTGGTAATTGGACCAAAGCCATTTGAAATAGTATAGAGATAAGATCAGATAGTTGATTAAAGGCTCCATTCTTTAATCCATCAAATGAATGATTTTCATAAATAATTTGAGGTTTAAAAGTATTACTGATTACTACCTTAACTTCATCACCTCCTAATTTGGTTAGATATTTGATGTCTTCTGGTAACTTCCTAGGATATTTATCTTTTTCATTGAATTTAGTTTTGAAATACATGATGTTTGATATATGGCCATATAGAAGATCCAAGTGAATTTTATTTTTTAAATATATTTTACATTGATAAGATTGATCATCATTCTTTATTGTTAAAGATTTTGAAGAAGATTGAAAAGAATTAGTAATCAAAGAAGATGATAAAGATGATAAAGATGAAGATAGATGTATAAGGTTTGAATTGGAAGAAATAGAATTTTTTTTTTCTGAAATTTTTTTCATCAAATTTTCCTTTTTTGACAATTCTTCAGATTTTTTTTGATGATTGAAATGAAATTAAAATCAAAGAAGATGATAAAGAAGATAAAGATAAAGATAGATGTATAAGGTTTGAATAAGAAGAAATAGACATTTTTTTTCCGCAATTTTTTTCAATGAATTTTCCTTTTTTGACAATTTTTTTGAATCTTTTTTGGTGATTGAAATTAAATTGAAATCGAAGTAGATGATAAAGAAGACAATGATGGAAATAGAGGTGTAAGGCTTGAATCAGAATAAAAAGACATTTTTTTTTCTGAAACTTTTTTTTACTGGTCAAAAAAGTGTCAAATTTTTTTTAAAAAATAATTAAATACTCACACAATTTAAATTAAATAACCATAAAGACTTTCATCAAATAATAAATAAGAATAATTATTACTTTAATTCAATTTTATGAGTTTTTTTGGTTAATTCTGGACAAAAAAAACAAAAAAAATTAGATATTAATAAAAATTTTCTTTCAATTTTTTAATTTCACCCTCATTGGTCCCTGTAAAAATTTCCTATTATTTTTTCATTACTCCCTCTTTAGTCCTCTTTCTCACCTTGAAAAAATACTCCAAAGATTGTTCCAAAGTCCCTCCAAACACCCCCAAATCCTCACCAAACACTCCAAAAATACCCTCCTCAATCCCTACCTACACATGCTTCAACCCCCCCAACCCTCTTTGAAACCCCTTTTGAAAACCCCCTCCTCCCTATTCATTTATTAACAAAATATTGCAATTAATTGTTTTTTTACTAACAAACAATTGTTATCAATCATTTGTTAATAGGTAAATGGGGAGGAGCAGGTAAGGGAGGATTTGGAGGGGGGTAAGAGGGGGTTATAGGGGGTGTTTGAAGGAGGTGTAGGGGGACTTGAGAGGGGATATGAAGGGGTTATAGGCGTAGTTTTGAAGCAGATTTAGGGGTAGTTTGAGGGGGTAATAGGGGGTGTTTGAAGGAGGTGTAGGGGGGGGTTTGAGAGAGTAATAGGGGGAGGAAAAGGGGGGTAGAAAGGGGGGTTTGAGGCAGCCAAGGAGGAAGGAAAGGGGGGTGCGAGGCAGCCAAAGAGAAGGGAAAGGAGGTAATGAGGACACAAAGGAGGGTTTAAAGGTGGTATAATGACCAGGCCAAGGAGGGATAAAGAGGGGATGATGGAGAGTAAAAAAAAGAGAAAAAAAAGGAGAGAAAGAACAAAAAAAATATTAATATAACCTTGAAAACCACAAAAAGAACTAATTTCAAAAAAAAAGAAAACAGAAAAAATAACAAAAAAAAACAAAAAAATTATAATTAGCAAACAAAAAATAATAAGAAATGAATAAAATGACTTACCTGGAGAGATGAGATGATAAAATATGTGAAAAATTTTTTTTTGAGGAATGTTTGAGGAGAGGATTAAATGGATATGAGGGATGAATGAATAAAAGAAACAGTGAAAAATTATGTGATTGCAGAAAATATGCGCTTTCATGCTGAGCTGGTGAATGAAAACAAATCAGACATCCAAAAAAGATATATTCACTGTAAATTAAAAAAAATGAATATGCAAAAAAAAAACACCAAACCAAGTGAATTGATCAGAAAAGTTGAACATTTGAAGAGCATAAAAACAAATTAAAAGTGTTGCATTTCAAAATGTTGGAGGGTGATTGGCATAATGACAGAGCATATACCAGTGGAAAGAATATTTTGTGATTCAAGGGAGGGGAGAGCTGGAACAGGTTCAGGATCCTTGTCTTCATAAAAATCATTCCACTCATCCTTTAAGTCAGCTGGGATATTTTTGAGTATAACACAAGTCATTATCCAATGATTTTCAGTTTTGATTTCCTTTTTTTTTTTGAAATTGGATTCTGAGTTCCTGGAGACTATAAAATCTTCCCTTTAAAATCCCAATAGCATGTTCAATCTGTACTCTTTATTGGGCAAGGTGATAATTAAAGGTAGTTTTGGGGTCATTTTTTAAAGTTGCACCACAGAAAGAAGGTATAATGTACTTTCCACTTTCATATGCTGAGTATGAAAGGAGGTACTGAGATTTTTCAAAGTATGAGTCAGGACTTTAAGAAATCCTCATTCTTTGGAAGATGGAAGAGTAATGACATGAGCTGGGGAAGCCACTATGAAAAGCAATAAACTTTTTGTTGACGTCACAGACAAGTTGAACAGAAATAGAGTATCTAAAAAGAAGATAAAAAGTTTGTTTATGAAAGATTTGAAATTATAGAACCTTTGAAGAAATATTTTTTTGCAATCAAAATAATGGTTGCCATCATGAGCAGGCTTTTGACTCAAAGGTATAGTTTTACAATAAATAAAACCTACACATCCATGGAAATATTTGGCTTGCATTACTTGAGAGGATTCAAGTTACTATTGTGGAGTTGGCCAAGCAAGTGTTTGAGACTTGAGAGAAAGGATGGAAATCATGAGGCTCTTGGTTTATAATATGAAATTACCTTATCCTATGGTAAAGAGATTATCTAAAAATCTTACAGCAGCACCATTTCCATTTGAACCAAAGCAACATAGTGTGACAGTAAGTTGAAAGGCAGGATTATGATGTTTGTTATGGGAATTATTATGGAAGATAGGAAGATTGGAGATGAGTTGAGAAAGTTTGAGAAAAGAATCAGGAGATTTTTGAAAAAGTTGTGTGAAGTTTAAATGAGGAGTTTAAAGAATTGAGTCAATTAAATATCTGGGATCATGAAAAAGATTTGGCCCACTTGGGATGATGTAACACTTTTTGGAAAGAAAATACATATAAGCTAAAGTGTCTTCCAAGCCAGAGTCAGAATCAGATTCAGTGGCTAAAACTAAAGTGATAAAATTCATACCTAAGTGAAGTTTCTTCCTAGTAAAGAGGTGCTTCATTATTTTTGGTAGAAGGTTTAGATGATGAGTGGGAAGTGTGAATTTGCCTCCAAATGAGCAGGTGGGTTGTGTAGATAGAAAAAAATGTTATATGTTTTCCACCAAAATTAAATAGCATAGAGTGAAGAGACACATAAGAATGGCATCTGCAATTATATGTCATGTGACTTGCTTAAAAATCAATCATGGATGTGATGAGTTTGGGATCAGGAATTAGGAACGTAAATTGGGGTATAAGAGGTGGGATAATGCATTATTGTAGGTTTCTTTTCCACAATTAATAATAGGGGGTATCAATGTTAGAAATTTTTTAATTATTTAGAAGGTATTTCACAGCACAAAAATAAAGCTACAGAATTGAAATTATTTCTCTGTAAAAAGGTGTTTTGAGGGCACAATATGGCATATTTTAAATAATTATCGTGGTTGATTTGGTGGAAAAAAGAGGTGTTTAGAAATAGAAGATTTCTAACTTTTATACCCCCTAATGTATGAGCCTGGAAAAAAAATTCCTGATCCCTAATTGCGGATCCCTGAACAATGAAACCCCCTATCAAATACTTTGAAGTTGTGAAATTTAATAAAAATGATGAATAATTTTGAAAAAATACTTTTTTAAAAGTAGTTGTAAGTTTATTTATATTATAATGATCTGATTTATTTTGTATATGATAGATTAAGAAGCTTACTACAAATTTATTTTATATAACTATAATATATAGAAAAGGTGTGAGATTTTCTGTTTAAATTCAAAATAGTTGAAAAGAAAAACAACTTGTTTCAAGTACAAGTTATATAGATCCCTCAGAACATCACTATGATTTTTTTGGATGTATACATGTAAATTAAAGTGAAGCCTCATAGGATAAACTTGGTAGTTTTTTAAAAAATTAAATAAATATCTTTTACATTAATATAAATTTTAACTAAAATTCAAATTTTAAGCTTACTTTTCTTGTTTGAATCTGTACTGAAGTGTTGAAATATTATCAATTGAAATTAATTTTACTAATAATATACTTAATCTAGTATTGCTCTTTGATCAGACTAACTACAAGAAGATTTATAAAGTCTTGTGTTGAAATGAAATATGAAATGGATTTTATTTCATAGACTTAGAAACTTCTTAGCAAAATAAAATTATTATTACCTATCAGTTTGAATATCATATTTCTAGTAAATCATTGATAAGTCCTTGTCCCATATATATTATTTAAGAATTATGAGCAAAGTTTCAGATGTGAATTACTCCTGTCAAAACTTATCTTCTAAAAAACAAAGAAGTGTTCCTGAAATTTTTCACATAATTTTTTTTCTTGTCACCATTAAGTTGAAATACTTTATCTATTCATTTAAAATGTGTATTAAAATTTTATTTAATCATAATTTAATACTTTTTACACTGCCTTATTTATATGGGTATAAATAAAACTATTGATTGTGTATTTTTTACAAAATAGATATCATATAGTATTTTTTCAGTGAGAAATTAATATAATGATGAAAAAATAGCACTTCTATGTATTAAATTTAGCTCTTTCACAATATTACAGTCTAAAACTCAAACTGAAGAGAAAAAATCACATGAAAGAACTTTTATAAATATATGGTTCTTATTACAAGGTGGACACTGTGTGTCAGGCTAAGGTCAAGTACAAGGACGTGAACTAGCTTGAATAGTCAGTTGTCTAGAAGATTTTAATGGTCCTATATGAATACTGTAGTTTTAATCCACTAAGTTGTAAAATATAATCAAATATAGAGGTCTCAGTAATATAATTCTCACTATTCTTATATATGGCTTACAATCTTTATAGTTTGTAGAAAAATAGATTATATAAATTCAGATACTATTCAAAAGTCTTATAAAAGTACTAATTGATATGTATTGTAATTTGTTTGTTTATATTGGTTAAATTGTAATGATAAAGAATGATTAAATACAACCCAAAAACCTCCTCCTTTTATACACACTGAGTTCCCCAATGATTCCCTTGATGTACCACCCAATACACAGTTAATGACGCCTCTAAACAACTAATAGACATTCCCATCAACATTCCCAGTAACCCATGACATAATTAGAAGAATAACAACCGCCAAAATCCTGTAATAATAAGGGAAATCCATCAAAATTAAAGAAAAAGACAAAAAGAGAGTATATGTGTATAAAACAATAATATTAAAGACTAAAGGAGACTTTTTAAGGTTAATAATAGCTTAATAATAAGGGGGATTGACTTTAGAAATAATGGGGCTAATCCTGACATGATACTACGTGAAATTCCCATTCAAAAATAACCAAAATTGACTGAGAAACTACCCAAAAACTTAAAAAAGAGCGTGAGATGTGGGGTAACTACATGCAGTTCTTGGCAGGCTCTTGCACGGGTAAATCCTTGACTAAAATTAGGCGAATTTAAGCGTGGTGATGAAATAAAGTGCCAAGAGTGAGGTTATTAATGAAATGAGTGCATATAAACAAGGTCAATGCATTATTAATTAAGCTAGGACACTAAATAAGCGCCTGTCGCCTATTTTAGTGTGTTTCCCCACAGTGGGCGTAGAATGTGGGGTAATTATAGTGTGAAAAAGCTAACTTTGCTAAAAATGAAGCTATTCACACGGGAAAAAAGCAGGCAGTATGTGGCCAGTACACAGAAGCCATTTCTGGCATAAAAAACACCAAATTTGAAAAGTGTTATTTTTATGCATTTAAATAGCCAAATCAATAGTTCTAAATGAGCCCAATTGATCTTTCAAAGCGCAATTTTGATATTCTCAATTTTATAGCGCATATAGTCAACTTTTAAGTGAAATAAAGCGCATTTCTTGTTTTTTGCATAAAACAATGAATATAACAGCTTTAAGTGTACTTAAAAATTATGTAGCCTTATACTTAAGGTTCTTAAGATTACCCTAACATATTCCAACTTAATATTAAGTACATAAGACCTATAAAAGGTGGATATATGCGTGTATATAAGGTGTTATAATGGCATTTTTTGTGTATTATCATAATTTTACTTATGTATACTATTTGTGTACTCTTATTTATTATTCCCATGTATAGTTCATGTGTTTAACATAACTTATAATTACTTTTTACTCAGTCCTGGAGATATACAGGCTGACACTGTGATTATCCCACAATATAGCATTGAAGCACACTTTAGTATTAAAATTACATTTTTAAGAAATTTTTACTGTTATTCTTTGTTTTATATTAAAAAAATTTCATGTAGTTTAAATTTCAGTGTTTCATATACAAAATTCACTGAGTAGTGGTTAATTTTTCAATTCATGAGATTACCCTACTAAATCACAATATTTTCATGTAATTCTGATGAACTACATCATGAAAAGTTTCAAAATCTCATATATTTATTACTTTTACTAAATTTATATTAAAAAACTGTTTTTATTTGAGGAATAAGTAGAACTAAAAAAAGAACAAATATTAATTTCCTTTTAATTTCTATAATCTTCTCAAATTTATAATTCTTCAAAAATGGATTAAAATATATTATTATATGAATTGTACTTCTTTCAGACATATAATAAAATAATTTTATAAACATTAGTGATTAGTATAAAGAAGCTTTCAGAGTACTTGATTGAGTAATAAATTTGGAAAACACATTGCCTTCTTTTATTTGTTCAGTTACAAATTTTTTTATCGTATTCTATGATATAAAGATGAAGAAGTTTGATGCTTCAACATCTTTTTCAAATAAATGAATTCAATTAAAGCTAATTATCTTTCATAATCAAATATTATAAACATAGATCAAAAAAATTAGTTGATATGGTTTAGATTTAAGAATTGAAGCCTGAAATTCTATGTTAGAAGGAGTTTTAAATTATAAGAGCCATTAAATTTTATATATCATCTTTTTCAAAAAAATTAATAAACTCATTAGACAGGTCAAAAGTGATACTTTGGGAAAAATAATATATTTTTTAGTCTTTTTAATGATCAATTGTAATTTGAAATGAAATTTGAATTGTGTTTTATGAAAAAGTACTGTGAATCAATCAGATTCTTAAGCTATCTTTTTTTTGTATTTCAATCTATTTTTCATTAAAATCTCACTATTATTTCAGCACATCATCATCCATCCTTGGTTAATAGCTCAAGATGAGCTCAAAGTAGAGTTCAGTATCAGCTCATTATAAGTTCCATCTAAGTTCAAGTTGAGGACTTGCTAGCAAGTCCCCCCCAAATATTGTGTGGTGAATGACAATCTTATTTTCTACTTTTATGGGAGGATCCTCAGCTATCCCTAAATTCTAAAACAGGGGACAATTGATTAATAATCTATTAAAAAATTAAATTAAATTAAAAACACTTACCTCAAGCTCAGGATCATGTTTAATAAATAAGGTTGGGCTACTTGTCCCACCACCTCCACTTCTTTCTAATCATCTTTCTCTTCAATGAAAATTCTTCATTGAAATTTTGGGGTAGGAGCTGTCTCAACTACTGGCTCAACCCCATCCTCAATTAATTTGTCAACTTTCTCTTCCTCTTCCACCTGATGTTTTCCCAAATTAATGTTTGAAAACCATTTTGAGATTTCCTTCCATTCCTCTTTTCTTATTACTTCATCCTCTTTCTCAACTACCAAATTATTCTAAATGGGAATGTCACATATATCCTCAACAATGGCTCCATCTTTATTGATTGACCAAAACTTTGTAAATTAATACTGCTCCTCAATTTGCCCATTCTTCTTCAAAGCATTTCAGGATCCTTTTTGCAATAAAAAACACTTGCACTTCTTACAAGGAACTCAAGTTTCAAAACTTTCAATGCTGAAAAACTCCATAGCCATGCAGTAGTTGCATGACTGTTTGAATTGGCATGTGGGAATGCCTCCATCAGTGCAAGGATGAGGTGCAGTAGGTGTGGGATCATGTTGTGCAGGCATTGATAAAAAAAATTAAAGTTTAAATCTATTTAAAGGGGGTATATAGTCATGTGAAGTAATGGGAGAAATAAAGTTAATAAAGAGTTCAGATTCTAAGCAGAGTGCATACCTTACACTACAAAATATAGGGGGTGGACTTGCTAGCAAGTCCCTAACCTCAACTCAGACTGAACTCATACTGAACCCATACTGAACTCTACTTGAACACCCACCTAAAACTGTTCTTCTGAGTAGTGTTCATCCCTGATTGTATGGTTCCTTTTTTAATAGCTCAATGTGTGTTCAATCTGTGGTGAGTTTAGGTCCAAGGTTTCAGAATTTCTAGCAAGTCCACCCCTATATTGTGTGGTGTTATATCCAGGAATCTGTCAGTTGAAAAGTGACACTTGAAGCAAAATCAGCTCATTAAGTCTATAATCCAGGGAATACATATCTCAACTAAACCCATAAGAAAAGCGCAGATGCAACATTTGCCTATCAACAGTGTTTCCTTTGTGTTCTCAATCCCAACTCACTTATTCAACTGGGCTCTATCTAAATTACTAAATCTCAATCAGTCAAGTAATTCAATTACGTGCTTATACTTTTCAATCTAAGCCAATCAACATGCTATTAGCACTATGGTCAATGTAATATTCTAAATGTGGGTTATTGTGTGCCTGAGGGCTGTTAAAGGGTCAGTGAGTAGGAACAGGTGTTAATGTTAGACACCACAAAAAACACCTGGAACCTACTAGAAGGTGCCAATCCCACAATCTGTTTGTGACACAAGAATAACTCAGATTTGATGCCGTGCGAGCTGGCATACTCGGTGTTCAGTGCGCAGTCTTCTTAGAAGAATTACAGCTGAGCTAGAACTGAATCAAATCAAAGAGAGGGATTGGCACCTGCAATCAGGTGCCCACATTGTTTTTCTGGTGAGAGGGTCTGTGATATGGTGAAGACATTTATTAAAAGGGTCAATGTGAGGTGGAGTTGTCTATATAAATGGTGTTGGTTTTTATTTTAAGTTCCTTAGAATTAAATTATAATATTGTTGTGATAGTAGTTAAATTTATAGTAATATATATTGGGCTATTATTGCTTCCTTCCTTTTTAAATAATCAATTCTAAATATTTTAAATCATTTTCCTTGATTCTTAAGTTTCCAACCCTTTGTGAAATTTTTTAGAATATTAGTATCACCTTTAAATCTATATTAATATTCCCTTTGAACATATCTCAAAGCAGGATAAATTCCTTTGGCATATCTTTGAACCCCTTCTTCAAGGCATTCCTCTGTGCCTCCAAGCAGTTTCAAACTTACTTTTTCAATCTCACTTATTTAGGAACACCCTCAAACTTGTGCAATGGTTGTCTGGTGAAAAATGTCCTTCAATAAGCTTAATAGGGAACTCATTGATTTGGTTCTGAATTGTACCTTGAGAAAATCATAAGTGGTGTATCCCACATGCCTTGGTTTGATCTGATCTTTGTGAGTATTTGAGACCAAAGAATATATTGCTATTTGAGCTAATTCATCACTTTCCCAATGAGAAAAAGAATTAGGGATTTACAAGAGTAATTCATCCAGGTCCTGGAGGTAAGTGAGTAGAGCTGTAGATAAATCCCACTTCCAGTGAATGAAGTTTTTGCCACTAGGTGACAATACAGTGTCTTTTTCTGCTCCCTTGCAGAGTTTCTCTTCCTATTTATAGTAGTGTTCTCCTATTGGGAGACTATCAATTCCTGAGTAATGTAAAGGGAGGTCAGTTTGAGGTATATCCCTCATTTTACCTTTGATTGAAGATGATGAATTGCCCGTGTTTAGTTGAACTATTTTTAAGGCTGGTTGTGATGGCAAAGAAGGAGAAGAAGACAATGATGATGATGTGAGTTGTTTTGCTGCGGAGTGGGTGAATACCATCCATAATTAAAGTGACTTAGCAGGACTTTGACATGGTGTATGTTCTTGAGGGGGCAGAAAATGCTACTAGAAGCCCATAACCTATAATACTGTAACCCAAGGTGAACTGGGGTCAGTCCTGTCAGTCTTGCTCCAGAATGGATGGAGACTGACTGGTTACAGTACTTTAACTATATACATGCTGGCGTCATTGTGCCCTAACCTAACTTACCTCTATCGCTAATAATTATGTCCTAACAGAAACAAACATGTGTCGTAGTGTATGTAGACTAGTTTTAGGTATAAGTAGAGAGTGTGAAGTAATGAAGTACCAAAAAAGATTCAACAAGGATTGCTGCAATAATTAAATACAAAAAAAAAAAAAAAAACTCTCAAATATTTAAACTTTAGTCTCCCTACGTTCCATACTTTCTCTCCTTCCGCCATAAGCTCCGCTATATCTATACTTTAGTTTCCATGTGTTTCTCATCATCTATCCTTCCGTTACTGTCTTTTCCACTATTATTTCCGCTTATTTCTATCTCTATATATCTCCGTATAAAACATGACCTACTACTATATAAGGTGTATGCCTCTCCCAATTTTTCCGGCATCCACCTTAACTTTTATTTACCACTAAAATACTAATTCTCCTTTGCCATTTCACTTTACCTTCACCATACTTTTGCCTTAAATACTTTTTCTCAGCTTTTCTTCCCTTGTCCTAAGTCCACTTTCCACTATCTCCTTGTCCCAGCCTTCGGGCTATTGTCCATTGTCCTTGTCCAAACTTACTGAACGAGTTTGTCCAACTATACTCAGCCTTACAAATGATAGACAAAGATGACAGGTAAGTTATTTAATAGTGGACAAAGTGGACTAGGGACAAAAGGGACTCGGGACTGAAGTGGACAGAGGAGGGAAAAGTTACCTGATAGACAAAGATGACAGGTAAGTTATTTAATAGTGGACAAAGTGGACTAGGGACAAAAGGGACTCGGGACTGAAGTGGACAGAGGAGGGACTTGAGGAGGAGCGACGAAGGACACGGGGATAAGTAAAGGAATGAACAAATAAAGAATAAAAATAAAATAGAGAGAAAGAATTGGATGCGGAATCAAGTGTGACTCGCGCATCCATACATGTGTTTGAGTATCATACAGTTAGGTTAAGAACTAGGTCAAATTAAGTAACGGTAACTATAGTAGACAAAATAGATCTATATTGACAACAAAAACTATGTCCTAATAATTCAGCACTGTCCTAGAAAGTATGTCATGCTATTTTCCTTTCCATTATTCAATGCTCATGTTAATGAATAATTTTCATTTACGTGCCAAATTTTCACATTAAAGTTAGTATTTTTAATTTTCTGTATTTCCTTAGGCGACCGCGCACCTAGTATCGTCACTTGAAAAAAAAGGATTTTTTCAAATTCCTTTCCAGAAAGGAAATTAATATTATTTACATCAAGTAGTGATTTTTATATTGGCGTGATTGTTTTAAGGATATTTGTGTCGTTTGGCTCTTGTTGTTAGTCTGGTTCTTTTTTAATCATATATTATCATATTTGGGTTGCACCTTGCCACTCTGCTTAATAAATTTGATATGAGATTACATCTTTTATTTTTCATTTTTAATGATAAGGGGGAACGCTAAGAGTAAGGCACACATAATTATATGCTGTGTTGGGGATATGTCCTGCTTGAACGGAACTTTTTCAGGTGCATAGCAAGATGCTACTTCTGTATATTTAAAAAAACCATGCACAAGCTCTATTTTTAAAACACCTTTCTCGACAGTACGATATATTCCATCTTTCAGCTTTAGAAGGCTAAAATCTGTCTCGATGCATTAGATATCGGAGAGAATCTCTTTTGCGCGAGGTTCACTCTGACGGCTACTTTATCACGCGAATCTCTATTACTTGTGGTGAGTACTAAATTTTAGACGTAAGAAATTTCTCGACCCGGTTTATTCAAATGTAATTGACCCTCTCTTCCAGTATTTGTAGAAAAAATGATAAAAATCCCAGTCCAGCCTGCTACTTGGAGCCTAGTGCTTGCGTTTTATTACCATCCCATGCAACCACAGCCGACGAAAACCACATTATGTGCGCGGCGAGAGCATAAAAAAAGTGTGTGGGCGAACTTGGAAAACATACCTTTCTCAGAATAATTAGTTTTTTTCGACTTCATTTAGAAACTAATTGCCGACTAAATTTATGTTGAAAATGGTTGGTGCAGTTTAAAAAAATCTGCCCGACTTTCAAAGCCAAATCAGGCTAATTACACTGTCAAATAGCCTAAATAGCCATGTTTTTTTGTGAAATGTGGGATAATAAATTTTCAAAACAAAATCAAGATGTGATGACAAAACAGTTACGCATTCCATGATTCGAAGGAAAGCGGTCTTGAGGTTATGAAATCGGAAGATAACTTTAAGATAGAAAAGTAATAGTCTTGTAATCCACGAAAGGCACAAACAAATCATTATATAAAAGACAAAAAGAGATGAAGGATGGAGAGACATTACATAATGTAGCGAAGCCACTGAAGAATTCAATGCGGAAGAAAGATATACCCGTGTACCCTCAGCATTATTAGATTCTGTAGATGGGAGTAAGGGTAAAAGTAATAAAAAATTAAAATGTGGATAGACAATAAGGTAGGTGTATGGGAGTTCATGCCCAAGGGCCGCGCGATCCTAGGAAGTAAAAAAATAAATTACTGGAATAAGGTCTGCAGTGAAATGATCTTTACAAGTACATAGTACAGCTACAGCTACATTGCAAATAATTGGTGCATCTTTCCGCAGTTTTTCCTAGCTTATCCAACATTTTCCCTCGTCACTTCATCCCTCTAGCCTGTTGCCCGCCAAAAATACTGGGTAAGCTGGGCAAAACTGTGGAAAGCTGCACTAACCATTTTCGATGTAGCTGTAATTTATGCTGTTTTTCTCTCAACCTATTTTAATTAGATGCGCTGAATTGAATTGCACTTTACTTTACTCTGTTCCTTTGTATTTTTACTAATCGCTACGGTAAGGCATGTGATAAAGCTGGACGAAAGGTGACGTCTCAGTCACAACAATCACAAACGTCACAAGCTACAGCAATTAAAAAAAGGGGAAAAAAAAATGATGAGAAAAAGTATATTTACGCTCTAAACCTAAATTTAAAAAACATGAATGTAGTTTGTCCACAAATCAAAAATAATGATGTAAGTGTGCTAAAAACAGATAAAATCTTTCAGTATTATTGTGTCTGAACATATCGCCTTTTGGTATTATTGGTTGATCTCTTGTATACCAACCCCAGCTCCTCTTACATTTAAATCGGTATTTTGTATTGTTTAAGTGTTAAGATTCTGCTATCTAATATCGGTGCTGACTATATTGCTTTCGTCTCTTGTCATCCCTCGCATTTCATCGGTTGAACAAAACCCTGATTCTTTATCGGTCTTTTGCTTGTCACCTTGGTATCTATATATTTTACTTGCTAAGCCACTATGGAAGAAGCATTGAACAGTTCTTCAAAACTTGATCAGCCGGGGCTGAATTCATCACCCAAAACCTTTAAGGACGTAGAACATAATTTCACGGACACATCAATAGAACATTCCAATCTGGCGAAAAACTGGTTTTGCAAGTTTTTCAAGTCAACGCAACATAGTATCGAGGGTCGAGGTATTGAAAGAGTGGCTACTACAGATAGGAATCAATCAAGAGTGGAAGATTGGTGAATTCATTTTCTTTTTGACTTTATATAATTTTTCCAGCCTTTATGAAAACTAATTCCTCTTCAAAAAATTATAAAGAGGAAAAAAATGACATTACTGTCAATAAAAATAATGATGACAACTCCTGCCAAGTTGGAGGGTTTTGTAATCCAAATTTCCTGTTTATTATTTTCTCAATACTTCATCGCTTGATGCGGTAACTGACGATATTTCAAAAAAAATCTTTCTCTGGCGTACTTTTTACGCTAAAATCTATGCACAAAGTTTTACCATGTGGCTATCTGCAAACTGCAATACTACCACTTTTACCTTGGGTACCCTAGGAAGTGGTGCGTTTAAACTCGGATTCCGTGATGCAGTTTGGACCATTATTATTTTTAATCTGATTTCAACACTTCCCGTGGTAAGTTTGTATTGAATGTTTTCTGAAAAACCCTTGGAGCTGTTGCAATCCACTAATCAAAGCTTCACGAACTTTTATCGTTTATTTAATCCACAAAAATTCACACTTTTCATAGGCTTATTCTTCTGTTTTAGGGGCCCGAAGTGGATTGAGACAAATGGCGTTTTCTCGTTTCAGTTTTGGCTATTGGATTTGCATGATACCCGGAGTATTTCTCGCCAAATTTCCTATGCGTGAAGGATTGTACTAAATGTGATTTTCCGTGTCTATAATTTTTTGAAACTAAAATAGTTAATTAATGCATTTGGACAACTTGGTGAGATAAGAGTTTTTCACCATGGAGAAATGGGAAACTGAAATTTACCGTATTATCGTATGATGCAACTCAAATTTCTGTCACGCTGATTTTCTTACTGGATGAAATTATAAATCATTAGGCTGGACAATATTGAATTGCATAGGTTTTTCGCTTTCCACAAAATTGATAATAACTGATAAGCTAATGTTGAAAAACCTTTAAAATATTCTTTTTACAAATTCACAAGTTGGTGCTCAATTATTCAAAACCGTCTCTTCAAATCATCCACTACCTATATGGGCTGGAATTTTTATAATTGGATTTTTAACTCTTATACCAACTTTTGTGGGCTATAAAGTGCTTCAACCATATGAGGTAAGAGAATCCGTTTTTGAAATATTGAAAATTTAGCCGGGACTCATCAATGTTTTTAAAAGCGGTTCGCTTGGATTTTTCCTGCAATAATTTTAATAGTTATGTTTGGAGAAGGACTAAAATATATGGACTCAGGTACACAGAGTGATATGGCTCATGTTAATGCCACGAGTGTACTTAGTTTTGGGGCCGCAATTGTGGGATTTGGATTAGGATGGATGACTTGCGCAGCAGATTATACAGTGTAAGTGTAATATACTTATATGTAAAAAATATTTCCCCAAACCTTTTTTTAAGAAAGCTAAATTAAAAACAAACAAACACACACACACACACACGCACACTTATATCGATTTCAATTTTGGAAGGGGATTGAGCGCAGACATTCCATCCTGGAAAATATTTTGGGCAACTTGTTTGTTCAATACTTATTATGAAAATGAATTATGAGAGGAAAAAAAAAATCTTACATGTTTTTTTATTTTATTTATTCATAAAATCTTTCATACAATTAAAATAATCTAGACGCAGGACTCAATACTCCCCTCATTTTTATCGAATGTCTTGGTGCAGGCATGATAACAACGATCAGGGAAAACTCAGATTGGAAACACATGTATGAAGCGAATGGACCTGGAGGGCTGATTGGTGCAGCCTTATCACCTTTAGGCGCATTTGGAAAATTCTTGACTATCATTCTTGGCTTGGCAACTGGTGAGATAAATTCATCTTGCATTTCATTTTATTTTTCTCTTTTTTATGTATTCAAATTAAATCAAATTCAAAAAATGACTTTTTGGCTTCTTTTTGCTGTATATTGAGTTTTTGCAGTGGCATGCAACATTCCCAATATTGTAAGGGGTTTAATGGGTGGAATTTCTATCATGTCCCCCCTCCTTCCAAAATTTTTCTAGATCCACTTTCAGATCAAATTATCTCACACAAGAGAGGCATGACTAATCAAGCTTTATATTTTTCATATCAGTATTCCCTAGCCTTCTCCATTCAAATTTTTGGTTTGAAAGTCCAATCTATCCCTCGTTCAGTGATTTCTATCATTGGAACAATTATTTACGTCCCATTAGCAATAATTGGGGCTGCTCATTTTGAAAGCTGGTTGCAAAGTCTCCTATTGCTAATTGGTTATTGGTCTGCGATATACTGTGCAATAGTATTAGAAGATCATCTTCTTTTTCATGACTGGGGGAATTGGGCTAGATACAATTTTGATGATGCTATCAGTGGTCGGAGGCTTCCATTAGGAATGGCTGCGCTTTGTGCGTTAGGTTTAGGAATTCTTGGTGCAGCATTGGGAATGGCACAACACTGGGCAAGTAAATTTGATAAATATAATTTTCTAATATGAAATTACAGAATGAACCTAATATTCTCAGTATAAAAATGAAAATAATCCATTAAAATGGTAATTTTATTAAAAATATAGCATACTGGTCCGATTGCGAAAAAAGTAGGATCCGAAACTTCAGGAGCAGATGTTGGCTTCCAATTGGCCTTCGCTTTTTCTGCATTGGTCAGTAGTTCTCCAAATATAATATTTTTTCTTCTTTTTATTACGCATTTGATCAATAGAATAGGGGGTTTCAAACATTAGCATACATGCCTGGCGGACTTCAGCCTCAAAACTCCATTCTAAGACGCCATGATATATGGCAGACTAAGGGTTAGGTGTATCAAAAATGAGGTCAAATACTCGCTACTTTTGTGCTAAGATATGGGCATGTGTGCACTAGGTACTGACCAATCATGATGAGGGGATGGAATGTGTGAATGGCGTAGATTTACCCAAAAAAGGGCGTCTTGAGTTCCAAAAAGCTATTCAAGTGCACTTGTCCTGAACAGGTGCAGTTCAAATAAAAATGACTTGGTACCAAATTTGTGACGGGTTTGAATGGCGTATATGCTAGTGTTTAATACCCCCTAATATTAATACTGATTGATGCACACTTTACTTATTGTGATATCTTTTGTAGACGTATCCACTGCTTAAAATTCTGGAAAAAACGCTGATAAAAAAGTGGAACCAGAGAGGATGAAGCAGCCCAAATATCATTTTCCAATTCTTTGTAATTTTCCAATGATTTTTAAATACTTTCTGCTCAATATAATTCTAATACAGATGCTCTATTGATACTATAAAATCCTTTCTTTGCAAGAAGACATTAACCTTGTGTAGCAGTGATTAGGTTTATGTCATTGATATATTCTAAAAAAATAATAATGAAACTGGATATATATAGGAATTATAAAATCTTACTTTACATTTCTTCTTTTTCTATTTTCTTTTTCAAAATATATCCAATCAGTTAGTCTGATGAATGCACTGTAACATATTACATTCATGTATTAGCTCATTTATATTGTGATCAAAACATTGACAGTGTAAAGACTAAATTTAAATTTTAATATAACTTTATTTTAGAAGAAAAAAAAGATTATTATATGTCATAATAAGGGGCATGATACGTGTATGGCATGTATTGACTTATGGTTTATCCTTAGAACATAAGCTTCTGAAAATAACAACCCCAACTGTCAGTTAAATATTACCATATTAGAATCATTTTTATTTACATCTGGAAAGGTTTTAACATAATTCATAGTATTTTCAGTATAGAGACCAAGCTCATGTTGTTTTTTCCATTTTAAAAAGCTATAAAAATGATAACTCTCATCTCTAATCCCAAACCACTGACCTCTAACACAAAATGTCAAAAATATGACCCTTGTCACTAGGATTTTTTAATCAAGAAAAGGGGTAAAAGGAAAATGGGTTTTATTTCTGTGAAAAATTATAACAAAATCATTTAAAGTTGTGGGAATAACAGAACCTGTGACTTATAACAAGTCTTAAAGTGAATGAGTTTCCAACAAAAAAGGTATTCATGTCAAGTACCAATATTTCTGTAATCAAGTATAGGGAACCCCAGCAGAATAATTTCCATTATAGCAGGGAGAAAACAATGAAAGAGTGAAATAGACTCATTTAATTGATGAGGTAAGTGGATTATAAAGGTTTTCCGAGATAAAATATTGTTTCCCTTTAGATTTTTGTATGGTGGGACAAATTTGGCATTGACAATGGGTGCAACTTTGAAATCTCAACAGAAGAATCAATTTTCATCCAACACTCATACAGAAAGTGAAATTTAAAAATGGCCAAGACACCCAAATCTCAATTTTGAAAAAGAATGATTTTATTTTAAATATTTTTGTAGAAAAAGAGCCCAATACACCAGGTGAAAATCTAGAGTTGACCTTTTATTCTTATCATAATACTTAGATTGACCTAAATTAGTATGGGAAACTTTCAGCCAGTAACTTATGGAACATATGGAATTTGGATTGATTTTATTTTTTTACTTAATAATTACTTAATAATTAATGAGAATATTACAATATTATATATTTAATATTTTTATTTAATTAAGTAATGTATCTCAGAAAATTATTATATTATTTTATTTTATTGCTGAAAATTAAAATATTATTATAATTATATTTTTTCACTAAATTATTTAAGATAAATTGAATTAATTGTGGCAAAATTTTATATCTAATTCCATTGTAGTTACTGGGGCTCAGATCTTACTTGAAGCTGGATAGAGAGGGGCCAGAGAGAGCAAGTGAGGGTCTTTGGTATTTCATGTAAGACAAGGACTTAGGGCAGCAATAGTAATCCCAAGTAAGCAGGTGGATGAGCTCAAGGGAGTACGAAGCAGTAAATACCTTAGGGCAGCAATAGTAATCCCAAGTAAGCAGGTGGATGAGCTCAAGGGAGTACGAAGCAGTAAATACCTGCAGGAGTCGTTGGTTAACTATTATATTGCAAGTGGACTAGACAGTTTGTATAGGATAAGACAAGGAAAGTGTAAAAAGTACCTTAGGGCAGCAATAGTAATCCCAAGTAAGCAGGTGGATGAGCTCAAGGGAGTACGAAGCAGTAAATACCTAAGGATCATGAGATAGAGGATAGTAAATAACGGGAAGGAGGAGAGAAAGATAAGAAATACACACCTGCAGGAGTCGTTGGTTAACTGAGGAAATATAGTAGTCGATAGACCCTATTTAACCTCAAGAGACCAATGACTACTGCAGGTGCGATGATTAGTTACATGTAGTGGGTTGATTAATTTCTAATTAATGTGGTAAGCAGAGAGAAGTAGATACGCTCAAATGCGTGATCTAGCAGAAAAAGCTATTACTAAACATTTTCGTGATGGGTGTAAATACAAGGGACAGTTATGCAGGAATTGCTAATAGGAGTGTAATTACTAAGTGCCAAAAGGTGAGAAGACAAAAAGGGAGGAAAAGTCATTGCGTCAATTCTAACACCCTCCTGTCTTGTGATTTGGGAAGCAGTAATCCACAAGAGTTGAGGAATGTCGTAAGGGTTTTTCCTGGAGTAGATTTCGTGAGGCAGTCGGCAAGCATTGAGGAGGTCGGAGTATACGGAATTTCGATATTACCAAGTAGAACTTGTTCCCGAATCCAGTGGTATTGTACTTCAATGTGTTTTGTTCTTGCTTGAAATATGGGATTTTGAGAGAGTGCTATGGCGCCTTGGTTATCTCCATACAAGGTCAGAGGGCAAGAGATTGGAATATTGATTGATTCGAAGAGATGTTTGAGCCAAATGGCTTCTTGTCCAGCAGTAGTACAAGAACGATATTCAGCTTCTGAAGAAGAGAGTGCAACAGTAGGTTGTTTTCTGGATTGCCATGAAATGGCACCACCGTTTAGGAGGAAAAGATATCCTGTGGTGGATCTACGGGTACTGGGACATCCAGCCCAATCTGCATCGGCAAAACCAGTAGGATTTGACCATGAGAAATGACCTTGAGGATGGAGGGATGAGTCCAGTTGTGAGTAGGTAAGAGAGAGATCTTTGCTTCCAGCTAGGTACCGAAGAACGTGTTTGAAAGCTATCCAATGAGGGATCCCGGGTTGTTCGAGGTGCTGAGATAGTTGACTCACTGAGAAGGCCAGATCGGGTCTAGTAAATTGTACCAGGTAATTGAGGGACCCAATGGCTCGTCGATAATTGATTTTGAGGTTGTTGAAATTTTGGATCTCTGCTGGAGTAGCCGGGATAAGATGATCATGAGGAAGAAGTGGTGTTGCCACTGATTTGCAAGAGGCCATATTGTATTCTTTGAGTAGATTTACGATGTATGAGGGTTGAGAGAGGCTGATGGTCCTTTGTTGACTGTCGTGTGTGATTTTCATACCTAGGAAGTAGGAGAGGGGGCCGAGAAATTCCATGTTGAATCTTTCTTTGATTTTACCTTTGAATTGGGTTAGATCTTTACCAAATACAGCCAGATCGTCCACATGGAGGTAAACAAATACAGGATTATCAGTGTTTTTTGAGAAAAATAAGCAAGGATCGGCACTAGAGGGAAACATATCGATGGCAGAGAAAAAGTTGTTGATTTCTTTTGACCAACATCGGGGTGACTGCTTGAGACCATAGATGGATTTCCGCAATTTTAGTATTGGGTTGGTGATCGAGGAAGGTGTTGCAACACCAGAGGGAATTCTCATATACACGTCTTCCTCTAACGTCCCATGAAGAAAGGCCCCCTTTACATCCATATGCTCCATACTATAGTTATTTTGGATGGCAAGAGCTAGGAGGATGCGAAAGGTGGTGAGCCGGCCGGTTGGAGCAAAAGTCTCGAAGTAATCGATCCCTTCTTGTTGTAAGAACCCTTGGGCACATAAACGGGTCTTGAATTTCGCGATACCTCCATCTTTGGTTTCTTTGACAGTAAAGACCCATTTTGCGCCGATGGTTTTGACTGCAGTGGGCTTCTCTATAACTTCCCAGACACAGTGGGTATCCATGTTCTCTAACTCGGTCTTAATCGCATTGGACCAGGCATCTGACTCGAGTCCAGTGATTGCCTCATTGAAGTTCCTAGGTATGGGTACTTCAGTGGCAAGTGGAGTTTTCGTGGATAGGAGTGACCTGTCAGGGGGTCGGCAAGTGCGAGGATAATTTAGGATGTTATTTGGGTTAATGTCAGAGGAGATTTCCTGCGACGGGGGAACATCATCAGGAACATGGGTGAACCTGTCACATACTGGAATGCGCTTAGGTCTAATGAGTTCCAAAACCTCTTCATCATCCTCAGACTCGGAGTTGGGAGTTGAGTTGGATGAGATCCCATCTGATGGAGCATCTGGTGATGGGTTTGACATTGATGCCTCATCGTTACTGTCAGGTTCAGGGGAGTCATGAGGTAACCCGGTGGTTAGGAGGTTGTCTTCTGTTAGGGGAGGAAAAGGAAAAAGCTGATTTGTAACAGTTGACTGCCGGATTTTTAGATAAGGGAATTCTTCCTCATTGAAGACAATGTCATGAGAATATGAGATGTTATGGGTTTTAGGGTCAAGTAGCCGGTAGGAACTCAGTGTCTCATCGTAACCCACAAGGATATACAGGTGTGAAGATGAGTCAAATTTACCTTTGCGCAATTTTTTTGGAATGAGTGCATAAGCGCTACATCCAAAGGTTCGAAGGTGAGTAAGTTTAGGGGGAGTTCCATACAATTGCTCAAAAGGTGACTTCATGTGTTGAGTTTTAGTGGGAGTGCGATTGTACAAGTATACAGCTGTGGTTACAGCTTCTGCCCAGAGTTCTGGGGGTAGGTTGGCGTGAAATAATAATGCTTTGGCTTTCTCTGTAGTGGTTCGGTTAGCGCGTTCAGCTACAGGGTTCTGTTTAGGAGTATATGGAGCGGTAATATGCATTTGTATTCCCTCACTCATCAGATAATTTTTAAACTCTTTATTGCAATATTCCCCTCCACCATCATTGACTAAGTGACAAATTTTTTTATTTAGTGCTAATTCAATAGTTTTCTTGAAATGTAGGAATGTTTGGAAAGTATCACTCTTATTTTTAAGGATATAAATGAACCGATATGACGTAAAGTAGTCAGTTAATTGAAAGTAATAGAGACTACCGCCAAGGGACGGGGGAAAGATCTTTCCGCTTAAGTCGGAGTGGATATATTCAAGAGGTCTTGATGCCTTAGGAAGGGAGCCAGGAAATGGTAAGGAGTGATGTTTTGCTTCGACACAGCTTTCACAGAATGGATCAGTAGAGTCAGAAGGTTTGATCTGCTGATGAGTCTGCAGGTAGTCCATTACGGTTTTTCCCGGGTGTCTTAGTCTGTTATGCCAAATGGCAGAGGAGTTAGCAACTGAAAGAAAAGAAACATTAGCAGAGGGAGACTCACCAGTGAAAACGTCTTTGAGAACAAGTAAATCATCCTCAAACACTCCTCTCAGTCTGAATCCAGACTTTGTGATGAGAGAGAAGTCGTTTCCATTGATGGTGAGTTCCATGCTTTTGAGTCTTTTTCGTAGTGCACCGAGACTAATGAGGTTTAGTTTTAGAGAAGGTACAAGGAGGCAGTTTTCCAGGGGAGTTTGCTGGTTGTGTGACCCGAGGATAAATGTTCCGAATCCTTCTGAGGGTACAGTACTTTTGTCCCCGAATGCGACAGATGATTTAGAGGGGGTAAATGAGCAGAAGTGTTCCATGGAATTGAAAATGTGTTGTGTAGCACCGCTGTCCAAGACAAAAATGTTGTTGGGGACACTAGCGAAAATTGAGAGGCATTCAGAGATTGTCGGTTGGACTGATGATAAGTCAAGGGGAGTCGGTGTTATTTTGACAGCTATATTGGCTTTGGCGGTTTCGGGTCTTTTGTTTCTTAGGTGAGGATGTAATTGAAAACATTCGGACTCCTGATGTTTGGTTTTGGGGTTGTGCTTACCACCAGTACAGATTTCGTAGTTTCGTTTTTCGGTGGTTTGAAAAGCTTTAGGCTGGTCATTCTGGGTTATGACTTTTTCCAAATTGTGGTTGTCGAGAGAATCAATGAGAGTTTTTACTGTGATGGATTCTTTTTGAGCTTGGGCATTATGGAGAAGAGCATCTCGAAGTGAAGAGAATTCCTTGGGGAGTCGATAAAGGAAGTATGAGGCTAGTAAGTGTTCCTTTAATTCAATTTTAACGGCGACTAATTCGGCTTCGATGTTTTTTATGAGTTCAATATATTTATTAATGTCTCCTGGGTAGGAGACTAGGGCAAATTTTTGAAAGACTCGCATTTGGTTATTTTCACTCGAGGATTTATAATGGGACTCAAGATCAGACCATAGTTGGTGAGGGTCATTTTTATTTGCAATGGTCACAAAAAGTCTGAGATGGTAAGGGTTCATGAACTGGGTCATGAGGCCAGTCGCTTTTTGTTTGCGTAATTTAAACGGAGAGTGATCTGGGTCAGACTCAGAGGGAGTTTTAGCGTTGTTGATGACAATATCATAGAGGTTTTGTTGCATGAATATGCTCTCCATTCGGAATGCCTACAGTTGATAGTTGTCCTTGTCTAGGATGGGAACACCAGTAAGGTTTACGTCGGAGGTCTGCATGATTGAGTAGAGATAGTGAAAAACAATTGACTGGAATAAAGTAATGTAGACAACTGGTCTCATAATCTGTAAGACAAGGACTTAGGGCAGCAATAGTAATCCCAAGTAAGCAGGTGGATGAGCTCAAGGGAGTACGAAGCAGTAAATACCTTAGGGCAGCAATAGTAATCCCAAGTAAGCAGGTGGATGAGCTCAAGGGAGTACGAAGAAGTAAATACCTGCAGGAGTCGTTGGTTAACTATTATATTGCAAGTGGACTAGACAGTTTGTATAGGATAAGACAAGGAAAGTGTAAAAAGTACCTTAGGGCAGCAATAGTAATCCCAAGTAAGCAGGTGGATGAGCTCAAGGGAGTACAAAGCAGTAAATACCTAAGGATCATGAGATAGAGGATAGTAAATAACGGGAAGGAGGAGAGAAAGATAAGAAATACACACCTGCAGGAGTCGTTGGTTAACTGAGGAAAGATAGTAGTCGATAGACCCTATTTAACCTCAAGAGACCAATGACTACTGCAGGTGCGATGATTAGTTACATGTAGTGGGTTGATTAATTTCTAATTAATGTGGTAAGCAGAGAGAAGTAGATACGCTCAAATGCGTGATATAGCAGAAAAAGCTATTACTAAACATTTTCGTGATGGGTGTAAATACAAGGGAAAGTTATGCAGGAATTGCTAATAGGAGTGTAATTACTAAGTGACAAAAGGTGAGAAGACAAAAAGGGAGGAAAAGTCATTGCGTCAATTCTAACATTTCACTGGAAAGTTAAGGGAATATTTTAACATTCATTTAAAGTAATTTATTTATTAAAACCTTGAATTTTGTTATTTTTTAATAAAGGTTTGATTTTTAATTATTTTAATTATATCTTGTTCATTTTAATTTAACTCAACTCTTAATAGTATTTAAAGTTTCAATTTATTTTTTCTTAATTAAACAACTTTAAATTTGTTTTATTTAATTTATCACTATTTTCATTGTTCTCAATAAATTTTTTTGACTTCAAAAAAATCACTTTTTACTTACATTCTATTATAAAAGGTGTTTCTTTATAATTTTTTCTCATTCATTCCATTCTTATAATAATCAGGTAAATATTATCTCTTATTCAATAACCTTATTGAAATCAATTAATTAATTATTTATATTATTTTAATCAATTCATTTTTTTTAATAAATTAAATACAATTATATTTTGATTTAATACAATCACTGTTCAATGAGATAAAAAATTTATAATAAAATATTAATTTTACTCAATCTAGTAGCACTTAAGTATGATTACTACCTGCTTACTACTAAAAAAACCGTTTTTTTAATCCTTTAAAATACTTTTTATCCACCATACCCACTAAAATAACAGACTGGAAAAATCTACAATAAATTAGTGGTTAATTTTCACAAAGATTTTTTATTCTTTAATTAATTTTTTTTGTGGAGTTACTCATAAATATAGAAAAAAGGTTCAAAAATAAATCAATCAGTTTTAGCCAAAATTAGTAATTTTGTACCATTTCTTATTTGTATATATATATATATTCTTCCCACTCTTTCATTTAGAAAAACTCCCATCTGATCTATATATTTTTTCTGGTAACTGAGAATATTAATTTTTTTTACAAACTGATTTTAAATTTTTTTAATTTAGTTAAAAACATATTTATAGTTTTTAAAATTAGAAAAAATTCTAAGGAACCTGAAAATAGTTTTTATTTTAATCACCAGAAAAAAAACATGGGCACCTGATAGCAGGTGCCAATCCCTATCTTTGACTTAACTCAATTTCAGCTCAGCCATAATTCTTCTAGAAAGACTTCACACTCAACAATAAGAACACTAGTTTGTGCAAAATCAAATCAAATTTACTCTTAAATCAAAACTGAATATAGGGATAGGCACCTGCTAGCAGGTGCAACTTGATGTTTTTCAGTGATAGAGTGAAATAATTGTTTTCAATGACACTCCTTCAAAAAAAGCAGTTCAAATCTGTTTGAATAATTTAAGAGTACTCCTAAACTCTTTAAATAGAATAAAAAATATTTTTATCTTCAAGGGAAACATTAAAAATCTTCAAAAAAAATTCAAACACTTTTTAACTGATGTAGAGGCATAATGGTCATTGCTGAGTTCCCAAATTTTTATTGGGTTAAAATCCCTCTCATTATCAAGGAGTCACTCATGATTTTTATCATCTAATTACATGTGCAGTATCATTGCTATTTGTCTTCTCTTGATTTTAAAGACTTCAAGTTGAGCTTATAAATTTGGTTCAAACAATATTTTTCAATGAATTAATCCACACCCTGCATAAAATGTGTCTAAAGCATTTTATTTTTCCTTGCAGAAAAATTCCTCATAGTCCAGAGCTCAACTCCTTTAATTTTGTTGTAAAAATTGTTTCTTAGCTCCATGCTTGAAAATGTAAGATTTATTGTTGAAGTTAATGAAATGGGGGTATGAGAATTATATTCTGAGTTACTAGTAAGAGTATTGTAGACTGAAGCCATGATAAAAAATTTAGAGTGCTTGGCCCATAACCTAAGAAAGGCTGTTCCTCAAAGTCATTCACACTACACACCAAGTAAGATATCACTGATGGGGATATCCAGCACAAGATAGGGATATTTTAGGGAGGGACATAAGGTCAGAATAATAAATGTAAGAAAAGTAAGTTCAAGAAAAATAAGTGCAAGAAAAGTAAGTGTAAGAAAAATCATTTGCTACCATGAGATTTTTTTTTTCAAGGAAAAATTCTAAAAAAACAGAAAAAAATAAAAAAATGAAATAAAAAAATCATTTTCTTGGAGAAAAAAAAATAAAAAAACAAAATTTTCCATGGTTGCAAGATATTTATTAAACACTTATTTTTCTCATATATATTTTTTTGCACATATTTTTCACACACACATTTTTCTATCCTTATGTCCCTCCCTACAATATCCCTAACTTTTTCTGAAGAAAACCATAATAAATATCTCACTCAGTGAATTGTTTCAACACTATTGATAAAATATAAAACTAATGTCCTGAAGAAAGAAAGCGGAATAGAATCTTGAAAAAATAAAAAAATAAAATTTAGAAATACCACAATGTAATGGCAATCTAAATAAGTTGCAATTGATACACTTTATTTTTACTTGTCTTTATTTTATATTTCTATTAACTATGGATTGACAACTTATTATTGTTATTTTTTGTCTTCCTAAATGTAGGTATATCATTTCTGATCCAGGTATTAGAATTTTATGTTATTGTGCTCTTATGTTGCAATACATCACCTTTATTACATCTCTTTCCTTTTTTCCCTTCAGAAACAATATTATTGTTTTTACTTATTTTCATTTAATATTTCTTATTAACTTCAGATTGGCGGCATATTATAAATATGTTTCATATTTCTAACTTTGAGCTTATTATTTCTGATCCAGCTTAAAACTTCTGAGAACCATTCACATCTTTTTATGGATTGGATAAGCAAGTTACCCAATATACTGAATTTGTCAAGTATTTTGTTAATGGAATGAAACCTTTAACACATTTGTATATTATTTATAAAAATTGAATTTAAAGTTACCAAAAAGTGAAAAATAAGTTTTCAGACAGAAACAACAGCATTATTTGAAAGAAAATAATTTGTGAATCATTCAGATAGAAATAAAGAAAACACCTAGTAATTTAGTTAAGGAGTTTATAATATTAGACATGACAGAAGTAAAAGAAATAAAAATACATGAGAGACTCCTTTTAAACAAAAATTATTGGTCTTTAAGTAAAGCATTCCTTTTATTTACTACAGTCTCTAAGGTCTCTCAATGTAATACTAAAGCTAGATATTAATTTCATTTCATTTTGTTCTGCATGTAGTAATTTCATTAAAATGTGAAGTGGAATTTAAATTATTTTGTAAATGAAAGGAGATGAATTCTCTTAATTATTCTGCATCTACTTTTATCATGTATCTCTTACTTTATTCTCAAAATTACTTCTCTATTATTTCTCATATTAACAATTCATTTTCTCTTTAGTTTCTCTTATTAAAGCACTGCTTCTCTCACAACTTTTGTCTTTCTATATTTATTAAATTTTGTCCTTTACATATTTGGTTCAGGTATTTTATGTTTGTCTGCTCTTTAGCTGAAATAAAAATATCCTTTAATAATCTATCTCTTACTTTATTCTCAAACTCACTTCTCTATTACTTCTCATACTAACTTAGGATTTTCTCTTTAGTTTCTCTTATTAAAGCAGTGCTTCTCTCAAGATTTGTGTCTTTCTATCTTTATTAACTTTTGTCATTTTCATCTTTAGTTCAGGTATTTTTTTTTATCTTATTAAAAAACTGCTTCTCTCAAGACTTGTGTCTTTCTATATTTATTAACATATGTTGCTTATACCTTTGGTTCAGTTCAAAAGGTTATGGGCCCAGTGCCTTTTTAATTTACTCCAACATGGCTTCATCACCAGTCAAAAACTCCAAAACCTCCTTCAAATACATTATCACTACTTTTCCAGAACCATTCATCACCTGTTCAAATATGAATTCACATTTCTACAAAATCAAAAGGGTTAAAATCTTAAAAAATAAAAATTACACCACTTGGAAGAACCAGATGTACTATGCCTTAGGGATACCAAATCTTGACAAATTACTTCTCAGGACCATTACTCTCCCTACAGATACATCTACTCTTGAATTATTCAACTTCAAGAAGAAACAAACAGAAATGATCCTGCAAATTTTCCTTGAAAATAACAATCATAAACAGTTTTTCCCAGATAATACCATCTTTGATCCTGCCAAAGTATGGGAACAAATTAAGGATCATTATGCCTCCACATAAGCAGAAAATTGGGCCAGTATCATAGCTGACCTGTTCAATATCCAGTTTGGAGAAAAAGACATCCTTTCCTCCATCAAAGATTTTAGCAGTACTCTCAAACTCCTTAAAGAAGTATCTCCCTCTCTTTTTACTGGAGACACTCTTCAAATAGTTATTCACCACAGGAAATTTGGGGGTGTATTGCTAGCAGTTCTCACTCTTTGAACTCCATGGTGACCCTAATTTATGCCATGTATCAGACCTTCCATAAATGTCACATTGAGAATAAATTGGAGTCACATATAGTCTGAGCTTTGTCCTTGATTAAGGCCCAGTGTGCCCTACATTCAGCACAAGTTGATCCAACAAAACTGTAATTTGATCCCTAGTTTAGCAACAATTGAGCACACATTGATCTAACATACACATTGTGCATGTGTACTCAAAATACATTATTGATGCATATTGAAAATTCATAAATATTCATTACCAATTATGCATGCATACTCAACATGCAATTTGCATTATGCATAACACATATTGCATATTGCATATTAAATATTGAATAATTCATGTTGCATATTGCATAAATCATAATGCATAATGCATAATTGATATTTTATATTGCATATTGCATAATACATGTTTCATATTGCATAATGCATAATGCATAATGCATATTACATAATTCATATTGCATATTGTATAATGCATAATGCATAGTGCTTATTGCTTATTGCATATTGCATATAGCATGTTGCATAATTCAAATTGTATATTGCATAGTGCATATAGCATATTATATATTGCATATTGCATGTGGATGCATAATGCATATGCAACATGAAATATTCATGCATACAGAATGTGAAAATTAACCTTCTAGTGAGAAAAGTGAAAAATAAGTCATGTGACCTATAATTTTGAAAAGGGAAAAGAGGAATGATGATTTAAGCTTTTTTTACAATCAACTTAGTTTTCATTATATTTTTAGAAAACATGCCTTGAAAAACTATATTGAAAAAACCCATATCCTTGGTGAGAAATTCTTCATCAAGTTTAAAAAGCAAATTTTAACTGTTAGCATTATCTATATAACTTCAAATATGGAAGACTCTATGTAGAAAACTAATATCCTCAGTAGTTTACTTATTTATTGTCCATCTCATTTTTATTCTCTGCATAAAGCTTTTGAGGAAAAAAATATGTAAGAGATATGTAAATTTTATCATGTCTATGTGCCCCAAATTCAATGTGCCAAATTGTGTTAAATTATCATTTGTTGTATTTGATTTGTGTAATTTGGGTTGAATGCAAAATGAGATTTCCAACTGGGATGCAAAAAAGTTGGCATGCAATATGAAAATGAATATTGCATAATTAACAGTGGCATTCTAAACTTGCAATTTCACTGATAGATTTTCATACTCAGCTAGTAGTGTGGGGGAACTGGGATGCAAAAAAGTTGGCATGCAATATGAAATGAATATTGCATATGAAAACAGTGGCAAGCAAAATTTGCAATTCCACTCATGAATTTTCATTCTTGACTAATAGTATGGGGGTTGGTAGCAGTGGTCAAGCAACCACTAAAAAATTTGTGCACTCATTTTTGAACAGAGGGTATCATGAGTGTAGAATTATGGAAGGTGACCATAATTTATTATTATTCCTTAATTTTATTGAATAATTTTGAATATTGAAAATGACTTTTGGTTAGTTAGTATTTGATCTAGCTGTGCCAGAGCCTTTCTCAATATTGATGTTACTCTTTAAAATTATTGAATATTTTCCATTATGATGATTTGATTCCAGTGCAAGTTAATGTTGGCTCTATATTAGGGGGTATCAATCTTGACCAATCCGCAATTAATTTAATTGCAGATAAAAATGCTTATACCCCAATTATCTTCCGCAATTATTTTTTCTAATAATTGGGTTATTAGACACTTTATGTTTCAATGTTCACCTCTTATCTGACATTTTTCTATTCAATTTATCATAACCACATCTTGGACAACTTTCTGTCATAACCACATGTTGCAAAACTTTCTGCCATAACCACATCTTGGACTACTCTCTGGATATGCCTTCTACCTTGCTGCGCACTCCCATTCTCATCCCATCCTGTTCATTCTATCCACTCAGAATTTCTCCCCATTTCATCTATTTGATTCTGCTCCTTTTCATCTCACTCTCTCATCTGCTTGTTTCTGCTCCTTGTCATCTTGCTATGTCATTTGCTTTTTTCTGCTCCTTATCATCTTGCTATCTCATCTGCTTGTTTCTGCTCCTTTTCATCTTTAATTATCTTAACATGCCTTGTCATCATAGATCTTCTCAAAGGCAGCCATCACCCAGTTGTTCTTCAAATCCCACTACTCCCTCTTTCCCCCGCTCTGCTGAGAAATCCAAAATTGTTCAACTAAAGAAAGATGATCATCTCATTCTTATCAACTGGCTAAAAACTAAATCTACCTATGAGTCATGTTTTGGTACTGAGTATACAACTAAAGTAGGATGGCCCCCCACATCAAAAGTTAATGGTTATCTTCTAATGGTCAACAAATTACGGAATAAGACTAAGGGAAGGATAGATCTTTTACCAAAACAGATGTCTGAATGCTTCAAGCATTATCGAGCCAAGTACAAGAAGGCAAAGACTCTTTCATCTTCTACTGGTTTTGGTATTACTGACCTTGATATCAGTAAGGTCATCAAATCCATAGACAATAAACTTGATTCTTTATGTCCTTAATTTAAAGAGATGGATTCTATTTTTGGAGAGCCAGCTGATGTTAATCCTACAAACATGTTGGATGGTGAAGATGCTATCTCCAAACATGATGTCAAAAGAAATCTTTTTCCTTCTTCTTTTACTCAAGCCTCCCCTCATTTAACTTCCTAAAATCAAGATATCTTTTCAATAGATCCTTATGGAAATATTTACCAACCTGATCTAACCCAAGTATGTTTTTTTTCTTTTATTTTACCATTTCTTTTTTTTTACATTTTCTTATTTATAAATAGGCTGAAGAACTAATGCAGGAGCCACAATCAACTGAGTCTGAAGCCAGCAAAAATGAAGAGGAGGAAAATGTGACCTTTAACAAAAAGCAAAGGGCTTCAAGTAGTCTGAATTTCCATTCTCAAAGAAGAAGAAAAAGTTATATTTCATCTCAAACCCCTTTTTCTTCTATGGAAGAATTTTTGGAGAAACATGATGCTGGTAAGTGACACCAAACCTCTTAATACTTTACTCTGCTTCTCTTCTACTTTTTGTTAATATTTTTTATCACTCTAGAACAAGTGGAAGTTGCTAAAGAGACTCTAAAGTTTGACTCACCTCAAACCCCCCCTACACCTAACTTATTGAATCAGTAATGATTTGTTAAGTTAGGTGTAGGGGGGGGTTTGAGGTAGGTCTGAGGCGGTAAAGGGGGGGCTTAAGGGGGTCAAGGAAGGGGTAAAGAGGGGGCTTGAGGGGGCCAAGGAGGCGGTAAAGGGGGGTAAAGGGAGGGTATGGAGGAAGACAGGGAGGGGGGAAAGGGGGATGATGGAGGGTGAAAAAAAGATAGAACAAATAAAACAAAATTAGTCTAACCTTGAAAACCAAAAAAAGCACTTACAGGACAAAAAAAAAAAGAAAAGGAAAAAAATGAAAAAAAAGAGAAAAAATAAATTATTAGAAAGTAAAAAAATAAAAAAAATAAAAAGAATGACTTACCTGGAGAGATGAGATGAGAAATAAAGGAATGAAATAGATGAATTGAAAATATTTGATGGATGTTTGAGGAGAGGTTAAAAAGGATATGAGTGATGAATGAAAAAAAACACTGACAAAATATGTGATTTCATGTTGAGCTGGTGAAAGAAAACCAATGAGCCATCCAAAAAAAAGAGAAGTGCTTCCCAGCCTCTTAGCACCAAGGCAGGGGGTCAGCCCAACATGGGGAGGCCTGCCTAGAGGCGTCTGGAACACCCTGAAGCCAGAATACCACCAAAAACCTCCAATAAAGCCCAAAATACTTAGAAAAATCCTCCGCAACTAAAAAAACCCTTAAAACACATAATTAAGCTATGACAACATTGAGACATAAAATATAGAGCCAAATTAGCTCTAATTAATGGTACTAAGCACTTAACCCTAAGACTTAAGGTAAGCCTTTAAAACGCAAAAAATAAAATTAAACAGCTATCTTTTAGAAATGAAAAATGAGTAAATGACCCCTTAAAACTTGGAATATGAAAAACATCATCAAAACATCAAATATAGAGAAAAACCAGGGCTATCCAATGGTAGTACTCACATACCTTTAGTCTCAATATTCACAGAATAAACCTGAAAAACACTCAATTATTCAACCAATGCCAATTAAGACACACCAAAACAATGCCAAACAGAGCAAAAAAGGTGTCTGCCAATTTCAGAAGACCACACCATAAATTCAAAAAAAATGAACTTCATCAAACAAAAATACAAAACCAAGTGAATAAAGTACACAAAGTGGAAATGGGGGGAGCACCAAAATAAAATTTTAAAAGTGTTGTGAAGTGAAATGTTGGAGAGTGATTGGCAATATAATGGATCATATTCCAGTTGATTGAATGTTTTGTGATTCAAGAGAGGGGAGAGCTGGTGCTGGTTCAGAATCCTCTTCTTCATAAAGATCGTTCCACTCATCCTTTAAATCAGCTAGGATATTGCGGAGTATAATGCAAGTCATGATCCAATGATTTGAAGTTTTGATCTCCAATTATTTTTGAAATTGGATTCGGAGCTCCCAAAGACTAGAAAGTTGTCCCTTTAAAATACCTATAGCATGTTCAATCTGTACTCTTGATTGGGCAAGGTGATAATTAAATTTAGTTTTGGGGTCATTTTCTAAGGTTGAACCACGGAAAGCAGGTATAATGTACTTCCCACTTGCATATGCTGAGTCTGCAAGGAGATACTGAGATTTGTCAAGGTATGAGTCTGGGGTTTTAGAAATCCTCATTCTTTGGAAGACGGAAGAGTCATGACATGATCCAGGGCAGCCACTGTGAAAAGCAATAAATTTTTTATTGACATCACATATAAGTTGAACGGCAATAGAGTATCTAGAAGGAAGATAAAAGGTTAGTTCATGAATGATGAGATATATGTGAAGATTTTGAACAAACCTTTTTTTGCAATCAAAATAATGGTTCCCATCATGAGAAGGATTTTGACTCAAAGGTATAGTTGTGCCATCAACAAAACCTACACAGCCAGGGAAACCTTTGGCTTGCGTTACTTGAGAGGATTCAAGTTGTTGTTCTGGAGTTGGCCAAGCAAGTGTTTGAGACTTGAGGGAAAGAATAGCAATCATACAGCGCTTGGTGTATAATATCACCGTACCATATCCTATGCTAAATAGATTATCCAAACGTCTTACAGCAGCACCAATTCCATTTGAGCCGAAGCAACATAGTGCAACAGCAAGTTGAATGGCAGGATTACACTGTTTGTTATGGGAATTGTTATGAAAGATAGGATGTTCAGAGATGAGTTGATAAATTTTGAAGAAAGAATTGTGTGAAGTGCTAATTAGCTGAGTGAAGTTTAGTTGGGAAATGTTGAGAATGGAGCAGAGATCATATTGGGGATCATGATAAAGATTTGGCCCCCTGGAAATTAGGTAACACTTTTTGGAAAGAAAACACAAATAGGCTAAGGCATCTTCCAAATCAGAGTCAGATTTATAGTAGAGAACTAAAATTAAAGTGATAGCATTAATAGTGGAGTGAAGTAGTCATCTAGTAGAGAGGCGCTTCATTCTTGTCAGTAGTATAGGTGTTAGTAGAAGTTTAGTTGATGAGTGGGAAGTGGGAATTTGCCACCAAATGTGCAGTTGGTGTGTGTAGATAGAAAAAAAACTCAAGTGTTTTCCACCAAAATTAAGTAGCATAGAGTGAGGAGAGACTTAAGGATGGCATCATAAATTATATGTCGTGTGACTTTCATAAAAATTCATCATGAATGTGATGAGTTTGGGATCAGGAATTAGGAACGGAAATTGTGGTATAAGAGGCAGGATAATGCATTATCATGGATTCCTTATCCACTAGCCCCGGGGCTAGTGGATATGAATCTTCTACAATTAATAATGTCTGTTCCCGGGAAAAATAATTTCTGATCCCTAATTGTGGATCCCTGAACATTGATACTCCCTATTATGACCATTGAAAAACAGAATTACCTGATCAAAATTATTTACAGTCAGGAAAAAAATGTAGTGATTGTATCTGTTCACTTTCATTATAAGTGAAGGTTGGTTTAATTGTCATATTGACCTTATGACTGAAAATTGTGGTTCACAAATGTTCAAGTCTCTCACTCTTTGAATAATATTAAGAGTTGATAATAGGCATGGATAGTGCTCTAAAGTGAATATTGGCTTGTGGGATTTTGTTATCACTGAAAATACTTTACATATTTTTTAATCTTGTAATGATCAGTTAACCAATGGTGTGAACGCCAGTAAAAATATGGGTTGTGAATTAAAATCATATTTAAATTTGATGAATGGATAATTGATCAACTCAGTAGCTCATGACATCTAGTAAAATATGTCAAAAACTATAGATGGTGCTGATTATTTTTCTTTCACAAATTGATAGTAGGGAAATGATGAACCAATGTTTTGGAGATGAACATGCTGGTATTATCAAGTCTTGTGGGTCAGAGATAGCATTTTGGGGTGATTTGTGTAATAAATTATATTTACAAAGTCTGTGTAATGCCCTATGATTGATATATTTATACGTGATCCATCAGGAAAAGGTATAAATAATGCAGATTTAAGGTTAACTCTTAAAACCATTTTTGATGGAATAAAACAACTGATATAAAATAGGCCTAGACGTTGTGGTGATCCAAACCTGGGTAGGCCTTTGGAGTGCATATTTGGGGGTATTTGGTATGTAGGGTGTTATTGGGGTTATGGTGTTTTTAGTGGATTTTTTCATCTTTAGGTGATAGTTAGTAGTGTTTATGGAGGCTTAAGCAAGGTTCACTTATTATGTCTCAGCTTAATGTCCTTTATTTTCTCTTCATTTTGGTATTCCTATGGGTGGTTACCTTTTTTATTAGTGAAGTTATGGGTTTTTAAGGTTTTTATGGGTTGTATTGGTGTTTTGGGCCTAGAAGCGGCCTGCCCACCCCTAAGAGGAGGCCTGTCTTGAAGAGGGGTGACCGCCTGGGCGCTGGGGAAGCGCTAAAATGCACTTTTATGCATGAAAAAGGCTGGGAAAGCTGGATTTTGGGTGGGGAATTGGTAAGGGTGGTCTGTGCACTGGCTGTATGATGCGTGTGTGGGAAGATTTTTAGGGAAGAATCTTATCTCTTTACTCATCACCTCTCTGTTCCTCACAGTCTCATTGGCTGTTTTTTTGTTGGAATATATTACTGTTCATTTCAACTTTTTCTGGCAGTCTGTCTGGGACTATTATCCTTCACTTTTAAAGAGGTCAAGAGTGTTTAATTAGAGGGTCTAGCAAACAGATCTCCAATTTTCTGCAAAAGGTAAATCTCACTTTTTTTCTAAAAGGACAGGGGATTTTCTCTCATGGTTTTCTCCAACTCCCTTGGTCAAGGCCTATAGCTAGTACTATAGGATTGTCTACATTTCTGGCACCCAACGTGGAGTACAAATTTGTTGGATTTTTGGAATCTCTGTTGATCTAGGCTTCTCTCTTTGGTGGATCTCCTTTGGTGGATTTTGAATTTGGTGCTATATCTCTTTGTGGTTAGTCTAGAGGTCTTCTTTTCTGTTGGATTTGGTCCCTCCTAGGTCTTTAAGGCTATTGGGGGGGACTTTGGCTATCTTTGGTGGAGATTGGAGGCTGTAACTTGTATATGCTAGGATGGTTAGGATTCAGTCTTGGGATGGTTCAAAGTTTTTGGGGGAGGATGCAAAGGGGTTTTTGGCTAGGTTTGAGGTTGCTGCTGAGATTGATGGGGCCTCACTGTTGGACATGGTTAGGCAAGTAATCTTTTTTCATTGGTAATAGGGAGGTGGAGAAGGAAGTTTCTGGTATGGCAGGATATAGGAGTCAGGACTGGGGAAAGTTGAAGATTGAAATGGTTAAAAGGTGGCCTGCTACTTTCTCAATGGTGGATCTTCATGGGATTGCTAGGAAGTGGGAATTGAAAGGTGGTGTAACTTCTCTTTCTCAGTATGGGGAATTTATGGAGGAGTTTTGGGAGGCACTGGATTATCTGGTATATAATGATATATTACCACATGAAGATGGGGCCAAGTATGTATTTTGGAGTGCCATGGGTAGGGATGTAAAGGTGGAGGCTATGGAGATTCTTTTTAAGGCTGACTTGATGAAGACTCTTCCAAATGGGGAAAATAGGATTCCTGCTATGGCTCTTTTAAAGGAGGTTATTTTGGTATATTTGGATGGTGTGAAGGATAGGGATGTGTAATCTGGAGAGGAAATACTGTTGGACAGAGAGGTTCAGAAGGCTGTGGTGGAAATTTAAGCTTCTGGGGAGGCATTGGAGCCATCAATTTCAGAAGATGATGATTCTGATGAAGTTTTTGAAGCTTATTTTTCTTTTCCAGAGGATACCATGGAAAATCAGGAATGTGTTTCACTGGATGTTTTGGAGATGTATGCACTAGAGGATAAGTGTATTTCCTTAAGTTTGGATGAATTACGTGGGAAGGAGGATTTTTCTGGTCATGATGAAGGATTTTGGAATATTGAGAAGAAATCTGTGGTGGATGAATGGTTGTTGAGGGATGATTATTTTTATTTCTCAAGTTCAGATAGTGGCTTATTGGAGGAGAATGTATCAGTTGAATTTTTGGATGGACAGAAAGATTCTGTCTAGGATCTTTTTCTTATAGAGGAAGATTATTTTCAAGTGGTTCCCTCAAGATCAGAAGGTCTCTTCTTGGAGGAGGATTTTTATTTTTATGTTATGCATGTTATTCTGGAGAATTTTGCAGATTCTAAGCAAGATTCCTATAGGGAAGAGGAAAATTGTGATGTTTTAGATGTCACTGGTATGGAGGTTGATTTTAAAGATGTGGTAGAGGTTCAAGATGTTTCACAGGGTGGAGAATTCATTGATTCTGGTGATGTGAACTATGGTAGACTCAGTGTATGGAGGAAGATGGAAGATTTATTTGGAGGTCTGATGTTGGGGTATCAGCATTGGAAGAGGAGCATAGGGGGTTCAAGCCCTAGGGGCAAACTTATTGGTTTCAACCTGGGGTTTTCAACAATCTGATTCCTCTGAAATGAAGATAAACTACTTAACTGTTTTGGTTTTGCTTAATTTGGCCTCTATGTATTTGGTCAGGATTTTTTTGTTTTGTCCAATTCCTATCAGTCTCTCTGGTTCAAGTCTCTATATAAAAAAGAAAAAAAATCTTAGTATAATGAAGATGAAAGAAAAGAAAAATTCAAGTGAAGATAGGTATTTTATTTAAAAGAAAATGAAGATAAAAATGATGATCAATGGTTTTATCTAACCTCCAGCATGAGGTTAAACTGAAAAATTTTATTTTTAAATTGAATTTTTTTGGCTTTCAAGAATTTTAATGGTTTTTTAATGGTTTTGGTTTTTTATGGGAGAAGATTTGTTTTGGAAAATCATTTTTTTGTTAGAAGGTACCCAGGGGTGGGGCTTCTAGATTTTATTTTGGAAAGTGTGGGGGTAACTGATGGGCTGGCTGCTCTAACAACAGTTACCTCAGATTTTCTGTTTCCGATCCCTTCTCTTAATTTTGTTGAATTCTAGTATTGGCTTTTTTTCTTTAACAGGGTTTTAGTCCACTATGACGTTAAACTGTAAATTCTTTTGGTGTTCAAGTTTTGGACCCCTCATGCTTATTGGGTTTTTTATTTTTGTTGGATGTTGTGTTTTTGTTAGAAAGTACCCAAGGGGGATTCTATATTTTATTTTGGCAAATGTGGGGGTAACTGATGAGCTGGCTGCTCTGTAAAACAGTTACCCCAGAATGTCTGTTTAAAGTCTTTAGGTTTTTTTTCTAGTTGAATTCTAGTGTTTTTTTTTGTGATTCAGGTTTTTAGTCCTCTATGACTTTAAACTGGATTTCCTTGGATGTCTTTGGTGATTTTGGATTGGTGATGGATCACTGGTGGTCTCCCATCATTTTTACTTATTGGAGGGAGCCCACCCAGTGCTCTTTTCTGTTGACCTGGAGCTGGCTTTGCTATGTGGTTTTAGGTTGTTGGCTGTGAAATTGGTGGATTGAAGATTATTTTCTTTTTTCTCTTTTTTTCTTTTAATTTATTTATTGAGGCTATGTTTGTTCAAAGGCTCAAGATAGGGCTCTGGCAATGTCTTTGGTAGAAGAGGAGGAGTCAAAATAAAAATTAAAAAATTAAAAAAAAATTTTAGGTGTGACCACATCAAGGTGAACTTGGATGTGGGTAAGGTATCATGGGATCAGCTCATCAATTGGCTGGGGGATACTATTTTATTTTGTTTTATTTGTTAAAGGAGGTTAAATGTTTTGGCTTTGATGGTTTTTGGTTTGGGGATTTATGGGCTATATCTTCAAGATTTTTTTTTCTGAAATGTCCTTCAAGACTTTAAACTGATCTTTTATTTATGGGATATATCTTCATTTTTTTTTCTGGAAAGTCCTTCAAGACTTTAAACTGATATTTCAATTATTTGCTCAAGATTTTTTGATGGAAAGTCCCCCAAGACTATAAACTGAGGAATGGGAGGCAGGGTGAGGCTGAAGTTTAAAGGCAGAAGGATCCAAGGGGGAATGTCTGAGTTTTTTAAAGGCAAGTTTGGGGGTGACTGATGGGCTGACAGCTATATATATAGTTACCCCAGAAGATTAGTTACTTCTCTAAATCTTTTTCTGGTTGATCTCAGGTTCTGGGTTCTGTGATTCAGGTTTTTTCAGTCCCCCAAGACTATAAACTGAGGATTTTTGGAGTCCAACAAGACTATAAAATGAGGGCTGTTAGTCCCCCAAGACTTTAAACAGAGGTCTGTTAGTCCCCCAAGACTTTAAACTGAGGGTTGTGAGTCCCCCAAGACTATAAAATGAGGAAATTTTTATACTGGTAGAAGGTTATAGTCAGGAAGACTGGTCAACTGGATATCACTTTTCATTGTTAGAGCCTGGTACAGCCAGAGTTGGAATTCAGGAACAGAAGAAAGAGTTTTTTTTTACAGGGATAGATTGAATTTAAAGGCATGGTGCAAGAGAAGTTTTAAAGAAGAAGCTTGAAATGCTGGTTCAGAAGTTCACTTAGGATGGAATAGGATCTGGTGGAAGAGAGAAATGGGCTATTTGTAAAGATTCTAGAGAGGTGTTTAAACATGGTTGTTGGCGAAGGAAGAATGGGGAAATTCTTGATTGGAGGGAGGATGTGGTGATCCAAACCTGGGTAGGCCTTTGGAGTGCATATTTGGGGGTATTTGGTATATAGGGTGTTATTGGGGTTATGGTGTTATTAGTGGATTTTTTCATCTTTAGGTGATAGCTATTAGTGTTTATGGAGGCTTAAGCAAGGGTCACTTATTATGTCTCAGCTAAATGTCCTTTCTTTTCTATTCATTTTGGTATCCCTATGGGTGGTTGCCTTGTTTATTAGTGAAGTTATGGGTTTTCAGGGTTTTCAGGGTTTTTATGGGTTGTATGGGTGTTTTAGGGCCTAGAAGCGGCCCGTCTTGAAGAGGGGTGACGTCCTAGGCACTGGGGAGGTGCTAAAATGTACTTTTATGCATGAAAAAGGCTGGGAAAGCTGGATTTTGGGTGGGGAATTGATAAGGATGGTCTGTGCACTGGCTGTATGATGCGTGTGTGGGAAGATTTTTAGGGAAGAATCTTATCTCTTTACTCATCACCTCTCTGTTCCTCACTGTCTCATTGGCTGGTTTTTTGTTGGAATATATTACTGTTCATTTCAACTCTTTCTGGCAGTCTGTCTGGGACTATTAACTTTCACTTTTAAAGAGGTCAAGAGTGTTTAATTAGAGGTTCTAGAAAACAGATCTCAAATTTGCTGCAGCAGGTAAATCTCACTTGTTTTTCTAAAGGGAAAGGGGATTTTCTCTCTGGTTTTTCTCCAACTCCCTTGGTCAAGGCCTATAGCTAGTACTATAGGATTGTCTACAACGTCTGGTGCAAATTTTTTTGTCTAGGCATTAATCTTTATCAAACTAGTTATTACTAGGAATATTATGAGTCAAATCATTTCTCACCACATTAAATATTGTGTGGACTGTTTAACAATATACTTGATTAATACTTGAATTCTAGAATATTGGCTTCCAGAAAGTACTTGACTGATAGTCAGATGCACATTTGTGCAAGTCGGTGACATAAAGCATAAAGAAAAATGTAACAGGTCAAATTTATACATTAATAGGTTTTTGAACCTTTGAAAAGCATGGTTATAAATTTTTTCCCACCTTTATTTTTGCTAAAGTATGTATTGATTAATAAATCAATCTGTTACTTAGGAAAAATTATTTAAAATGCAAATGTGAAGAATGTTGAAGCATTATTATTTAAAACTCCTATAATTTTCCTTAATCATTTCATTAAATGGCCTAAGTGAAGAAAATTCAGATATCACAGTTTCCACATATGTATGGGATAATATTTATCTTCTAATAATAAGATTATAATGAACTTGTCCTTACCAGCTTATTATCTATGATTAGGGTATTGTTGAATTTTGTGTGCCACATGCAACTGGCAGAATGCTATACTTTGATCATAATAATAAAAGCATATTTGGCAGTTAGATATGTTTATTATATTTTAAGAAAACATTACTGTTTTATTTTCCAAAATTTAATGGCTTATTGCTATGTTTTTAATAAAATATGCTTTCCATTATATTATTTTTTTTAGGTAGTATTATTTTGTTTTACAAATAAATTGGCAAGAATATTTTACCTTGAATAATGATAATTTAATAAAATGCATTTTTTAAATATAGGATTAATATCTTAAATAGAATTAAAAAACAGTGGTATCTGGCTTTACATGGCACCAAGTGTCCTTCTGAGCATCGCCAGATGCTGAAAAAGATACTTTTATAAAGAATATCAGTAAGGGTATAAGTCTGTGAATGTTGGGTAGTTGTAATTATTAAAGTGTCCTTCTCAGAAATGGACCATTAATAAGGTGGACACTTTAGGTTCAGTGAAATAGGATGGAAACGGTTTTGCTGATTTCCATAGTATTTGATTACTAGCTAACCATAAAAGTGAAGGTATTACAGACTTGGTCAAAAGTGTCCTTCTGAATGATGGTCTGATGCTCAGAAGGAAACTTTTATAATGCACATCATCTAGGTATTATATGTATACATATCTATTTTTTATGCATTATTAAAGTGTTCTTCTGAGTGTTGGACTGTCCTTCAGAAGGACACTTTTGACCAAGTCTGTATCACCTTCATTTTAATGTTTAACCAATGTTCCAGTACCAAGACTATTAAAAGAGCTCATGTCATTTACAGTACTTAAAGTGTTCACCTAAACAATGGTTCATCACAGAGAAAGACAGTTTTATAAACTTTAAAGATAAAATGGTTGTATATAATACCTATATGATAAGCATTATAAAAGTGTCCTTCTGAGCATCGGACCGTTGTTGAGAAGGACACTTCTGACCAAGTGTGTGACACCTTCACTTTAATAGTTAGCCAACAGTCAAATACCATGGACATTAGCAAAACTCTTTCCATCTACTTAAACATCACTTGAAGTGTCCTCCTAAAAAATGGTCTGGTTCTGAGAAGGACACTTTTAAATTTCAAATTATCTAGGTATTATATATATACCTTAGTATCTTTTATAAATTATAAAAATTTATTGTGCACACAATCAAATATTGTGTGGACTGGTTAACAAGATATATTTTTAAACCTATAACTCTTGATTTTAAGTTTCCAGAAAGTATTTGACTGATGATCAGAAACATGTTTGTGCCATTGGGTGATATAAAGCATCAACAAGGCTGTAAAAGATTCAAATTAAAAATTAATAGATTTTAAAACCTTTGAAAAGCAAAAGTATTAATTTTTTTCCACCTAAATTTGTGCTAGATTAGTCATTGAGTAATTAATAAATGTTTTACTTAAGAAATAAAATATTTAAAATACAAATGTGAAGAATTTTGAAGAATCATTATTTTACAACTCCTAATATTTTCCTAAACTTTAAACATGTTAATAGCCTTAGTGAAGAAAATTCCGATAACACAGTTTTGACATATGTATAAGATAATATTTTATTTTTCTTTATATTAATATTATGATCTTTTTCTTACCAGTTTATTATCTATTATTGGGGTATTGTTGAATCTTTTGTGCCAAATTCATCTGTAAGAATGTTATACTTTGATCATAATAATAAAAGGATATTTGGAAGCTCAATGTATTTATTATATGTTAAGAAAATATTACTCCTTTCTTTTCATATATTATATGGCTTAATGCTCTTTTTTCATAATAATTGTGGGTTTCAATATTCTTTCCATTATATTATAATTTTTTAAGGTAGTATTATTTTGTGTACCAAAGGAATTGGACTGATTTTTTTACCTTGAATAATAATAAATCAATAAAATGCATTTTTCATATATAAGATTAATTTTTTAAATACAATTAAAAAAACAGTGGTATCTGGATTCACATGGCACCAAGTACCTATCTGAGAATTGTCTGATACTGAGGAAGACACTTTTATAAAGTATATCAGTAAGTGTATAAGTCTTTAGAGCATGGGTAGCTCAAATTATCAAATTGTTCTTTTCAGAAATGTACCATTTCTCAGGGGGACACTAAAGGTTCTGTGAAATAGGATGGAAAGTGTTTTGATGATGTCAATGGTATTTGATTGTTGGCTAACCATAAAAGTGAAGGTGTTACAGACTGAATCAAAAGTGTCCTTCTGAACAGCAGTCCGACGCTCAGAAAGACACGTTTATAATGCATATTATCTAGGCGTTAAATGTATACATGTCTGTCTTTTATGCATTATAAAAGTCTCCTTCTGAGAATTATACAGTCCTTCAGAATGACACTTTTGACCAAGTCTGTAACACCTTAAATTTAATGTTTAACTAATGTTCATGTACCAAGGCTATAAAATAAGTTCTTGTCATTTAAAATACTTAATGTGTTCACCTGAGCATTTGTCCATCACTAAGAAAGAAAAATTTATAAAATTTAATGATAAAATGTTTATATATAATACCTATGTGATATTCAATAAAAAAGTGTCCTTCTGCGCATCGGACCATCCTTCAGAAGGACGCTTTTGACCAAGTCTGAAACAACTTCACTTTAATGATAAGCCAACAATCAAATACCATGGTCATTAGAAAAACTCTTACCATCCTATTGCAAAGAACCCAAAGTTTCCACCTGAGAAATGGTCCATTGCTATGAAGGACAATTTAAAAAGGCATATCATCTTGGTATATAATGTATATATCTGTATCTTTTATGCATTATAAAAAACCATTTTACACCGGATAAATATTGTTTGGACTGGTTAATAAGATTCTTGTTTAAACCCTTCAATTTTTAATTATTGGGTTGCAGAAATTACTTGACTGATGGTAAGAAAATTATTTGTGCCAGTGTGTGGCATGCAGCATCAACAAGTTCATGAAAGGTCCATTTATTACATTAATAGGTTTTTGAACCTTTGAAAAGCAAGGGAAATATTATTTTTTCCTCACCTATATTTCTTCTTGAGTATGTATAGATTAATCAACCAATCTGTTTCTTGGGAAGAATTATTTTAAATAGAAATGTGATGAAATTTGGAGCATTATTATTTTATTAATTTTTTGATTTTCTTAAATCATATTCATTTTAATGGCCTCAGTGATAAAAATTCAGATATCACACTTTTCACAAATGTATGGGATAATATTTTTCTTTTCATAGTAATATAATGAGCTTTTCCTTACCAGCTTATTATCTATAATTGGGGTGTTGTTAAATCTTGTGGGCTAAATGCATCTGGCAAAATGCTATACTTTGATCATTAAAATAAAAGGATATTTGGCAGTTCAATACATCTATTTTATGTTAAGAAAATATTATTCTTGGTTTTTATATATTCCCATGGCTTAATGCTTTGTTTTTAACAATAATTGTGTGTTGAAATATTTTTTCAATTATATTATTATTTTTGAGTTAGTATTTTTTTACATCAAAAGGTATTGGCCAGAATGTTCTACCTTGAAGAATGATAATTCAATAAAATGCATTTTTCAAATATGAGATTGATTTTTTAAACACAATTAAAAAAACAGTTGTATCTGGCTCTACATGACACCCAGTGTCCCTCTGAGAATTGTCTGGTGTTGAGGAAGACACTTTTATAAAGCCTATCAGTATGGGTATAAGTCTATGAAAGTTGGGTAATTGTAATTATTAAAGTTTCATTCTCAAAAATTGACTATTGCTCAGGTGAACACTTTTGGTTCTGTGCAATGGGATGGAAAAGGTTTTGCTAATTTCTATGGTATCTGAGTGTTGGCTAACCATAAATGTAAAGGAGTTACAGACTTGGTCAAAAGTGTACTTCTGAAGGACGTTCCAACACTCAGAGGGAAATTTTTATAATGTATATCATTTAGGTATTATATGTATACATATCTGTCTTTTATGCATTAGGGGGTTTCAGTTCTGGCAAATCCGCACTTACAAATCTGCACTTAAATTTGACCAAATCCGCACTTAAATAAGTGGGGATTTCCAAAACACACTAGCCCCAATACTGGTGGATTTCAAAATGAAATAAGTCACTTATTTCACTCAAATCCGCACTTTCTCAACCAAAAGTGCTGATTTCACCATCAAGTCCCATTTCACTGATTTTTCAGAATCATCCCATTCATATGCAGCACTCCGCAGCATAACACTTCATAACTCAAAACATCGTACATCACTTACATCTTCATATCATATCATATAAGAGTTATGCCTTCCTCACTTTCAAATTGTGATAAATTACATAAAGCAATGACTTTCATGGCTCTTGAACTGCTCTTGGACTCTGATTGCGATTCTGATTCTGATCTAGAAGAAGATTTTGTCTTTTTATCAAAAATGGCCACGAAAAGTTACCTTCTTCCCAGAAAGCCTCAAGTACTTCATACCCCCAAGTACACCATCCAAACACTTCTTAAAATATCTACACCCAGTTTTAGACAGCTGTTCAGGACTTCTCAGGAATGTTTGCTTAAATTGCTTGAGCTTATTCAGGATCATCCCATACTTCACAATAATTCTCAAAAAGAACAACGACATCCTTCAATTCAATTGGCCATCACACTATGTCGTTTGGGTTCAAATGGTAATGGAGACGCTTTAAAACGTTTAGAAAATGTCTTTGATTTAGGGTATGGTTCAGTTAACACTTATACCAAACAATGTATCACTGCCATCAACTCCTTGTAATCTCAACTTCTCACCTGGCCAACAAAAGAAGAGCGACTTGAATCATCTCAGGTTATGCAAGCAGAGGGCTTCCCAGGATGTATTGGTTTTGTTGATGGTACTGCTATTCCTTTGAGCCAGAAACTTGCTCAAGGTGGAAACAATTACTTTCACATTCTCGTCAAAAATTTTCACCAAAATATTTACAAGTCAAAAAAATTCTATATCTGTTTTAAAAAATTGGCAATACTCTCCCCTGCATTTTATTGAAGCAAGGGGTGGATATCACCAAAATTTTTCTAAGTCATAAATTTCACATGTCAGATTTAAAAATTTGGCAATACCCCCCCCCCTGCATTTTATTGAAGTAAGTGGTGGAAGTCATCTAAATTTAATATAATTACGTAAATTATTAAATAAATATCTAATATATATCACTTTCCCTAGTTTAAAGTAATGACAATCCCTCAAGCCAAAATGCAGATCAAATCTAGAAACAAAAGTTTGGGACTTTCCACAGGTATAGGCTAGAGGAACCCCATGAAACAAATAAATGTTATCATGATTACCATTTATACAACACAAGGTCGTGGGCCCATTACTTTAGTTGAGGAAATTGATACATAAAAAATATTTATTAAAAATTTACAAAAAAATATAAAATTTTCAATGACAACTCTAATCCCCATACTTTTTTGATCTAAATAAAGTTTTTTTAAATCGATTAACTTTACCTTCCTTCATTACCTTATTGATTCTTTGAATCAACTTATGACTGATTTGAAATGAGCAACCAAAATTTCTTAAATCTTGACAGGATTCCAAACCAGGAGGAGCTTTGGTCGTTTGATGATTATCCTTAGAAGAATTCCAAATAGTTTTGATGATACCATTTCCCAAACCAAAATCAATGATGCACCGGTGGTCTGGAAAATATAAACCATGTCATTTGATTTTAGCTGGAGATGGTATTGGTTGGCCAGTAATCGGTTTGATATATGAGAATATACCAAAAGTAAGAAAATTGGTGTCCTTGGTATCGGTGTGAATTTTATTGTGAAATCCAGAATGAGTGATAATAACATTAGAAAATAAAAGATATTCGTGGCTGATATCTTCCCATTCGGAGCCACACCAATTCGGTTTTCCAACTTTGGTTGCAAGCTCATGATTTTTTTCAAATGCTTTATTACAGTGCTTTTTGAGTGGAAGAGCAAGAAAAGAGTTAAAGGAAGGTAGAGTGTCCCATAAGCGAAAATCTTCATCTTTTTGAGCTTTAGTGATATTCTTGAGCAACAAATATATGCCTATATAATTGAAATGCCTAGATAATAATCATATAAGAGTTTCAGAATCCTTATCCTCTAAATATGCAATATAAAAATGTGAAATAAGACAAGTGAAATTTAGAAAAAGGCTCAACTTCAAAGGTCAAAATCTCATAAACCACTGAATCAAATTCAAATCTGTTTGTGGGAAATGAAAGGTAGCCTTCAGGAGAATCTTCAGTAAAAAGAACATTAGATTTGAATAAACCTAACCCTAATTCCGAGTCTGATTTTCAAAATTTTACAAAAACTTGAAAAGTGGTAATGAAGATGAGATCAAAAGGAGTTTTATAAGTTCACTGTTATCCAGATAAGAGTCATACATATATTTAAGTATGAAGTTTTCATAAAAGGAATGAGATATCATATAGGCATGAAAAAATGGAGATGAAACTTACCTTGATTGAAAAGTAGGAAAAATAGAGTGAGAAAGATTGATGTTGGAATTGTGGGGAAATTGAATATGGAGTAAGTTAAATGCATAAAGAATGTGCAATGTATGTGTTTCAATGAAATGGAGCCAAAAAAAAGTGAAATAAGGGAAAGGGGGGATAATGACCATGCCAAGGAGGGATGAAGAGTAGGGTGATGGAGCTAAAAAAGAAAGTAAAGAGGGAGAGAAAAAAAAGGTTAATTATACCATTGAAATCCAAAATAACCACTTACAAAAAAATTTAGATAAAAAAAATAAAATAAACAGAAAAAAACAAAAAAATTATAATTAGTAATCAAAAAATCAAAAAAAAAGAATAAAGTGACTTACCTGGAGAGATGAGATGACAAAATGAATGAAACCAAATTGTTTGAGGGATGTTGGAGGAGAATAAGAAAAGGATATGAGGGATGAATGAAAAAAAAAATCACTGACAAAATATGCAATTTCAGAAAATATGCGATTTCATGTTGAGCTGGTGAAAGAAAACCAATGAGCCATCCAAAAAAAAAAATTTCACCGTAAATTCCAAAAAAAATGAATATGCAACAAACCAAATACCAACCCAAGTGAATGAAGTACACAAAGAGGACATTTGGAGAGTACAAAATGGTATGGGAAAGAAAGGGATGATGTGGCCAACATGTGGTTTTGAAAAAAAAAATCATGAAAAAAGTGCTGATTTGAGGTCAGAACTGACACCCATAGAAAAAAGATTAAGAAGTAGAAGAAATAAGTAAAAAAGAATGTAAAAATGCCTGGTCAAAATATTGAAAATTTCAGGAAGGGGTGTGTGCCGAGGATTGATGGGTAGGTAGCGAGGAAGGTCAGTGTGTCACATGTGACAGGGATGGGGTAAGAAAGGAAGGGATGTTTTGTGGCCAAAATGTGGTTGTGAAAAAAACGGGAAAAAAGTGCTGATTTGAGGTCATAACTGACACCCTTTTTTGAAATAAGTGACTTTTTTGCAAAATTTAAGTGCTGATTTGGTTTAAATCCGCACTTAAGTTAAGTGCGGATTTGCCAGAACTGACACCCCCTATTATAGTTATTTCCTTCAGAAGAACACTTTTGACCAAGTTTTTAGAACCTTCAATTTAATGATTAACCAATTTTTAAGTACCAAGGCTATTTAAAGAGCTCATTTCTTTTAAAGTACCTAAACTGTCCTCCTTATAAATGGTCCATCACTGGGAAAGACAATTTTATAAATCTCAAAGAAAAAATATTTATATATAATACATAGATGATATGCATCACAAAGGTGTCATTCTCAGATACAGACCATCCTTCAAGTGTATAATTTTGAGCAAGTATGGTGCACCTTCAACTTTTTGTTTAAAAAATAATCAAATACCAGTGCCTTTAAAAAAATTTCATGCCATATACTTACACATTTACTATAGTGCCCTCCTGAGAAAAAGTCTGTTGCTCAGAAGGACACTTTAAAAATTCATGTCATCATAGTATTATATGTATACCTATCATCTTTCATGCATTATTATCATTAATTTCTCACCACATCAAGTATTGTGTGTACTGGTTAAAAAGATACTTTTTAAACACTTTAATTCTAGATTATTGGCTTCCAGAAAGCACTTGACTGATAGTCAGAAACATGTTTGTGCAACTGGGTGACATAAAGCATAAAAAAGGCTGTGACAGGTCCAATTCATACATTAATAAGTTTTTTAACCTTTGAAAAGCAAGGGTATTAATTTTATTTTACCACCTATATTTGTGCTAGAGTATGTATTGATTAATCATCCAATCTTTTACTTGGGAAAGTTTATTTAAATTATAAATGTGAATAAATTTTGAGCATTATTATTTTACAACTCCATAGATTTTCCTAAATAATATTCATGTTAATGGCCTAAGTGAAGAAAATTCAGATATCACAGTTTCCACATATGTATGGGAAAATATTTTTCTTTTCATAACAATAATATAATAAGGTTCTCTTACCAGTTTATTATCTATGATTAGGGTATTGTTGAATTTTGTTAGCCAAATGCATCTGGAAGAATTCTATACTTTTATTATAATAATAAAAGGATGTTTGGCAGTTCAACATATTCATTATATTTTTAGAAATTGTAATTCTAACTTTTTATACATTCTTACGGCCTAATGCTATGCTTTCAATAATAATTGTGTGTGTGCAATATTCTTTCCATTATATTATTAATTTTTGAGGTAGTATTATTTTCTGTTCCAAATGAATTGGACAGATTTTTTTAGCTTAAATAATAATAATTTAATAAAATTCATTTTTAAAATATAGGATCAATATTTTAAACAAAATTAAAAAGAAACTGTGTTATCTGGACTTAAATGGCACCAAGTGTATTTCTGAGCATTGGCTGATGCTGAGGAAGACACTTTTATAAAGCATATCAGTAAGCTTATAAGTCTATGAAACATGGGTTTTTAGGACTATAAGAGTTTCCTTCTCAGCAACACTCAATTGCTCAGGTGGACACTTTAGGTTCTGTGCAATAAGATGGGAAGGGTTTTGCTAATTTCAATGATATTTTTTTTTCTAACCATAAAAGTGAAGGATTTAGAGACTTGTTTAAAAGTGTCCTTCTGAAGGATTGTCCAAAACTCAGAAGGACACTTTTATAGCACATATCATCTAGGTATTATATTTATAAAATTAATTCTTTTCTTCATTATAAAAATGTCCTTCTGAGTGTCAGACTGTCCTTCAGAAGGACACATTTGGCCAAGTCTTTAAAACCTTCAATTTAATGTTGAACCAATGTTCAATTATCACCACTATTAAAACAGCTCATATCATTTACAGTACCTAAAGTTTTCACCTGAACAACAGTCCATCACTGAGAAAGACACTTTTACACTTTTTGATACATATAATGGTTATATATAATACCTAGATGATATGCATAAGAAAAGTGTTAATCTCAGAAGCAGATCATACTTCAAGTGTATAATTTTTTACAAGAATGGTGCAACTTTAGTTTTATGTTTAAACAATAATCAAATACCGTGGCCTTTAAAAAACCTCATTCCATCTACTTACACATTTCCTAGAGTGTCTCCATGAATAATTTTCCATTGCTGATAAGGACACTTTTATAACTAATATCAACTAGGTATCATATGTATACATATGTATCTTTTATGCAATATAAAAGTGTCCTTTTCAGTTGCAGACCGTTGTTCAGGAGGACACTTTAGGCAATGTGTAAATAGATGGAATGAAGTTTTACAAAGGCCATGGTGTTTGTTTATTTTTTAAATATAAAAGTGAAGGTGCATTAGAATTGTTCAAAATAGTTCACTTACAGGATAGTCTGTTGCTGAGAAGGGCAATTATTTAGTACCTATCGTATAGGTATTATAAATAATCAGTGCTACTTTTGTGCTTTATAAAAGTGTTGTTCTCAGTGTTGAACAATATTCCAAGTGGAAAATTTAGATACAGTGTATGATCTGAGCACTTTTACTTGTCTTGTTACTCAAAAGTTGACTAACCCTAAAGGTGAAGGTGTTACAGACTTTTCCAAATGTTTCCTTCTGAAGGAAAGTCCATTTCTGAGAAAGAAATTTTTATAATTCATATCTTATAGGTATTTTATGTATACCTACCTATCTTTTATGCATTGAAAAGGTGTCCTTCAGAAGGACACTTTTGACCAAGTCTGTGATACCATTAATTTCATGGTTAGAATATATTGAAGTACCATGGCTAGTAAAAGAGATCATGTCATACGCAGTACATAAAGTTTTCACTTGAAGGGAACTTTTATAATTGATACAAGATATGTTGCACAGATATACATCCAGACCAACATTTATTCTAAAATTATCCTTCTTACCAATGAAAATATTTTTTGCAGTTAACGTTTTGCCATTATTAGATAGATCTCATGAGTTCTTTATATTCAACTTATCACTGAATTCAAGTCATCCTTTTATTGGGAGCCCCTAAATTTTACATGATGTATCATCATTGAATTTGTTTGTTACTAATGAAGGATTTTCTATAATGAATACTACACGCAATTTAACTATATATGTAAATTAGAAGCTTGAATAATATGACACATTAGACTCAGTGCTTAATTTTTGAAAAACCTGGGTTAAAATTATCTTCAATGTAACTTAATTGCTCTTATCAAGATGACTTCAAGTAAGGGTAAATCTGCTTTCAATTATTGACCAATTTTTTTTCAATTTTTTTAATTAGATTTTCCAAAAGTTTACCAACCTACTCCCAACCATTTTCTGACCATTTCCTAACCATTTCAAAGGGGGAGAATAGCTAGCAGTTCACCCCCAAATTTCCTGTGGTGATTGTGTTTTATATTCTTCACATTATTCCCAAATCCAACTGAAATATCCTAAATCTCATCTTCACTAATATTAAAGTCACAAAGAAGACTCCAACCATTGACAAGGTATTAACTTAATTAGAAAAAGATTCAAAAAAAAGGAAATCTGATAATCCTAAATCCAGCCTAGCTTTCAAAATTAATAGAAAACCACTTTGCCTCAATGGAAAGCACAATTCTCTGGCACCATATTCCAAATCTAATTGCTTCCAACTTCATCTGTAGAAGATGGAGGATTTTTATCAAAGGAAAAAGGAACAAGAAGGAAAAGCCCTAGCTGTTAGTTTGCCTAGAAATATCCCATTCCCTAGAAGTAATTGACAGTGGTGCCTCCTTTTTATTATTCAATTACAACTGTTTCTTTTTAAAACTGACTCCCACTACATAAACCCTACCCACTGCCAAAGGAATCCATATTAAGACACTTGGTATTTGAGCTTCAGTCTTCACCATTAGTTGTAACATATTCTCAATACCAAATGCACTTTATCTGCCCAAACTCCAATCCACCCTTATTTCAGCTGCTTGATTTCTCAAACAGCACTACAGCATTAAGGGGTGTGGAATTTATGCTAAATTGATGGATAAAGATAAAAATTTTGTCTTTCAGTGTGCCTTGGATGAATATATATGATTGTTTCTTCCACCAATAAGAATATAATCTGTTCTGTAACAGAAAAACCTTCCCTTTTAAATATTGACAATGAAATTGGTTACCTGAATAATTCTGTGGCAAAAATTATGTATCCATATTCAGATTTCTCTAGACTAGCTTGTACGCCTTGTCTTTTATCAAAATCTCATATACTTCCTTTCTCTGGTAAATTTTATATTTCCAAAAAACCTCTTTAAATTATTCACATGGACTTATGTGGTTTGATTTCTCCAGCATACAAAGGTGGTAGCAAATATTTTCTCAAGATTGTTGATTGATACTCCCAATTTAGAAGTTTATATTTCCTTGACCTAAAGTCTGCTACATTTGAACACTTCTAAACACTCCTGAACCTCTCCAAAAATATTGTGAGAAAGCCACGTTAGTATTGAACTGAACCAAAGATGTAAACAACAAGTGTTAATAACAATAGAAAGACACAGGTCTTGATAGAAGCAGGGATTCTAATAAGAGAGACTAAAGAGAAAATCAAGAGTTAATTTGAGAAATAATACAGAAGTGAGTTCAAGAATAAAGTAAGAGATAGATTATAAAAGGAGATGCATAATAACAAAGAGAATGCATCTCCTTTTATTTAAAAAATAATGTAGACTCTAATTCATATAATAATGAAACCACTAAATTACAAAAAAAATAAAAAGAAATTAATATATAGATTCAATATTACATGGAGAGATTTTTGAGACTGTAGTAAATAAAAGGAGCATTTTGTTTAACACCACCCCTATGCTCAATGCTGCAAGTAAGATAAACCAATTGCACTACAAAATTTGTCATGTTTTTGATGTGGTAAGGATTTAGTTCAATTTTCAGCTAACATTTTTCTAGTTTCAATTTAATGTAACTTAAGTGCCTTGGAATCTAAAATTTTGCAAAGCCAGCAAATTTGCAGATTGACATGTCTGGTTATGTGTTGATACAGTGGGTTGTTGACAAAAGCAATTGTCTCTTGATTATTGTAATTCATGAAAGATGTATTTTGAGAATTTTTCAAGCTGGCACATAATTGAGTGATATATGCAAGATCTTGACCATTTTTGGAGATTGCACAATATTCAGCCTTGGTAGTAGAGAGAGCTACAACTTGTTGTTTGCTTGACCTCCAACCAAGATATTTATTGTGAAAGACTAAAGCTCCAGTTGTTGATTTTCATACAGCATATGATACCCAGTCAGCATCTGAATAACCAGTGATATCTTTAGATGACAAACTTCCTCCAAAAGTGAGCCCAAAATTGCATGTTTTTTTGACTATTGTAGAAAATGTTTGAAATGGGAAATATGATCAAGGGAAGGATTTTTGAGGAACTAAGATAATGAGCTTGCAGAAAAAGCAATATATGGACAAGTACGTGAGACTAAATAATTCAAAGACCAATGGCATGTCTATAGTTGAAGGTACATGGTTCTTTTTTGGCAGGTTTAGGTACAAGTTTCGGATTAGTAACAAGAGGAGTTGAATCAGGGTGAAAGTCAGAAATTTCATATTCTTGTTACATGCTATTGATGTAAAGAGTCTGCGATAAATAGAATTCTTTCTTCTCCCTATTCCTAGAAATTTTCATGCTGAGAATTCAGGACCTCACCCTGATCATCCATTTCAAAAAAAATTTTTAATTGATTCTTGATTTTTCAGATGTTTTTGCTGTAAATGACCAGGTCATCAATGTGAATGAAGATAAAACAAGGATAATCTTCCTTAAAATCTGAAAAAACACATGGTTCAGCAGGATTAGGGGAGAAAACAATTGTTGCAAAGAAATCTTTGATGCATTTGTACCAGCACCTCGGACTTTTTTTGAGTCCATATAATGATTTTTGTAACTTTAAACAGGAATTAGGAGTGACGGTCCCATTAAACCCTTCAGGAATACAAATCCAAATATCTTCTTCAGGGATACCATGAAGAAAAGCTAATTGTACATCTATCTGATGGACCTCATATTTATTTTGCGCTGACAAAATTGACATTGTTAGAAGTAAAGCAAGACAGCCTGTGGGTGCAAAAGTATAATTATAATCAGTTCTTTCTGTTTGTAAGAACCCATGAACACAGAGTCAAGCTTTGAATCAAGATAAATTTTAATTTCTGTCAGTTTTTCTTTCAACACCCAAACTGCACCCAGTAAGGACCTTCCTTCAAGAATAGGTACTATATTCCATAATTTGTGTTTCTCAGTTTAAGATAATTCAGAATTGATAGCACATTTCCACATTAAGTAATTAGATCCTGCAATAGCACAAGAAAAGTTTTTAGCTATATCACTAAAATCTACAACCATTTTTCAATTGTTCAATCACAGCATGAATGAAGAGGGAGTATATTATCTATACTAATTTTACTATATATACTTTTACTAGAAAGTTGGTTTTTTGTAATCCAGGTGTAATGCCTTCCATCACTAGAAATACTAATATTGGATTCTGGAATGACTGTTGGACATGTATTTTTATATGGTTCAATGAGAGATTCTGTATTAGTAAGTGAGTTAGACAGTGCATTGATGTCATCAAAAATCAGAATATCAGGAAAAGGTTCTGGATTGATTATTTTAGAGGAAACTTGTTGAGAGAGAGTAAAGGAATTGTAGAGAAATCTCACATTGTGGGTTATAATGAATCAATCTTGACTGGGTGAATATATCATGTAGTTTTGATGACCATCAGCATATCCTACAAAAATTCCCCTCTCTCCTGTTGATGAAAATTTAAAGAGATTCTGAGACTTAAGGATATTAAAGGCCACTACCCAACCTAAAACATGGATCTTACCATAATTTACTGGTAATTTTAAATCACAAAACTCAATAGGAACTTTTCTATTGAGGGCAGAGGAAGGTTTGTGATTTAGGAGATAGTTAGAACTTGAAATAGCTTCTTCCCACAAGGTCCCATATAGCCCACAAGTTACTAACATAGCATGTGCCTTTTCAATCAGTTTTCAGTTTTCACTTTTAGAAAAAGGATTTTTCTGAGGATTATAGGGGGATTTTGTCAGGTGAGTGATTCCTTTATTTTTGAAAAGAGTATTGAAGGATTCATTGACAAATTCACAACCATTGACAGTGACAACAGTTTTAATGTGATTCTCACATTGTTTTTTGAGAGGTTCAGAAATGTTTTGAAGTGTTCAAATGTAGCAGAATTTTGGTCAAGGAAATATAAACTTCTAAATTTGGAGTATCCATCAACACTCTGGAGAAAATATTTGCTACCACCTTTTGATGCTGGAGAAATTGGACCACATAAGTCCATGTGAATAATTTCAGGAAGTTTTTTAAAAATATGAAATTTACCAGAGAAAGGAAGTCTATGAGATTTGGATAAGAGAAAAGGCGTGCAAACTAGTTTAGAGAAATATGAGTCTGGATACATAATTTTTGCCACAGAATTATTCAGGTAACCAATTTCATTGTCAATATTTAAAAGGGAAGGTTTTTCTGTTACAGAACAGATTATATTCTTATTGGTGGAAGAAACAATCATATATATTCATCCAAGGCACACTGAAAGACAAAATTTTTATCTTTATCCATCAATTTAGCATGAATTCCACACCCCTCAATTCTGTAGTGCTGTTTGAGAAATCAAGCAGCTGAAATAAGGGTGGATTGGAGTTTGGGCAGATAAAGTGCATTTGGTATTTAGAATATGTTACCATAAATGGTGAAGACAGAAGTTCAAATTCCAAGTGCCTTAATATGGCTTCCATTGCCAGTGGGTAGGGTTTATGTAGTGGGAGTCAGTTTTAAAAAGAAACAGTTGTAATTGAATAATGAAAAGGAGGCACCACTGTAAATTACTTCCAGGGAAGGGGATATTTCTAGGCAAACTAACAGCTAGCCATTTTCCTTCTCGTTCCTTTTTCCTTTGATGAAAATCCTCCATCTTCTCCAGATGAAGTTGGAAGCAATTAGATTTGGAATGTGGTGCCAGAGAATTGTGCTTTCCATTGAGGCAAAGTGGTTTGCTATTAATTTTGAAAGCTAGGCTGGATTTAGGATTATCAGATTTCCTTTGTTTTGAATCTTTTTCTAATTCATTTAATACCTTGTCAATGGTTGGAGTCTTCTTTGTGACTTTAAAATTAGTGAAGATGAGATTTGAGACATTTTGATAGGATTTGGGAATAATGTGAAGAATATAAAACACAACAACTGTTTGAAGAGTGTCTCCAGTAAAAAGAGAGGGAGATACTTTTTAAGGAGTTTGAGAGTACCTTAAAAATCTTTGATGGAGGAAAGTATTTTGTTTTCTCTAAACTGAATGTTTAACAGGTCAGCTATGATACTGGAAAAATTTTCAGCTGGTGTGGAAGCATAATTTTCCTTAATTTGTTCCCATAGTATGGCAGGAACAAAGATGGTATTATTGGGGAAAAACTGTGTATGATTGTTATTGTTAAGGAAAATTGGAAGGATCATTGCTGTTTGTTTCTTCTTGAAAATGAATACTTCAAGATCAGGAACATCTGTAGGGGGAGTAACAGTCTTGGGAAGGAATTTGTCATGATTTTGTATCACTAGGGGATAGTAAATCTGGTTCTTCCAAGTGGTCTAATTTTTATTTAGGATTTTAAACCTTTTGATTTTGTAGAAATGTTTATCCATATTTGGCCAGCTAATGGATCAATATGGAAAATTAGTGAAAATGTATTTGAAGGAGGTTTAAGAGTTTTTCACTGGTGATGAAGCCATGTTGGAGTAAATTATAAAGGCACTGGGTTAGATCAATGGTTGAGAAGCCTGCTTGTATTAGGTGTTCATGTGTTTGACCCCCATACCAGGCACTATTTTTCTGTCTCTTCAAGCTCATATATGCTCTTCCTCTTGAGTCTTAGCTTTGCTATATTTCCTCAAACTCATACCAAGATAGCTGACCATGGTCTTGAGTGTCCATTGTATACCTTCTCAAGTCTTTGCAAGCTTCAAGTTAATTGACCGGATCCCTGGAGATGGTCTTTAAACACTCTGGCTTTTGCTTGAAGATGACAGAAAACTGTTCAAGCACAGTCAAGGATGTTTCATGAGGAGCTACTGAGATCAGCACTGAAAAACAATATGCTTCCCAACAATAAAAGAAATCATGCCCAACATCCTGAGTAAGAATACATTAAGATCCAGATCCAAGTTAGGTGGAATCAGAGCAAAGTCCAATATATTACATTTTGCATATTCTCTTTTTAGATTACAGTCAAACTAGTAAACATTGAGACAAAAATGGAAAATTTTCAAAAATTTATTGACAGCCCAAAGGCTGAGCTGCAGTACTCTTTGACAGAATCAGTTCAATTTATGAAAATTAGGTTGATTTCACTTTCAACTCAGATTCTGAAAAGCAGAAAAACTAGCAAGAAACCATTACGATTTCCAAAAAACAAATGGCAGATTTCAAAAAAAAATATTTCAGCTCAACTTTTAGGCTGTCAATAAATTTTCAAAAATTTTCATTTTTGTCTCAATGTTTATGGGTTTAAATTTATTACTGACAGTTCATAGACTCATTTTCTACTCTTTCCTTCATTACTATATTAGTGTGTGATTATATTAAGTTAAAATAATATAAAATATAGTTGAAATTTCAGAACTAAAGCAAAACCACAAGCTGCAGTAGGTGCAAAATCATATGAGAGATATTTTACAGATGGAAGAGTTCAAAATTTACTTACTTCAAGCACTAAATTTATGCTTGGTATCCCATTGAATTGTTGTTAAGTACTCCACTGTGCCTCACCCACATGTATATAATCTAAAATAAATGAATAAAATAAGTTTAAGCAATCTAAGATCAAAACCTCCATCTCATCAGATCCAATAGGTCATGGTCCCTTAAATGCTTCTACTGTGCATTTTTTTCCAGTTTTTGTTGGTTATTATTATAATTTTTTTCTCTAAAATCTATTTTCTGTTGTTCATAAGTTATTATTTCTTTTCCTAGATTAAGTTTTTATTGGTCAAAAGTTATAAACCAGTTTCTGTTGGTTCCTTTTTCCTTTAAGTTTCTGTCTATTTATTTTCCATTGGTTATTTTATTTTATCTTTCATTTCTTCTTTTTATCTCCATTATCTACTTACCAAAAACCCCAGGTTTTTCCTCTTACTATGACCTACTTTAGTTTGACAGAGACATCTGAATTTTTCCTTTAGTTTTTTTTCTTTTTCTTTTTTTCTTTTTACCTTTTCTTAATATAAAAAAAGCCAATACAACATATGGAAATCCCATAAGCAAAAAATTCTTTGAGAGAACTAGGAGCACCAAGAAGAGACTAGCTTGACACACTCACATTCTGTCTCCTTCCCTTTCAAACCAAAATATTGAGTATGAGGAAGATGAAGCCAATGACAATGATACCATTGGAGGCTAAAAAACCAATGTAACATGATGTGGATAAAGGGAAGAATGTAGGACTACTTCAGTTTCCCTAGAACACATCAAGGCCAAAATGAAAGATTGGAATCATACTCTCAGGTCAGATGGCAGCAAATATTGTGCATGGTACCAAAAATTGCAACTTGTCCTAGTTGATCACCTATATGAAAAAGATTTCTTCACTTTCTCTTGCCCAACAACCTACTCCTCCTGTGAAACACCTGGGAGATCAATACTTATTAATTCAGTCAGCAAAGATATTTGAAGAAAAATTCTATCAAAAAGACCTTTCAAGGTTTAATTTTCCTATGTGAATGATATTTTCAGAGATAATTCAAGAACAGCTCAACTAAACATCTACAAGAAGATACACTAGCTAAAACTAAGCTCTCACGCAAGCCCCACCTCATTAGTAACTCAAATCAGAGAGCTATTTAATAACTTTAAAGAAGAGGGCTTCAATTTTGATGAAGATTCTCTTTTCTCCATGCCTCTTCAATTGGCTGTCAAATCTTACTCTCGTATTTAATTTGAAGTCAATTGGAAAGCCAAAAATTCAATGCAAAGTCTAAATGTTCCTCCAAACCCCACAATAATGATGAGAATTCTCACTAATGCATGGGATCAACATCATCATTCTCAAGAAACAGATTCCCATTTCCAGGCTGCCATAGCAAAATTGTCATCATTCCAAGCCCCACATACAGATCCAGAAATGGATGTCAATGCAGCAACGCCCCTATTCTGCTGGAACTGCAATAATATTGGAAATATCCAAAGTTTTTGTCCCGCCCAAAACAGACCTGCAATGTTTCAGAACCACCTACATTTTCTCCAAATCAGTTTAAAGTGCACTATCTTTCAGTCAAATATCCTGTCCTCACTCCACCTTATGTTCCCACAAATCAACATATGTGCCACAAATTTTAACAAAATTGTTAAAACTCTAATCCTCAAGATCAAGAAGGTAAAATGGATTATTACTGGCCAACTTACCCAAAAAGATTACAAAAAAATGTTAAAAAAACAAACCAAGGCAATCTAAAATCATTGAAATTGATTATAAACATGAATCTTCTACAGCAGATTTCAAAAATCTGACTATATCAGAATCATCACCACCTTCATACCAACCTCTCCCAGTTTTTGAGACTTGAACAACACATCATCTGACAAGCACCATACAAGATTTAGTTGATTTTGTTAAGCTTTGCACTCCACTCCCACTTCAAGTTTAAACTAACAATGTTAAAAAATTTATTAAAGGAAAAGAAACCTTACATTTTGTTGGACTGGGTGGGATGACTGTCAACATTAGCAATATATATTTCTGTGAGAATTCTTCCTATACCTTAATCTCACCAGCAGCCCTAATCAGGGGAGGTGCTACAATAGAGTGTGACTCTGATCAAACAGTTTATATTCATTATTCTGGACTCTGTGTACTATGAGCTGTATCTACAAACAGGAGATGGCTACTTCCCTGCCAAAAATCAAACAGTTCAAATAATAATAATATAAATATGATTTCCCTTTCCACTAAAGTCCTTGAGCAACCAGAAATTTGCACATATCCTCAAGAAATAGACTGGTGTGTTTCTTTATCCAACCTTTCCAATAATATTTTAACCTTGAGCACAAATAAAAACAACAACTTGCTTTACTCTCACCACAGACTATTTGACCACACAAGCTTGCAAAAAACCAGAAATTTAATATCTGCATCTATGGCTAAAGGTATTCTGCTATCAATACCTTTTGGAGAAATCAACTGTGACATATGAGAAATTTCAAAAAGTACAAAAACATCAAATTTACCATCTAGAGAACAAAATATTGAAAAAATGAACATTTAAACAGCTGACTTAATTGGCCCTCTAGGAGAGGTCACTTACATTAATGGACTATGTGAATTAACCATTTAAGACTGTTCCACCTTCTCCACTGAACTCCACATCTTAAAATTGAAAATTGAAACCCCTGAAAGAGTCAAATCTACTATCACACATCTAGAAAATCAAACAAAAGTGAGTGTGAAAGCATTTTGTTCTGACAATGGTAGAGAGTTTTTTAACAGAAATCTATCTGCCTTTTTTATCTCAAAAGGAATTATACATGAACTATTCTTACCATAAAATCACAAACAAAACAGAAATATTGAATGTTAAAACAGTTCAGTATCTGATATGGGAAAAACTGTATTGCTAGACAGTGGCTTACATAAATTCTTTTGGGGATTTTCATACGAATGGGAAACATACATACAAAATAGACTTCCAAACCCTGTATGCAATTATTTCACACCTCTCAAAGCAATGTATGGTTATGCTCCACTGGCAAACATTTTCTGTCCTTTTGGCTCTACTGCATTTGTTCACATTCCCAAAGAAACCCAACTCAAACTTTACTTACAAGCTAAGAAATGCTACCTGGTAGGTTTTCTTCAAGGATCCAAAGGATGGCTGTTTTGGAACATTGAACAAAAAAAAACTTACTGCCTCTTCATGGGCAGCATTTGAAAAAATTCCCACAGACAATCCAAATAAAATGTCCCTTGAAAACCTCATTCATACTGTCAATGTCTCTATGTGCAACTATCTATCAATTGCTAATCTTGGAAACTTTACTGCTGAACATGTGATTAACAATCAAGAAAATCTGATAGACTCTATCAAACCAGCCTTTATATTCCTTTCATCTAGTTCCCCATGATTTTATAAAGAAGCTATGAAACAACCAGACTCCAAACATTGGCATGATTCCTGTTTAGAAGAAATGGAAAAAATGAAAAGGATGCAAGTATGGGAAAAAATAACACCACCCACATATTCCAGAACAACTGATGCCAGATGGGTAATTTCAGAGAAAAATGATGCTGAAGGTAATATTATTGAAATAAAGGCATGGTAAATAGCAAAGGGCTTTAAAAAAATCCATGGAATATATTATCATGAAAAATTTGCACCCCCAGAAACATTCACCTCTCAATGCATTATTCTAACACTTGCTGCACTCTATATTTGGCCAATCAACTCTTTTGATGTTTTTGAAATAGGATCTATTTAGAAGTTTTCCTTTCTTATATTTTTATATTTAGTTTTTCATGAGATTCACTTTATATCTATCTATTAATAAAATCAGCACTATTTCTTCTAAATACATTGTTGATAAACTCTTTATGCAAACTTAACTTAATGATACTACTCTAAGCGGATATATAGATGAGGAAATACTTTTGTAGCCCTCATCTACTTCTTCTCTTTTTATCTTTAGTTATCAATTGATCTTATTTTATCTCTAACTTACCTTTCAGTCTCTTGTCCTATTTCTGTCCCCTGTGTCCTAGAGTCCCACTTACCTGTTTTCAACTATTATCAGGTAATTATGTACATATGCTCTACTAAAGTAATTTCTAGTACTTTTATAACTTCTTCTCTTTTTATCCTTAGTTATCAAATGATCTTATTTTGTCTCCAACTTACCTTTAAGTCCCTTTTCCTATTTCTGTACCCTGTGTCCTTGTTGTCCAGTGTTACTAGAGTCCCACTTACCTGTTGCCTAATATTATCAGGATTATGGGCACAGAAACCCTGCATCTTTAAAAAAAACTGGCTGCTCCTGATACTCTACTCTCCCTTGGAGATCCTGATGACTCAGATTCATTGTTCACATATACTACTACGCCTGAATCTTCCACTGCCCCTCCAATTATCTCTTTCATCCAAGACAAATCAAATTACTTCAATATATAAGGGATTGAGAAATTAAATAATAAAAACTATAGCTCTTGGAAGACTGACCTAAAATATGCACTCACTGTTAGAAGCCTGGATCAGTTCGTTAATGAGGACTGTCCAGTTACCACAGATCTTGAATTTTTATCTATATTTAATATTTGTAAACAACAGACTAACACTATTATTAAAATGTTCATGGGATGCGCAAATTAGCATAAATATATCTTGGAAGATGAAGCCATAGATCCAGAACAGTTATGGACACACATAGAGGACCACTATGCTTCTAAATCGAGTCAAAATTTCTCTTTTATAGTTAATAAACTCTCTAAAATTAAATTTACTGAAGGCAATACATTTGAAGCAATGAAAAATTTTCAATGCACCATTAAACTAATATGGGAAGTGGCTTTGTATCTATTTAAGGACAACATCTTATCATATATTATGGCCAATTACATTCTCAACTTACTCCCTGAATAATATCAGACCTTTTCCTCCATTTTAATAAGAAAATATGATATAACCAATAGCAGGCCAACTATAGAAAGTTTCTTTGCAGACATACAAACTGAAGTTTTCAGGCATAAAACTCTCAAAACCTCTAACTCATCATCTGGAGCAGTTCTAGTTTCAGGTACTGAAATTAAAAACTTCTACTCAAAAGGAAAACATAAACCTCTGGCTCCTCATCCTAAATCCTCATGTTTTTAATTACATCCCAAAAAAAGAGATGAATTCCTAAAATAAAAAGGAGCAATAAAACAAGGTCAATAATATCAATATAGCCTTATCCATATTTTTGGATATACCCCTCAAATTTTCCATCTTTGAAAGTGGTGCTTACTTCTCTATTTTCAACTCTCTGAACTTTTTCTCAGCCTATAAACCCTCAAAGCTATCATTATTAATGGCAAATGGAGATGAACTGATAGACCTTGGAAAAGGCAAATTCAAATTCTCTTCATCATCTGGCCACCTTTTTAATATCAAAAATGACCTTTATGTTCCCTCTGTAAAAGCAAATTTAATTTCTACCTTTTATTTACTTCTTGATGGTTGGAGTTTATTAAAGGAGAAATGAATCTTCAAAATAAAAGACAAAGATGAAACACATATTGAATGTGCCATTAGTGGACGCAGTATTATTTTTCCCTTGACTAACCTACCAATATACAACATATCTTATCACAATGAAAAAGATTTACAACTTCTCCATCATAACTACGGTCACCCAAATAATCAAATCATGAATCAGCTATTTCCAGGTTTGAATTTCTCTAAATTTAGCTGTAAAACATGTGCTTCTGCTAAATCTCATATTTTACCCTATGTTGGCTCATTTCCCATTCCAGAAAACCCCCTTGATGTCATTCACATGGATCTATGTGGACCTATCACACCCAAATCAAAAGGGGGGAAAAATGATTTATTTCAGATTATCAACAGACACTCACAATATTGTCAGACCAATTTTCTAAATCTTAAATCTGAATCATTTGAAACTTTTCATAAAAATCAAATCCTTGTTGAAAATCAACTGTTGTGCTAAATAAAGTGTGTCATCTCTGATAATGGTGGGGAGTTCACAAATAATTCCATCATAAATAAATTTAAAAATAAAGGAATCTTACATCTCTGAACCACTCCATATTCTCCTCAACAAAACCAAGTTTCCAAGAGAGGTAATCAATAAATAGTGAAGAAGGCAAAATGTCTGTTAATTGAGTCCAGACTGGATTGCTATTGGTGGGCTGAAGCTGCTAGCACTGCTACTTCAAATGTGAGTACAGGTCCTACATTTTTGGTCAGGATATCATCATTCTGCTCATCACCAGACACCCAATCTAAAACAATATTCTTCTTGTACAAATGTTCATTCACAAGGAAAAAATATTGGTCAGAATGTCTAGTACGTTTGTTTGAAGGGTTGTTCTTTGCTGAGGAAACTGCAGATTTATTATCACATTTAAGAGAAACACTGTCAATAGGACCACATATATCAGAGAGTAGGTTACGAATCCAAATTGCATATTTGGTGGCTTGACACATGGCAATTCATTCTGCAAAACAGGTTGAGTTGGCTACAGTTGATTGTTTTCTTGAGGACCATAAGATTGGGCATCCATTCAGATAGAGAATGTGGCCACTGGTGGACCTTGCCCATTCACCACACCAAGAAGCGTCAGAATAAGCTGTCAGGGTAGGTTTACTTGATGAGTTTGGATATAGCTTCAGTTTCAAGTCCTTAGTAGCCTCTAAGTATCTGAGTAATTGTGACAAAGCCAACCAGTGACAATCTAGTGGCTTGGAATAAAACTGGGCCAAAAAATTGACAGCAAATGAGAGATCAGGACAAGTTGAGATAGCTATGTAGTTCAGGCTACCTATAATTGACAGATATTGATTTGTTTTGATACCAGTATCCTCTGGTTTTGCTGAGTGAAGTTTTGCATCCATTGGGAGAGGTGTTTTACACTTCAACCCACCTGGATTGTGATCAGCAAGAACTTTATCAATCAAACTGTGACAATCTAGCTCAAAACCCTTCTTTACCCTTTTTACATTCATACCAACAGTTCCATTCAAACCTTCCAACCACTTTACCTCCAGCCCCCCATTCAGCCCTCTTTCCAACTTTTCCAAAACCTCATCACTACTGCCGGTAACTATTCGATCATCAACATGTAGCCATACAACTCCTGTTGAAGATTTATCCTTCAAAATATAGAGGCTGGAGTCATATTGGCTAGCGCAGAATCCAAGAGACTTGAGTTTATCCGCTATATGAAGCCACCAACATCTAGCAGCTTGTCTAGTACCGTATAATGCCTTGTGAAGCTTGAGAACATTACCAGGTTTTGTCAGATTCATACCAGGAGGAGGTTCAATCCATAAGTCTTCCTTTATATCACTATGTAAGTATGCCGCTGTAACATCAAAAGATCTTACTTTCCATCCAAACATTGCCGCTAGAGTTAGCAAGATCCGTTGAGAAGAAAAAGTTGCTGTTGGAGAAAAGGTTTCTTTGAAGTCAATGCCTTCACGTTGTTTGAAACCTTTAGCAACAGACCTAGCTTTGAACCTTATTGGTACTTCTTCTTGAGAGTGTTTGATGGAAAAGACCCATTTGCCTTTCAGGGGAGCAGCATTTTCAGGGAGGGATACCTCTGACCATACTTTGAGGCATGACATATTATCCGTTTCAGCATGGCAGGCCAACTTCCATTCCTCAGCTTCAGAAGATTTCATTGCCTGAGGGAAAGTGTTGGGAATTGGGATTAGTGATTGTGCTGTAGCTGCTTGTATTGCAATAATATTTGAATCTTGCTCATCAATAGTTTGTTCAGTGGTAAAGTCCCCAAAAGAAAGTGGGTTAAGAATTTATTCTAGTGAACCCTTTGAAAGTGGGAGGGTGGGAGCTTGATGAGAGGTTTTGTGAGCTTCAGGATTGCCTGTTGGGAACATGGCCATTTCTGACTCAAACATTCTGCCAGACTCTTCATGCCAAAATAACCAGCCATAGTTGGTTTGTGAGTAACCTACAACTTTACATTCAAGTGCTCGGTTATCCAATTTGGTCCTTACCTCCTTATGAACATGTACATAAGCTTTTTCTCCAAAGATTCTCATGTTATGAAAATTGGGGCGTGTACCGTAGATTATTTCAAGGGGTGTAGATTCAGTTATTTTGCTATTAGGTAGTCGGTTGTGTACGTAAGATGCCCATTTGTATGCTAAACCCCAGAAACTCTTTGGAAGATTACTAGCCAGCAGAAAGGTCCGTGCAATATCACCTACAGTTCTATTGAAATGTTTAGTGGTACCATTTTGTTCAGCATGATAAGGCATGGTTACTTTGTGCACTGCACCAATTGAAGATAAGTATGATTTCATTGCATTGCTATGAAGCTTGCCCCCATCTGTTCTTAATACTAGCAAATTCATTCCAGTGACATTAGTTAGCTTGTTATGGAAAGTTTTAAAGGCTTCCATTGCATCACTTTTACTTTTGAGAAGGAAAACTTCACCATAAGTAGAAAAAGAATCTCTGAAAAGTGTAGCCCACTTGTACCCACCATTGACTGTTGCATCTTTGATTGGTCCTATCAGATCTCCAACTACAAGGAATAATATAGATTCAGGTGCAATTTCACGTTGTGCAGTCGTTTTTCTCACACTTTTTGCAATGGCGCAGTTGGTACAGTCAATTTTACCCTTAGGGCATTCAGATGGTAAGCCAAGTCCAAGGTTCAAGTTGATCAGCTTCTTGAGTACTCACTCACTAGTGTGGCCTAGTTTGCGGTGCCAGTCCAAGAGAGATCCTGAAGCAGCATACAGGCGATGAATAGAGGCAGAGTTTACATCATTGATAAAAAGATTTGACAGTGAATGTGTGGCATTGGAGTATTTTGAATGAGAATTCATTACTAAAGGGGCAGGTTTTTCACATTTAATTGTATTTACAATCCATCTTCTACCATCTAAATCAATGTTTCCTGTAAGGATCTTGGCACCATTATGTGTAAGTACAATTTCTTTCTCAGATGACATTGAAAATTTAAATCCAGCAATAACCAAATCAAAGAGAGAGAGATTAAAGTCCTCCTAGCTTGAGGACAGAAAAAGACATTTTTAAGAATAACGGGGCATCCTATTCCTACAAGTTTGACATCCCCAGTTCCAGTGATAAAGGAGGGAGGGCCATTAGTCGCCACTTTAACTGAGATATGTGGTGATATAGGTTTAAAGTTTAATAGGATACTCACATCTCCTGTGACATGGTGGGTGGCTCCTGAGTCTAAAATAGCTTCAGTTCCAGAGAGTGAGGTTTCCATTTGCCATTCAAGGCTTTTCAAATCAATATGGTTAATCGATGTTGACAGTGCCTCCATTGCAGTTGAATCGATTTCAACAAACTTGTCCTCCATATCAGCTAATTGTATCTTCACTTTTCCTTTTGGATCAAAAGAAGAAGGTGAGTTCTTATTCAATTGGGTTATTTTCTGTTGAAGGTCGAAGTACATCTTGAGTGCTGGATTGAAGAAAGTGGATCTTGGGTTGTAAGGACAATCAGGCTGCATGTGTTTTGTTGAATTGCAATCATAGCGCCAGCGCTGAGCATTGGGTGGTCTGTATGAATCAGTCGCTCATTGTCTTTCATTTCCCCGTTTAAAAGCTTGCAAATCAATATTCGAGACATTTAATGAGGTGTCAGCTTGATTTACCATGGAAATGTTTGTTTCAGTGTTTAACATTTCAGTGAGGAAGTCATCAGGCGATAAAGGAGAGGAGATTGTTTTTGCCTCTATAGCTCGGCTGACATCTGTTGAAAGGTTGGCCAAAGAAGATGGCAATAGAACCTGAGAGTATTGCCTTGAGCGAATCCCAGGTTAAGATGAAGATAACCTGTAAGATGTGCGTCAGTAACGTTGCTCCGAGAAGAATCGGAGCTAGTCAGACACACATTCTACAGTCTATATACATGGATCACGTGGTAGTTAAGTTAATATAACAGGAATGAGATGGAATATAAGGAAAAGCAAAGAGTAAAAAATTAAATACACCTGCCTTTATTTGGGGAGTTGAACCATTGATTCTGAGACCGATCCCCAATTATTTTGAGGGTCCACCCCATAAGCGATTGCAAGAATGATCTGAAATACTTTGGAGTGATACTGGGACCAAGACTAGGAAACTCAAATCAAAGACTTCTGGCACTGAATTGCGTCTCCAGTCTAAATTGATTGTATTTAATCATGATTATAATCCTTATATCAAACATCCTGTGGTTTAAACGAAAATTTCCCAACATTCTTCACCGCCTAGAAATGGCGCGCTAGAAGATACAGCTAATCCTGGAAAGCTTACGGTTATTTTGCATTCCATTCCCAGACAAAATCATGAATTTGGGTCAGCTGACCTATGCTTTTGGCGGGAGATGAGAGGCAAGTCAACCGCAAGCTTTCCAGGATTAGCTGTATATCAAAAATAGAGAAATCATTTGCGCCACTTGCACGCACACGAACAAATGCGAAGACTGCCAATTCATTCCTACCTCTCCGAATTGCGTTGGGCGGTCAGCTTGTTCATTCTGGACCTAATCTCACACTGTCTAGATTTGCCTTTCAATCCCCATGAAAAAGATTATGTTTCTTACCTTTTACTATAAATTATACCTTTTTTGCCACCTCTTTTGCCCATCAGTCTTTTTGGAAGCCGCATTTTCATATACAGTTTGCTTTACCGATATCACAATTTTCTATCTACAATGTTATTGCATCTCATATTTTCCTTTTTGAAGACCTTATTTCAGATTTTCATGGATTTTATGAGCGTTGCTATAGATTTTTTTCTAGTTCTAGCTATAGTTTTGCTATTTCAGAGAAACTTCCCAAGTGAACCCGACTCTGATTTAGACTGTGAGTCGGCGCCAAGCAGCCCGTTGGCCGTGTCTGAAAGCGCTCCCCTCAACCTTCCCCTTCCTGAGGGTGAGGGCCGTTCTTCCAAACTTAATATTCCTGTGTCTGATGACACGGTCACTGGGCGCCCTCAACTGATCCCGAGGCGTTCATGTTTGAAATTGTCGTCTTCAAAGACTTCTGCGCGCTGGGCTCATCAGCCAATCCTTAGAAGTGATATGATCTCAAAAGGTGCTAGTGAGTTGTATAGTATTTTTAATTACTCTTAATTGATATGTTTAGGATTGAGAAAACATACTCAACCCATATTTTTGTTGGCTGAAGTAGCTTCCAATAAAGTTATTATGAAAGAACTTAATGGATTCGGCCAAAGTAAGCGTGAGCAGGGTCCTAAGATTCAAGAAGATCTTCACCCAGTAAGTTTGGTTCCAACCTATTTTATCTTGGAATCCATATACTTTATCAACGATGTATTATATTATCATGCAATTAACAAAAAGTCGTCAAAAATTTCTGTTGGCCACAACAATTCTTCACCCCTTTGCAATGATAAAGTCACAAAACGAGCTAGTATGTTGTCTAGTGTTCTTTGTTACTCTTACTTGAAGTGTAAACGTCGAGAAGTCATAATCAACCCTTATTTTTTTTGACTGTGGTAGCTGTTAGTGAAACGAATGTGCAAGAGCTCAATGGGTTCTCCAAAAAAGACCCTAAGCGGGGTGGCAAAGAGCGAAAGTATAATCACTGTGTAGGTTTTGTTCAAATGTACATTTATCATCTTGTGATTTGTTTACCTGTGCAATGTGATATAATCGCATCCATTTATAGAATAAAAAGACTCCACCTGCTGCTTCTTCCGAGGAGCTTGACGAAGAGTTTTTTCGACGATTGAATGAAATTAAAGCAGCACGTCCACTTTCTAGCATCTACGTAAGCCTTATAGCTTTATTACTCTATATCACATCTTGTTTGAGATTTATATATAAAAGTTTATATACTGATCTATTTATCTATGTCACACAATAATGTCTTGGTAGTACCGGACTGCTCATATACCTACTGCACCATATCTTGCGATTCAGGAGGCCCGCCGTCGCCAAGCTAATCGTAAAAACACTGGTACATTCTCAAGATCAGCTAGAAGAGAGTCTCGAAATAGGAGAAATCAGTCTTCTCATCTCTCTCAGGGCCCGAATAATACGCAAGATAGTGCAAGCCTAAATTCAAACGAGGCACTTTCTATTGCCCTTGAGGGATCTCGCAGGCTGATTATTAGAAAACGATGCGCTGATTCGGAGGAAATTGATCATCGCATCACTAAGCGGTTTAAATTGGACGATTGCGAAGCTTTGCCAAAGGCAGAATCTTCAGATTCTGAACCAAAGGCAGATGCAGAGGCAAAGGCAGAACTTGCAATCGAACCAGTACCTGAGTCTCCGCTTTTGATTTCGGAACCAGCGCGATGGCAAACATCACCTCCCTCTCTGTGCGTACCTCTTCCCACGGCTACTTCTGGTCCCATCTTGGATTTGCTGCCTGTGGATTTGCCACCGCTAATTCCCGAGGAGCAAGCAATACCGTGCAATTTTATCGCTGCACCAAGTTTGGACTCTTCACCAAAGATTCAGACATCTTTTTCTTCGAGTCAAATGACTGTTAACGGGGGCATTAATCTGAACCTCACCCCTGGCGCTAGTGCTGTGGACACAGAGCCCCATCATATCATGGAGGATGTAATATCCAGGGGTCAGAGACCTGACATGGTGATTAAAGATGTAATGGAAGAAGGGGATGAGATATCCGAGGACCAGATGCCTGATATGGTGATTAAAGATGTAATGGAAGACGGGGACCAGATACCTGATATGGTAATTAAAGATGTTATGGAAGAAGGGGATCATATATCCGAGGACCAGATACCTGATATGGTAATTGAAGATGTAATGGCAGATAAGGATGTGATATCCGAAGATCACGTACCTGATATGGTGAAGGAAGATAGGGATGTGATATCCGGGAATCAGATACCTGATACGGTGATGGAAGATGTTGTAATGGAGGATGTTACAATGACGGATGTCATGGAGCAAGCGGTAGCAGGTGGCACCACGATACTGGATCGAGATGTGAGTTTTTCATTACAATTGATGGTATAAATCGCTGATTCTGACATCCAAGTACAAAATCATCATTTCTAGACTGTTTGGGGAAAATATTCGAACTTTTCCCAAACGAACTTCACTTCAGAGGCAGCCAACAACTCGGCGTATACTTCGGAGAATGTTCAAACGCCAACTTGGTTTCATCCTGGCCAATTTGGATTTGATGCCTCTGGAATCATGGCTGCACCTGAAGTGGCTTTCCATCCTGTCACTTATACCGCTCTGGGGGGTGACAAATTTCAGCATTTTAATGAGAGTTCTACCGTTTGGACCTCGGGTAGTGGTCATCAATCACCACCTCTGGCCCTAAATAATGGTACCCCATTACCGACAAAGCTCACCAATGACCCTCCGGTTGTATCTGTATTTGTACCAAATGTAGATCAGGGTTATTCTCATTTCCCAGAAAATCCTTCGGCCGTGATCTCGGGTAATGGTCACGATTTAACTCTTCCCACTCCTGATGTGTTCACGCCGAACGCAGCAATGTACACCGGCGCCCCTCCTGCAGTGTCTGAATTGGCACCACATATTGATCATGCGCGTTCCCATTTTCAACACAATACTGTCGCATTGATCTCTGGTGGTGAATATCAAGTATCTCTTCCGGCTCCAGATAATAGCATCCCACCGATGTCAGCTATCCCGAGTGAAGCTCCGACTGCGCTTGTAGACACATCAAGTAAAGACCAAGTGGCTTCTGGCTTTCAAGACAATCCCGCAAGCTCTATATTAGCGAGTGACCATCGGGTATCTTTTCCGGTTTCAGATCTGTCTAATCCTCCAACTACGCTTGATACAAGCGATACACCTGCCATACCTGCTTGTCCACCAAGTATAGACCAGGTGGCTTCTGTTTTTCAAGAAAATCCTGCAAGCTCCATGTTAGCTGGTGATCTTCAGGTATCTTGTCCGGTTTCCGATCTTGCCAACCGTGTAACAACGCTTGATGCAAGCGATACACCTCCCTGTCCACCAACTTATGACCTTTCTCATTTTCAATGTGAAGAAAATCATGTGAGCTTTAACTTAGTCAGTGACTGTCAGGTAACCCAGGCCCCAGATGTTGAGACACAACTGCCTGCTTCTGATCTCACTCACGTCAATGTTGGAGCTGGTAACTCACAGTCGGGTGGTTTGGACAGTACTCCACCAACAAGAAATTTGTTATCGGAGATGTTTTCAAGTTTGGCCAGTGAGCCTGGAGCGAATGAAACTCCAGCATCAAATACCGCTTTGTATGCTCCTGTATTACAGTCAGCTATACAATATGCCCAGGAGGTTCTTGGAGATGTGATGGGGGCGATAATCGGGGTCGACGCGCCGGGCGATGAAGGTGACATGACTAAACACGTCATGGAAAACCAGCGCCAGTTGACGCCTCCGGGGTTCAATTCTGACTTTGAACAGAATCAACTATTATCTCCCTTACGTCTTCTTTCACATGGGCATGACGATGTAGAGCAAATAATTCCCATATATCCTGAAGATGCAGGTTCTCCAGAAGCGATTCCGATATTTTTGGGTGACTTGGGTGGTTCTCCAGAGGCAGTACCGATCTTTCTGGGAGATTCAAGCGGCTCTCCTGAGGCTGTTCCAATATATCTGGAAGGGCCAGGTCATTCGACAGCTTCTCTGCCAAGTCGATCCTCCCCTCCGGCGTCGGCTTTTGATTCCTTGCTTGAATTGAGACTTGCCATGCCCTCAGTACAGGAATCCGTGTCTTCACAAGGTGGCTCCAATGCAACGGTGGTTATCTGCCCGTTTTCAAATTCAGCTCTCCCATCTAACAATGAAGCTGAAAGCAATGATGATATTCTGTCTAAAGGTATATCATCCATCCGACTCTAAGCGCCAGGTACACTTTGTCCCATAACTGGCCAATTCCTCCATCCTGACATTTTGTGTTTCATTAAGTGTTTGTAAACTATGGAGGGCAAAAATTTGTTTCAATATTGTAGCTCATCGAGTGCACATTGTAAAATTTTCTTTTCTTCTTTCTTGTATCACTTAATATTGTAGATTTTTTTTGAGGTTGGGTATTTTTCTTTCGAATACATTCCACTTTTCTGATGTAAAGCTGGGACAAGTGTACATACAATCACGCCTTTAACCTTTTTTTGTGATATTTTTAAACATCTTCTTAAGTTTTTTCTTTTAATTTGCTTGATGTTCTGCAATTTCTTGTGCGGTTAATATCTAATTTTTTGAGAAAAGCCCGCGACTCGTTAGCAGAGGTAGTTTTTATATATAGAGAGATGCTTTATATGGCATCATATGTATGCTTTGTGACTTAAGACAAGCACTTAAAGATTGTATGTCAAGAGCATTCAAAACAGATCTTTAGAGCATGGACAGTGGCCTGTAGCAAGTCTGCGACCAATATTTTTTTATCACTACTCTCTCAATAAATATCAGATTTTTTTTTTTTTTTTTTTTTTTTTTTTTTTTTTTTTTTTTGTATTCTGGTGTAAAAGCATGTTTCAAATCAATCCAACATATTATCAATACAAAAAAACAATAGTAACATAAAAAAAAAAAAAATCAAACCCAAAAAGCAAATTTTTCAGCTACCCGAAACAATTTTTTTTACCCAGATGAAATACATACCATTAGATAGCTGAGACATTATAGAATGTCTCCCCAAAAGGAATTTGAAAACAATTTTTTTTTTTTTTTGAAAAATAAAAAAAAGTTCCCCTCCCCCATGCCCATTAATATCTACCAACAAGTTGATCCGCCATGATTATCAATAACCATTTGAATTCTCGCAGGTATTGGAGCAATGAGGTTTTCCAGTTCCAAGGCTGGGTAGTCTTCCCAAGCTAGCAGCAATGCTTCTTGCATCTCTTTGATGTTTTTAGGTTGATATTTTTCTTGCACATTACACTTGAGGCTTTTCCAAACATTTTTGATAGGGTTAAGATCAGGAGATATAGGTGGCCATTCAAGTTTCTTGATTTTATTTTTTAATTGAAATAAATTGGTGACATAAGCTTTGTGGACAAGCACATTGTCCTCCATGATTGTTAATGTGTGCTTGGGGTCTTTTTTTTTTTTTTTTTTTTTTTTTTAAGATAAGGTATAAGATTATTTTTATAGACATTTTCAATGAAATTGGCTGCTTTTTGCTGTTTAGGAGGAAGAAAAACGAGCAGTAGTTTTGTAGTGTTGAAAAATGCTCCCCAGAACATTGTAGAAGTCTGGACACTCTTGAATGTGGGTTGGAGGCAATTTTCATCATACTTTTCAGATTTGGTGCACCAAAACAATGTGCCTGATGACCTCTTTCCCATTTCAAAGGAAGATTCATTGGTCCAAATTAACTTGTTCCAATCACTAGCAGTCCACAAAGCATGATTATGAGCAAATTGAAGCCATTTTGCCTTGTGAATTTCATTTAGATACAGTCTCCTTGCTACAACACATTTGTGATACCCAAGACCATGAATACTTTTACAAACAGTGAAAGTTGAAACTTGAGTGGTTAGTAAATTTAGAAATGACATAAAGTTTCTCTTTTCAAATACTGCTGACAACTCCAGACTGCTGTTAAAGATCACACAAGTGGAGTTTTGGTGGATGGCCAGAACAGGGAGTAGCTTCAATTGTTCCAGTATCCTTAAAATGCTTAAGCAAGGTAGAGACAGTTGAGTGAGGTAGATTAAATATTTTACATATTTTCTGATTTGGAACCTCCCCTTTAAACAGGCCAAGAATTTGCCATTGTACTTCCTGCAAAAGTTGTGTATTTTATGCCCCATCTCTTGACATCTATGAAATAATGGGAAGATAAGTGTTAAGACCTAGGAGGGCGGGCTACTACTAGCACTAACACTAGCCAGAGAAAGGACTGAATATGCTGATACAGCAGTGAGACAAACTAGACTGACTATGTTGAGACTGCCAACAGTGAGGGTTATAACTACAAGAGACTAAGAAGTAACTGGATTACTAAATAAGTTTTCCAATGAGGAGTACCCCACAACACTTACCCCATAAAAACCCCTTATGCAATATCCCTTTCTTTTTCCTATTACAATTCATAGCACCCCCAGCACTCCTCCTCCTCACCTCTCAACCCAAATCCTAACATTACACCTCCTTCCCCCTGCGCTCCTTCTCAAAATCCTTAACCTTTCTATTAGCATTATCTAAGTTCTCTGCTGGCTCCCAACTATCTCCTACTCCGTAACCTTTCTAGTGCACCAGATACTGAACCTTTTGTCTGTGAGCCCGCTTAACAATACTTGTTTCTAGTTTAAAGTCCTCTTCATTTCCAACATGGACTGGCATCTGTGGTTCTTCTGGGCACCCTGGTATTGTGTCTTGAATCTTTGTGAGTAAGGAGATATTGAACACTGAGTGCACTTGTCTAATTAAAATTGGTAGTTCAAATTCATATTCTGAGTCAGATATCTTGCACTTGACCTTAAACGGGCCCACCTTCTTGTGATCTAGCTTGGCTCTTGGCTGTAATGTAGTAAGGAATTGTTAGCTAAGCCAAACCTTACCACCTACCTGTTGCCCCAAATGTTGAGTCTTCCCTTGATCATTGTGGCCATTCATTGACTGATGGTATAGATTGAGAACTGCTTCTAATTCCTGCCATATACTCAACAATTTCTGAATTTGTTCTTCAGCTTCTGGAAATTTCAACATTGATGGGGTACCAATTGAGAATGTTGGGTGGTATCCATAGTTGGCATAGAAAGGTGACTTTCCAGTTGCCACACATGTCTGGTTGCTGTATGAAAATTCAGCCAATAGTAGCAGCTGCACCCCACCATCTTGCTTACAGTTAATGAAATGGAACAGGTATTTTTCAATTGCCTTTTTCACTATCTCAAATTTCCCATCTGTCTGCAGATTCCACTCTGTTGAAAAAATGAACTTAATTTCAGTTGCTTCTACATAGCCTTTAATAGCTTAGATTTAAAAGTAATTCCCCTATCTGATACTATACTATCAGGCAATCCATGTAACTTCCAGAATTGTGTCACCATTATGTCTGCAATCATCTCTAATGTAACCTTTATAGTAGTGGGGACAAAGTGCACCATCTTAGTGAAGCATTCATCTACTGTGAGGATAGCATTCTTTCCTTTTGACTTGGGTAACTCCAATATCAGGTTGTAAGAGAGTTCCTTCCATGGCTTCTTGGGTATGCTTAACAGGGCTAGTAGTATGGCTGTTGGGATGACCTTATTCTTTGGCAAGAGTCGCATGCTGCTACATAGCTCTTGAAATATGCCTTCATGGACTTCAATTAAAAGTTGAAATTCACCAGCTCCACCGTCTTCAGCTGTCCTAGGTGTCCTTCTATTGGAGAGATGTGCCTTGGTTTGACCACCTGACTCTTGAGATTTTCATAATTTGGCACCACAGTCCTCCCATTCCAATACAGTGCTTCTCCTTCCAGGAAATACACCTCCAATACTTTCCTTAACAATACCTCCTTAAATAACAGTGCCTTCACCAACTCCTGTACTCCTCATCCTTTTCTTGCCCCATCCTTACCCATTCCATCAAATCCTCATCCAATAATTCCACCTCATCTAGGATTACCCCCTCTTCAAGGTTCCCCTTCAACAAAGTTGAAACAACAGTATGTAGCTGGTTTGGTTCTAGGCACAAGTCAGGGCACATTGATAGTGCACCAGGTTTTCAATTTTTATTCTCTGGTCAAAATGGCACAACAAAATTAATACTGCTTAGTAGCTTTGCACAATATGCTTGCCTGCAAGTCAACTTTTTTGTGGTAAAATGGTTTCCAAGTTTTTATGATCTGTGTAGATGATAGCTTGTAAATGGTGCGTTCCCCCATCCAAGAAGTGGTACCATGTCTTTAAAGCTTCTACAAGTCCCAATAGCTCCTTATCATATATTTCAGAGCTCAGTTCAGTGCCTAGAAGTGTTTGTGACACATATGCTACTTTTTGTAAGACATTTTCAGCATCATATTGGGATAATATAGTGCCTACTGAAAATTCTGAACAATCACATTCCAGAAAAAATGGCTTTAGTAAGTCTGAGATTTCAAGAAGGAAGGATTTCACAAATATCATTTTCAGTAAATCAAAAGTGTCCTGTTGGATACTTGTCAAATTGATATAGGCTTCCTTCTTAGTGAGGTTGTGAGGTGGGCAGCAGATGTGAGAATAGTTTTCAATAAAGCAGCAGGGTAGAAAGAGAGTTCTATAAATACTAAGATATAAACACAATCTGATATGGTTTAGTTCTCCTTTAAAAACAAATTTAAAAAGAAGTGTCTGCCACTCTAATTTATAAAGGCAGTGAATAAAAACAGGTATGTAAGTGTTGGTAAGAGAAAAGAATAGTAGAAACAATTTTATATAAGGGACTAAAGAAAGGATATATTTTAATACAAGTAATCTACTGATAGCTAGATTTATTCTCAGTAAGTGCTGGCATTCTCAGTCATTCTAACTTTTGAAGCACTCTCTCTAATACTATCGTTACTGTAGTAATAAAATAACTCTAAAGCGCTACTTCTGGATATTTACACCCACTATGCACACAAAAAAATAATAAATATATATATTTATTTATCTCTAATATAATTATTCTATCTCTAAAAATATATATTTATACTTTTTTTCTTGTTATTTTGTTTGATATATGGATGTATATCTACATTGTAGAAAGATTCTTACAGTTTCCTTTCTGTAAGCAGATTCCAAGAAAGTTGGATAAAAAAAAGAAAAACCTGTCCCTTTAAGTAAAATATGGGTACAAAATTAACTAAGATAATAATTCTGATTGATATAAAATGACTAGTTGAACAATTAATTTAGACAGTTTTGAGATGATGAATTGGTGTTCTCAAAGAATGGATGAAGAAATACAACAATGAAATTGTACTAGAAAAGTTATTTAAATGATTGAATTAATATGTTTTTAATGAAAGTTTTTATTTTTGATAAGAGATGTTAAAATAAAGTCCCTGAAGATGAGAGGTTTATAATGCTACCCTATATGTATATATTTATGAGTTGTTATATAAAATTTATGAAATGTTATGTAAAAGTGTTATTTTTAGAAGGAAATTACAATTTATGAAATATTGAAATATATGTGATGATTCTTGTTAATATTTGTTATTGGCTGTATCTCTAATTTTGATTCTACAGGCTTTATATGCATAGTAGTTCACATGCCCTATTTTCCCTTGCCGGAGAATCCTGGAGGTCATATGGAGATTGTATGAACTTCTGGACTCAATTAGAACCTTAAAACCTTAATAAAAACTCTACAAAAATTACGGATGATAGAAATGCTTCTCCTTTAAATTCCCAACTAATTTTTTGTAGCTTGTGCAGCCTTATTCACTTATCTAAAATTCATGAAATTTAAGCAAATTATCAAAAATTAAAAAATAATCAAAAATAATTTATAAAATTATCAAAAGTATTAGAAAAATAGTAAAAATTCTAAGAAAATTTCCAAAGTTTTTGGAGACTCCTAGAATTCAATTCCTTGCACACTTAGACCTATACTTATATTTCTTGGTACTTTAATAATTGTTTTTTTAACATGTATATTTGACCCATTTTAAAAATATAACTATCCTTTATTTTAAAATAAAATCATAAAAAATTAGATTGGCTTTCCAATCTTTAAAATAACCATCCCAAACCATCCTCAAAAAAATTCTTAGTGTCCTAATAATCTTTAGAATTCCACAATGTCTCTTATTGTCAGTGTATGCTAGTATTTAAATATGATTTAATAGTAAATATTAATAATCCTACTACTTATTTAAAAATGATTTATTGATTAAACCTCAGGGGAAGACTAATAAAATAGTTATGCTCAATATTAACTCACAATATCTGGATTGGTGCAGGCTAGTGGTGGAAAATAGGTTAATAAAATATAATTATAGCTAATACAAAGATGATATCAATTTATAAATGCTTTAAAATATATTTTTATATGATAATAATTGTTTTATAATGTTTTTTTTGAGTTTTAATAAGTAATTAATGTCCAATAACCTTTCAAATCCTCCCTTAATTATACTAAAATCTACTGGAGTGCACAGACCTTCAATACAGATGATGTCACTGCTCTCCCCAGAAATTACAGCACTGTGAGGGCTCATAACTTCCCCATGGCATTCACTTCAAGCAGTTTAAACACCCAGATCTCTAGTAAGGACCCTACATCACAAACCCATACCATAAATAGAGAAAACAGATAAAATCAGATACCATAAATAAACAGGTAAAATAACTCACCCAAAGAGTATAGAATAAAACTATATTAATATAAAGGAGCCAAATCAGCTGTCCAAGCCCCCAATAACATTCCCAAGCATCCATATTAGCCCAGTAGTCATATCCCAACACATAAATCCGTGAAAATCCATCAAAAGAAGCAGATTAAGTTGTCAAAACTGGATATATGCAACTGGAAAAGGTGTATATGTTTGTGTAGGTGTGGAGAGTCCATTGAATACATCCATATGGTCTAAAATAAGCAAAAAAAGCTTATAGGCTATTTACAGGTTAAAACCTGCTTATAGACCTATATATCAATAATATATGTCGGCTGGTTGTCTAGAAGAAGGAGAATAAGAGGGAAAGATGAAGAGGAGAAAAAGGAAAATATAAAGAAAAGGTTTTATAAGAGATGAAAGAAATTAAATTAATAAAATAATTGAGTTATTTAAAAGAGATGCAACGACTATTTCATAAGATTGACACAACATTGAGGTTTTTTTATTTATAATTTATTTATTTTAAGTCAGTACTATCTTCAATGCGCGGCAAACAATTACTATTATAAATAGAATTACTGTAACCTTAGAATATTTATTTACTGTTTAAATTAGACTTATAATACTAATAAAAATAAAATAAACGTGCTGTATATATTAAAAAAATATGTTAAAAGTTGAGTGTAATAAGTGATGAGGCTACAGGGGATTACCCAAGGCCTTTATATAGGCAAGGGGCCCTCTGAAGCGTCATAATAAAGTATATGCAAAGAATAATAAAAACATAATAACAAATAACTGATTTTGAGTAAGTTTAAGGGGAAATATGACACAATTAACTAAGACACATGAGTTAGAGCCCAAATATCCACCAATTTAAACCCAAACAGTTACCATAAAATTAGTGAGTAAATAAATAATTTTGACACAAATAAAAATGATTAATTTAATTTAAAACATGTCTTATAATCTTTTAAATAATAACCAATTTAAATGAAACATGAAAATAAAGTTATTTAACACATAAAAAAATGTAATTAATTAATTTAGTATAAAAAATGAGTAATAAATTAATTTAATTACTTTTATTAGTGTAATAATTATTTCAAATTAAAACAAATACTTATTATAACAAAATTATTTATTTTAAAAATAAAACATTAATAATATATTTAAGAAAGTGTTTTAACTTGTTTAATACTTTGATGACATAATTACAAATCAAAAAAGTGCTCAATATTATTGTTTGATAACATATGTAAGATTTTATTTAATATATAAATTTAATTAATTAATTTAATTACATTATAAGTTTATTTTATACTTACAATTATAATATATGTTTAAAATTAATTAATTATTTCTTTATATTTATTAAATACATAAAAATGCGCCATAATTTATAGAATATAACATTTATTATGCTTAATTTAAATGTATATAGAATTTATATAATAATAAAATTAATATAATACTTATTTTACTTATATTCAATAAAATACTTATATAATTTCATTATGCAATATAATATTAATTTATATACATAATAAGCATACTTTTACGCCCTCTTTTGGTTCCAGTAAGTTGACATAACATTTACTGGGCTCCTGGTATAGCCTGGCTGACAATATAACTACATATTTCACTGAATATGAGGTTTATGCATACATATAAGCTTATTTATGTCTATAATTACTTATTATCACTTAAGATAAGAATATTATGAATCCATTAGCATCTTAATAATTATTATATGTCTATGGATAAGCTATTAAAATTTATATAAGTCAATTAATAGTGTAATAAATATACATATAAGCATTATAATCATATGTATAAGAATTTTAATGAAAATTTTAACCTATAAGCTTAATGTCATTAAGGTTATCTTATTTAAAGAATAAGAAATATTCAGTCCTGTGAATAAATAAGCTGAAACTCCCTCACCCATAAAAAACAATAAAAGATGCTAAGACATTTTAATTAAAAAGTAAGGAGTGGATAGAAAGATAATTTAAACATTTCTATATTACATACACCACACAATATGGGGGGCTGACTTTCTAGAAAGTCTGCAACCTTGGACCCAAACTCATCCCAGATTGAACACACAGTGAGCTATTGACAAAGGAGCCATACAATCAGGGATGAACACCACTCAGCCAAAAAGTTTTAGGTGGGTGTTAAAGTAGAGTTCAGTATGGGTTCAGTATAAGTTCAGTCTGAGTTCCATCTGAATTCCATCTGAGTTCAGGTTGGGGACTTTCTAGAAAGTCCACCCCCTATATTGTGTAGTGATATACTGTATTTTACAGTATTATTTTGGTTTAAAGTTTTTCAAGAGTTTTACAAGATCAAAGATTTCATTTTTCAAGTATCCACTGGCCATATACACTTGATATATTCTTAAACCTTAATAGATACTCATCTCCCTTTTCTTTAGTAAAGTTTCTATTTTTAAGTATCTTTTCAATTTCTGCTTTTTCAACTATTTCTTCAGATTTCTGTTTATGTCTTCCTGAACTTCTTGGTAATTGAGCAGTATTATTAGAATGGTATGGTTTTATAAGAGAAATGGGAAATACTGGATGTTTTCAATCATATGGTGCATATAATATAACTTCAACAGCATTGTTACCAACCATCTTTTTTACTACAAATAGTCCAATTAATGGATCTTTCAATAAAACATTACCATTTAAATTGAAAAGAAGTGTAGAAATGAGGACTTCATAACCCTCTTTGAACATTTGCTCTTTGTAAGCTTTATCCCATCTTTTCTTCTAATACTCAAATGCCTTTTTGAACATTCTTGAGAATTCTTTCTACATAATTGTTGCATTTGAAGAAAATATTTTGTACCTGGATGGATATTCAATCTAGGTAATTTACTAAGAGTTTTAGCAGGGGTATTAGGTACATAAACCAACCATAATTCAAATGGCTTTTTTCCAGTGACAGAATGTACTGTACTATTGTATGCAAATTCTAAACCTGGGATAAGGGTTACCCAATCATGCGTGAATTTGTCATTGTCTTTAAAATTAAGACCAAAAGCACAATATCTTCTTATCATATCTTCTAAAGTTTGTATCATTCTTTCTGCTAGCCCATCAGTCTGTGGATGGTGTGCTGTAGAAAGTTTTAATTGACACCATGAAACATCCATAAGTGATGTCCAGAACTCAGAAGTAAATTTAGGATCTCTGTCAGAAACTATTGCTTTGGGGAAACATGCTATATTTAAAATTTGTGTCCACCATAAAAAAGCTAAGTCCTTTGCAGAAACCTCTTTTTGGGCAGGAATAAATTTACACATCTTTGTAAATCTATCTACAATTACCCAGCAGGAGCTATAACTCTTATTCCCTGCTATTGGAGAACCTGTTACAAATTCCATGTTTATAATTTCCCATGGAGCTTTTGGTTTCTCAATTTGTTGTAACAAACCAGCTCTTTTGCCTGTAAATATTTTAGACTTTTGACAAGAATCACATGTCTCAAAATATTTTTGAACATAATCAAACATTTTAATCCAACAAGCTGTATTTTTTACTCTGTTTAATTTTTTATGGAAGTAAAAATTACCTGCTAATATATCATCATGAAATATACTTAACATTAACTTCTTCATTAAAGGGGGAATGACAATTACATTACTTAATTTTTTTCTATAATATATAAAGCTATCCTCAAAGGAAAATCTTCCTTTTTCTAATGCTTCCTTATAATTTTGTGGTAATATTTTTATTAAAACACTCTTTTAAGAATTAGATGGATCATTTAATGTTGTAGAAAGTTTACTTAAGCCAGTATCTGAAGCATAATTATCAAGAATTGATTGCATAAATTCATCCTCAAGACCTACAACATATATTTAATAAATTTTAATAATCTCTGCTTCAGGAACATAAGCAGGATTATCATTGTTATTAGGTAGAGGTACTCTAGATCACAGATCCACATTAGAGTGTAAAGTTCCTGCTCTATGTGTGATAGTCATCCATCCTGTGTATTCTTGTACAGTTAATCGCCATCTAAACATATGTCTATTAGTATTTTTCATGTTTAAGAGTGACTTAACTGCACTACAGTCAGTTATTAACTCAAATTTTTGGTCTTCAAGGTAATAATGTAGCTTCTCAAGAGCCAATAATACTTCCAAACATTCAATTTGAGTAGAACCATATTTCAATTCACTACTTCTTAGAGTATGTGAAATATAGCAAATTTCTACTTCTGACATTTTTCCTTCAATAAGTTGTTTTTGATCCAAAGCAGCACACAAACAAATAAAACCTTGAATCAGTATACAAGACATAAGGTAATTTGAAATCTAGTAATTCAGATATGGTAGCTGTCATCAAACATTCTTTCAACTTGTCAAAAGCCTGTTGTTTTTCATTGTTCCAAATGAAAGCTTCAGATTTCTTTATCAGTGTGGCCAACGGTGCAGCAATTAATTTGTAGTTTTTTATATATTGTCTATAATAACAACACTTTCCAAGAAAAGATTTTACATCCTTTACATTTTGAGAAATTCAAATATTTTTTATTGCAGCCACCTTATTTTTTTCACCACAAATTTGTAAGCCAGATACAATATGACCAAGCACTTTTAAAGACTCAAACCCAAATTTACATTTTTTCAATGCAAGGGTCATTTTTATTTCATCTGTTGTGGTGATCCAAACCTGGGTAGTCCTTTGGAGTGCATATTTGGGGGTATTTGGTATGTAGGGTGTTATTGGGGTTATGGTGTTATTAGTGGATTTTTTCATCTTTAGGTGGTAGTTAGTAGTGTTTATGGAGGCTTAAGCTAGGGTCACTTATTATGTCTCAGCTTAATGTCCTTTCTTTTCTCTTCATTTTGGTATCCCTTATGGGTGGTTACCTTGTTTTATAGGGTAGTTATGGTGTTGTTATTGGTATTTATCAGATGTTTATTGCTTAGTGGTGCTTATGTAGGCTTAAGCTAGGGTCACTTATTATGTCTCAGCTTATTTTCCTTCATTTTCTTTTCATTTTGGTATGTCTTATGTGTGTTTATCTTGTTTATTTGTGAAGATATGGGTTTTTATTGGTTGTTTGGGTGTTTTAGGGCCTAGAAGCAGCCCACCCGCCCCTAAGCGGCGCCACCTCCAAGCGGCCTTCCCGCCTGGGTGCTGGGGAGGCGCTAAAATGCACTTTTATGCATGAAAAAGGCTGGGAAAGCTGGATTTTGGGTGGGGAATTGGTAAGGGTGGTCTGTGCACTGGCTGTATGATGTGTGTGTGGGAAGATTTTTAGGGAAGAATCTTATCTCTTTACTCATCACCTCTCTGTTCCTCACTGTCTCATTGGCTGTTTTTTTGTTGGAATATATTACTGTTCATTTCAACTTTTTCTGGCAGTCTGTCTGGGACTATTATCTTTCACTTTTAAAGAGGTCAAGAGTGTTTAATTAGAGGGTCTAGCAAACAGATCTCCAATTTGCTGCAACAGGTCAATCTCACTTATTTTTCTAAAGGGACAGGGGATTTTCTCTCTGGTTTTTCTCCAACTCCCTTGGTCAAGGCCTATAGCTAGTACTATAGGATTGTCTACACCGTCTTCTGAAATATCTTCTTCAGATGGATTAAGTGTTTATTGTATGTCTTAGAGAACACTATGATGTCATCAATGTATACCAACAGCCATCCTTTAATCATTTCATAGAGGAATGTGATATCCATCAACTTCTGAAATACTGAAGGAGAATTTTTTGGTCCAAATGGCATCCTGACATATTAATAAATTCCAATATGTGTTGTTATCAACCAAAATTCTATAAGTTCTTTTCAGCAGAAATCTGATGGTAACCTTTATTTCCATCTAGGCAACATATTTACTTAGCACTTTTAAGGGTAGCATGTATAGAGGCAATCCTTGGCAAGGGGTATATATCATCTAATTTAAATGTATTTAATACTCTAAAATCACTGCACAGTCTTACTTTATCTTCTTCATCAGAAATTAGCACTGGTGATATCACACAATATTTTGGTTTAGTTTCAACCTTTTCAATAATGTTCATGCTTAAAAACATCTTAATATTGGCCTCTATGTCTTTCCTCTTCATTGGTGAAGCATGGTATGGTTTATTTTAAAGGCTAGCAGGAATATTGTCCATTTCACAGGTTAAACTAATTTTCATCTCATGATCTTTTACAAAGCCAAGTTCCTTGGTCCCATGTGCAAAAGCCATTGGAAATGCTCCAATTAATTCAAAAATATTTGTCTTCCCAGCTTAAATTATCTGAGTGCCAAATTATGCTTTTGAAATTTCTGTTTCCAGATGTTCCATCTCACTTGTTTCTCTTCCTTTACAAGGAATATCTATTAATGACTCAATGTGTAAGACTGTGTTAAAAGAATTTATCTTAAATTTTCTTTTACCATTCATTACAATTGTAAAATTATTATTAGAAGGGTCTAATTTCACACCAAACTTTATTTCTCAAAGGGACAAGAGTTTTTCTCCAACTCCCTCAATCAAGGCCTATATCTAGTACTTTAGGATTTTTTACAACAGCTATCTGCATTAAATGATAGACCAGTGGTCTTAAAACTCAGTACAGCTGAAAAAGGTGAAAAGAAATGGATTCTATACAGATGGTTTCACAAAAATAAAATTGGAAGAGCTGCTGATGCTGAAGGCATCAAAAGCAAAAAATGAGAGGCAAATGTGTCATTTTAAAGCATGTTTGTGAAAAAAAATTGTCAAAAAATTGTTGATTTGAGGTCAGAACTGACACCTATTTTTGAAATATGTGACTTTTTTGAAAAATTGATGTGCTTATTTGGTTTGAAATCTTCACTTAAATTAAGTTCAGATTTTCCAGAACTGACAGCCTATTTTAATTAAAATGGATATATTATTACAAAAATTTCAGTTTTAAGGTTTAATAATTGAATGAAAATACTAATAATAATAATTCACTTAAATTGGCCAAGAAGATTTGGCTGAAATAACAGAAAAATGTGGGTAGTGAACCTAAACTTTATGATTTGAAAGACACAGAGAGAACAATCAACCTGTGAGCTGAAGTTTATAAAAGTTAAATACTCTACTTTACTCTGGATATGGGGATGGAAATCTAGCTGGTTAAGAAATAATGCACAAGAATGAGACTTTACTTGGCTTACGATGAAGATAAGACACCCTGCCTGGCTCAAGCTCTGGGGATGACACTCCACCTATTAATAATTACTACACATGGAAAGGATCTTGACTGATGACAATTAGGAGAAAAAAGAGATCACAATATATTTCATGTTGGTAAAGTAAAAAGAATTTAGCTTGAAATAATAATAAGAATCAGAATGTAACATTAACTGATGATAATTAAGAAAGTGCATAAATGGTGAGAATAATGCATATACTCTCAAATATCATCAGTATAGGCTAAAAATTAATGTAGGTTTCAATATATGCAAAAACATTTTTTTCACAGAAATATGAAGTTTAATGTAGCCATTTGTATAAATTTAGCCTAATTATTCACACATAATGAAATTGTTAGATGCTCTATTAACAATATAATAATAACAGTAAAATAGACAAAGTTTCTGAATGAGAAAACTAAGAAAACATCTTAAAAGCTGACAAAAAAAATACAAACATAAATTTATTTTTTATACACACAAAAAGAAGGTTTTAAGTACAGGACATGAAAATTTTAAATCATGAATCAAGTATTTTTGGAAATCATAAAAGCCCTTTTTACAATGTGGAAACTTCAAGATTGATACTCACCTACATGCTATTCTATATTTTTTTAGTATTCATAGCTAAACTTTGGAGTGAGGGTAGATAAACCTGATAAGGTTTGGTTGAATTCGGGAACAATAATACCATGTATCTAAGAGTTATAAATGAGAAAAAACTATTTGCAATATATGTTAGAATTTGTGTTCATATTTAAATTTTAAATATGAATAATAATGCAGAAACAATGGGCCAATTAGATAATAAATATAATAGGGGGTATCAAAGTTGAGGGATCTGCAATTAGGTATCAGGATTTTTTTCCCCCAGGATCAGAAATTATTAACTGTGGAGTTTGTCCAAACTTGTGCTGGACAATTCGGACAAAACTAGTGACTAAAAAGTGCAAGGAAAACGAAAAATAATAGGCCATATAATGATCATAATTGATGGCATCAAATATCTTCATTGTGGAAGAAGACAGATTTGAGATCAAGATCTGATTTCTCCAAGTAGTTGTCCAATTTGGCAGCTCTGTTTGTTAGAAAAATCACCAATATGTTTTGCTTCTCCTTCTTTGAATAATCTAAAAACATGAACTAAAGATCTTTCTCATTGCATAATAACTGAAGTGAATACTTCATTAAATACTGATCTTTCTTTTGGAAAAATAGGTTTAATATTTAAATAGAATTGTCAAATGAATCTTAAATTTGACACTTTAATTAAATGAATTTTATGCTGATGGTGGTAATTTAAAGAAAGAGAGGATGAGAGAAAAGTTTTGAAAGAGATGAAAGTAGAGAATATATATAATATTAGATGAGTTTTTACAATTGAATTTTTCATGTATGTTAATAATTAATGTTGACTCACATTTTAATAATAAATAAATACATATAGATAACTGAGAGAAGTGCATTATTTTAGAGCATAATTTTTGTGCCAATAAATTAAAATTAGTTTCTTTAATAGTGTAAATGTAAAAATAAATTCATTACTATTTATTCCCCTTATAATATATATATATATATATATTCTCAATTAAATTTTTTGAACATTGTCTTATATTTTTTATTCCAAGGAACAATGAAAAATTCTTATTGATAATGGCTCAATATCAGCTTTTGTCTAGAAAATTTAAAATTATGTGCAAATATTTTTACAGAGTTATATTTTTTTAATAAATTTTTTTAAAAGGACTTAAATAGTATGCTTTTTTATATCTTTGCGGAAATAAAAATGGTAATTGAAATAATATTCCAGACCTAGTATTCTATGTGTTATTTAAGATATTTCTACTAATATCAAACCTGACCTCACATAATTCAATGGATCTAGATATAAAATTGAATATTATAGTATGTTAAGTGTTGTGGCTCAACCATTACTCAAATTTGGTCCAACTGATGCTCAACTTGAATCCAAAGCTCTTCTCAAGAGGGGATAAATTGAGGCTCAGTTTAGGGCCAAATTTTTTTTCAAACTTTTTCATATAATTTAAAAACAGTTTCCTAACACTTTTACAACATTTCCCCAATGTTTTCCCAACCTCTTCCTGAAAGTTTCAAAGGGAAGGAACTGCTAGCAGTTGATCCCCTGATTTCCCATGGTGAATTATCTTACTTTTTGAATTTTCTCATATATCAATCCAATAACTAGCCAACCAATACCATCTCCAGCTAAAATCAATGGACATGGCTTATATTTTCCAGACCATCAGTGCATGATTAATTTTGGTTTGGGAAATGGCGTGATTGAAGCAATTTGGAACTTTTCTCAGGATCATCACCAAACAACCAAAGCTCCACCTGGCTTGGAATCTTGTCAAGAGTTCACACATTTAGGATTTTCATTTCAAATCAGTCAAAAATTTATCCACCAAATAAACTAGGTAAAAAAAGAAGGTAAATTTAACAGATATAAAAAAACTTAATGTAGATCAAAAAAGTATGGGGATGAGTAGAGTTATCAAATATTTTTTATTTTTTCATAATTTTTTTATAAATAACTATTATATTTCAAATTCCTAAAATAAAGTAATAAGCCAACAACCCTGTGTTGTATAAATGGGAATCATGACAAAATTTATTTGTTTCATGAGGTTTCTCAGCCTACACTTGTGAAAAGTCCCAAAAATTTTTTTCTAGATTTTATCCAAATTTTGGCTAGAGGAATTGTAATTATTTTAAAACTAGTGATATTTATATATATTAGCTGTTTATATATTAATTTATTTAATTATATTAAACTTTTGTGATTCTCACCCCTTACTTCAATTAAATGCAAGGGTGGGTATTTCCAAAATTTCAAATCTGACATGTAAAATTTTTGACTTGTAAAAATTTTGGTGATACCCACCCCTTATGTCAGGCTAAGGTCAAGTACAAGGACGTGAACTAGCTTGAATAGTCAGTTGTCTAGAAGATTTTAATGGTCCTATATGAATACTGTAGATTTAATCCACTAAGTTGTAAAATATAATCAAATATAAAGGTCTCAGTAATATAATTCTCACTATTCTTATATATGGCTTACAATCTTTATAGTTGGTAGAAAAATAGATTATATAAATTCAGATACTATTCAAAAGTCTTATAGAAGTACTAATTGATATGTATTGTAATTGGTTTGGTTATATTGGTTAAATTGTAATGATAAAGAATGAAGAAATACAACCCAAAAACCTCCTCCTTTTATACACACTGAGTTCCCCAATGATTCCCTTGATGTACCACCCAATACACAGTTAATGACGCCTCTAAACAATTAATAGACATGCCCATCAACATTCCCAGTAACCCATGACATAATTAGAAGAGTAACAACCGCCAAAATCCCGTAATAATAAGAGAAATCCATCAAAATTAAAGAAAAAGACAAAAAGAGAGTATATGCGTATAAAACAATAATCTTAAAGACTAAAGGAGACTTTTTAAGGTTAATAATAGCTTAATAATAAGGGGGATTGACTATAGAAATAATGGGGCTAATCCTGACATTATACTACGTGAAATTCCCATTCAAAAATAACCAAAATTGACTGAGAAACCACCCAAAAACTTAAAAAAGAGCGTGAGATGTGGGGTAACTACATGCAGTTCTTGGCAGGTGCTTGCACGGGTAAATCCTTGACTAAAATTAGGCGAATTTAAGCGTGGTGATGAAATAAAGTGCCAAGAGTGAGGTTATTAATGAAATTAGTGCATATAAACAAGGTCAATGCATTATTAATTAAGCTAGGACACTAAATAAGCGCCTGTCGCCTATTTTAGTGTGTTTCCCCACAGTGGGCGTAGAATGTGGGGTAATTATAGTGTGAAAAAGCTAACTTTGCTAAAAATGAAGCTATTCACCGGGGAAAAAAGCAGGCAGTATGTGGCCAGTACACAGAAGCCATTTCTGGCATAAAAAACACCAAATTTGAAAAGTGTTATTTTTATGCATTTAAATAGCCAAATCAATAGTTCTGATTGAGCCCAATTGATCTGTCAAAGCGCAATTTTGATATTCTCAATTTTATAGCGCATATAGTCAACTTTTAAGTGAAATAAAGCGCATTTCTTGTTTTTTGCATAAAACAATGAATATAACAGCTTTAAGTGTACTTAAAAATTATGTATCCTTATACTTAAGGTTCTTAAGATTACCCTAACATATTCCAACTTAATATTAAGTACATAAGACCTATAAAAGGTGGATATATGCGTGTATATAAGGTGTTATAATGGCATTTTTTGTGTATTATCATAATTTTACTTATGTATACTATTTGTGTACTCTTATTTATTATTCCCATGTATAGTTCATGTGTTTAACATAACTTATAATTACTTTTTACTCAGTCCTGGAGATATACAGGCTGACACTCGCCCACCCAAAAAAAACAATAAAAAAAATGATAAGTTATACATTTTATTTTATTAATTTGTAATTTTCAGGTATTCAGAATAAATCTGTAGCATTAAAGATTCAACTTTAAAGAAATAAAACATAATAAAATATTATGAGTACTGGTTTTTTAACCCCTCAGCTGGTTGAACAGAAATTTATTTCTGTTTAAATTTTTTAAGAAGGGTGGATAAATTAGAAATTTCTTTTTCAGGTATCCATTTATCAAATTCATTTGATTTCCCTTTAAATCTTAGTAAATACTCAGTTCCTTTTTCTTTAGTAAGGATTCTTTTCTTGAGTATTTTTTCAATCTCTGCTTTTTCCACAATTTCTTCAGGTTGCTTTTTAGGCCTTCCCCTTCTTTTTGGAAATAAGTCAGGATCATTTGCATGGTAAGGTTTCAATAATGAGATAGGGAAAACTGGATGTTTCCTATCATATGGAGCATATAATATGACTTCCACTGCATTATTCCCAACCATTTTATTTACTACAAAAGGTCCTACAAAGGGATCCTTTAATTTAACATTACCTTGTAAGTTAAAATGTAGTGTTGATATGAGGACTTCATCTCCCTTTTTAAATTCAAATTCTTTATGAGATTTGTCCCACCTTTTCTTTTCATATTCAAATGCTTTTTGGATGCATTCTTCTGGATGCTTTCTACACATTTGTTGCATATGAATAAAGGATTTAGTGCCAGGGTTTATATCCAACCTTGGTAGTTTATTTAAATGATTTACTGGGGTATTTGGTACATATCCCAGCCAGAGTTCAAATGGTTTCTTCTCTGTTACAGAATGAGTTGTGCTGTTATAAGCAAATTCAAGGCCAGGAATTAATGTTACCCAGTCATGTGTGAATTTCTCATTGTCTTTGTATTCTAATCCAAAGGCACAATATCTTCTGATCATGTCTTCTAGAGTTTGTATCATTCTCTCAGCCAGCCCATCAGTTTGTGGATGGTGTGCTGTAGACAATTTCAATTGACAACCTGATACTTCCACCAAAGATGTCCAGAACTCTTAAGTAAATTTAGGGTCTCTGTCAGAGATTATGGCTTTGGGGAACCCAGCAGTATTCATCATCTGAGTCCACCATAGTAATGCCAAGTCTTTAGCAGATACCTCTTTATGGGTAGGGATAAACTTACACATTTTTGTTAATCTATCCACTATTACCCAGCAAGAATTGAAACTTTCTTTTCCTGCTAATGGCAAGCCAGTTACAAAATCCATGTTTATAATTTCCCATGGAGCTTTTGGCTGCTCTATTTGTTGTAACAACCCAGCTTTCTTCCCAGTTAATCTTTTAGATTTCTGACAAGAGTCACATGTTTCAATGTATTTTTGTACATCCTCTTTCATGTTTATCCACCAGGCTGTATTTTTAACTCTGGTTAATGTTTTGTTAAAGTCAAAATGACCAGCTAAGATGTCATCATGACAAGTACTCAACATTAACTCTTTCATAGAAGGTGGTATTACTATTACATTGCTTAACTTTTTCCTGTAATATATATATCCATCTTCAATTGATAGTTTACCTTTTTCCAACGAATTTTTATACTTTGGAGGCAAGGTTTTAATTAATGCACTCATGGAGGCATTTGTTGGATCATTAAGAATGGTAGATAGTTTAGAAAATCTTTATCAGATGAATAATTTTCCAATATAGTTTGCATAAACTCTTCTTCTAAATCCACTATATAAATCCCAAATATATGTATAACCTCATTTTCAGGTACATAAGCTGGGTTGTCAGCATCATTTGGCAAAAGACTTCTGGATAATAAATCCACATTTGAATGCAATGTTCCTGCTCTGTGAGTGATTGTCATTCTTCCTCTGTACTCTTGTACAGCTAGTTGCCATCTAAACATATGCCTATTAGGTGTTTTCATGTTTAGTAATGATTTTACTGCACTGCAATCTGTTATAAGTTCAAACTTCTGGTCTTCCAGATAGTAATGAAGTTTCTCCAAAGCCCACACCATGGCTAAACATTCTAGCTGTGTGGCACCATACCTTAATTCCATTTTTCTTAAGGTTCTGGATATATAACAGATAACTACTTCAGATAATTTTCCATTTATTATCTGTTTCTGCTGTAAAGCAGCACCCAAACCTATGAAACTTGCATCAGTGTACAAGATAAAAGGTAGGGTGAAATCTGGCAGTCCTAATATTGGAGCTGACATTAAACATTCCTTTAATTTATTAAAGGCGTGTTGTCTTTCATTATTCCAAATGAAAGCTTCATTCTTCCTGATTAATGTTGTTAAAGGGGCTGCAATGGATTGGTAATTTTTAATATATTGTTATAATATCCACACATACCCAAAAAACTTTGAACCTCTTTTACATTTTTAGGTATCCCAATGTTTTTAATTGCTGCCACTTTACTCTGGTCAACACAAATTTGTAATCCAGATACAACATGTCCAAGTACTTTCAAGGATTGAAATCCAAACTTACATTTTTTTAATTCAATAGTCATATTAATTTCATCCATTTTTTGAAAGACTCTTTTCAGGTGATTTAAATGTTCATCATATGTCTTTGAAAACACTATGATGTCATCAATATAGACCAATAGCCATCCTTCAACCATTTCCTGATGAAAAACACTATCCATCAATTTTTGGAAGACTGAAGGGGCATTCTTTGGGCCAAATGGCATTCTCACATACTTATATATACCCATATGTGTGGTTATTAATAAGTAATTTTGAGAATTTCTTTCCACAGGAATCTGGTGGTAACCCTTGTTCCCATCCAGACAGGAAATATATTTTGCTCCTTGTAAAGTAGCATGGATAGAAGCTATCCTTGGTAGAGGGTAAATATCATCTACTGTATATGTATTCAGAGCTCTATAATCACCGCATAATCTTGCCTTATCTTTTTCATAAGAGATTAATACTGGTGAAATGACACAATACTTAGGTGTTGTGTCCACTTTTTCAACAATACCCATTTCCAACAACAATTTTATATTGTCTTCAATATCTTTCCTTTTTGCAGGAGATGCTGGGTAAGGTTTCTTTTTTAAGCTGCCAGGAATATTATCTAGATCACAGCTTAAAGAGATTTTCATCTCATGGTCTTTGACCAATCCTAGTTCATTTGATCAATGAGCAAATGCCATAGGATATGATTTAATCAATCTCAAAATGTCTTCTTGTTCAATTTTTGAGAGTTGAGGACTGAAAGAGGCTTTTTGGATTTCATTTTCCAATTCACCCACTTCATTGGTGGTTCTTCCACCTTGCAGTCGTTCTTCTCTAGGAGAAATGGCATATACTGAATTTTCAGAACATATTTTGAATTTCCTTTTACCATTCACCCCTATGGTGAAACAACTGTTTGCAGGATCTAGTTTAATGCCAATTTTTGTCAATAAATCATTGCCAATAATAAACCAATCACTACAGTTATTATTATCCATTACTACAAATTCACAAACTGCTCTAACATATCCATTATTATATTTAAAGAATACAGCAGTTTTGTATTTGCCAATTGGATTTAATACTGAACCAAAACCCCTCCAGTTCTTTGTCTGAACAGGTTCTAGTTTTTCCTGGTACTTACTATCAAGTTTCCTTAATGCATTAAGTGAAACTACACTACCTGCAGCCCCAGTGTCAAGAATGGCATTCATTTCTTTACCACATATGATAATAGGTGCTCTGATAGGTGTTATTTTGTAAGTGTCATGAGATACATCTTTAATTATTTCAGCTTCCTCTATGGAAGTTAAAGATGTGTCTGTATGAGGTATAGCATCATTCAGGAACATTATATCCTGTTCTAATACAAATATCTCATTTTCATCATCACTGTAAGATATGTTACTCTTGCAATCCTCACTGGATTCCACATTCTCATCTTCATGATTACTAGGTTCAGAATTTTGTGAGGTTTCAATAACATTTATTCTTTTCTTACACGTGTGACCTTTAACCCAAGGTTCATTACATTTGTAAGAAGTGTTATTTTCTTGTCTCTTAGGGACAAGGGGAGCTGAAGGTTTTTTCTTTTCCACTGGTAACTTACTTGTAGTAGGTTTTACCACGTCAACACTTTGTCTGTAATTACTATACTTGGTTTCATACTTGTGGTTTAATAATATCTCATTGCATATATTAATGAATCCAGAGGTGTCTCTGACAGTCTCAGTTCTAGCTACAATAATGTCTCTAACTGATATAGGCAACTTGTATATTATTTTTTCTTTCCACTCTTCATAATCCATTTTTGGATCCATAGCTTTCATGATTTTTATTAAATTCATTAAGAAGACCATGGGTTTATCTCCAGCATTTGGATTATATCTGGCCCTTTCATACTGTCTTTGTTGAGTGATTCTAAATTTTGGGCCACCAAATTGCCTTTAAATTAGTGCCTTCCATTCATTCCAGGAGTAATTAATTCCCTCACTCAATACAGATTCAAACCATAATAAGGCCACATCTGTAAATAAAGATATTAACTTTGAAGTAATTTCTTCATCAGGTAATTTATATGAAAATTTTAAGTTATCAATTCTTTGTATGAATTGTTGCCAATCAGATTTTGAATCCCCGTCAAAAGAAGGGTACTGATCTAACTTAGGCCAGTTCTATTGGATAGTTTTAGCTTCCCTAACCTGAGGAATATTGAGTAATTCACTCACTTTAGAAAGATGATCATTAATTTCATCTTTTACTGATTTTATATTCTCAGAGCCCATGACACTATGTTCATGTTCCATCATTGGTTTATCATCAGAGTGTTTTATAAAAACTGGTACTCTTTCTACATAAGAGGTATTATCCTTTATTGTTTCAGTATTTTTCAAAATGTTAGCTACTTCAATTTCTACTCTTTGTAACCTATCTTTTATTACAGGTACATGAGTTAAAGTATCATTTACATTTGAAAAAGACAATTTTACACGTCCCTCTATGGTGGCCATAATATTCTGAGAATGTTCTAATTTAATTTCTAAATTTTTAATCTCAGAGTTTAATCTTTTGTTTTCATTGATCAATTCATTATTTGAATTCTCAATAACTTTTAACTTATTGGCTGTTGTACTCAATGATTGTGTGATGTTTAATAATACACTTTCTGTATTATTGTTGGACTCTCTAGAGAATTCTTCCAATTTTTCAATTCTTAATAATAATTTACTAATTATTTTTGATTCCATTGGATTTTCTTTCAGAAAATATTCAATTTTTTCTGTTTCCAATTCAGAAGATTCATCATCAGGGTCAATTTTTTCTTCATTTGATTCCATTTTTATATTAATAGTATTTTCCTGGTGATCAATAAAACTATGTACATTATCCTCATGTAATGACAAGTCTAACATGTTATTTTCAAATGAATAATTTTTTAAATCCTTATCAATTATATCCAATAACTCTCTATCAATTTCATTACCTATAAGTAATTCATTGTTAGGATTATATAATTGATCTTGAGAAGATGGATGACTTACCACGGTCTTATTCCATTTCCCCTGCCTCTCCTTGGCTTTCTCCTGTAAGGGTGACTGCTGGATCCCTGTTGAGGAGGACTGTTGTAGTTTTGGGCATACCAATCCCACTTCCATTTGCTTACAGTTATCTTTTGGTCCTCTTCTGGGACTGGAGGTGTTGCTGTGGTATTTGGTGCCACTGGTTGTTGATGAGACCTTATATCCACTAGAGCCTGGTTGACTTCTATAAAGCCCTGTGCTGCCCTTTTCTCCAAATTGTTGATCTGGTCTAACATATTGTTTACTCTTATTGTTAGTGTATTCAGTAGGGTTGAGAGGGAGTGAATTTGCTCTTGTAAGGTGTTTTTGGACTTCTTTATTGACATTTGTTTTAAGAGCTTTTCCTTTTCCTCCATGGACATTGGTGGGGTGTTGTTTATTGTTACTGGTGATTCTTGACCCTCCATTTGGATGTCCTGTAACAGGTCTTTCAGCTCTAGTTCTTAAGTTATAAGGTTTTGCCTTATTACTTACAATGTCATTGTTGTCACACATTTTTACGTGGAATTCTAAAGAATTGAAAGTTTGAGATATGAAAAACTTCAAAAAGGAGTTTAATCAGTATTTATTAATACCACTGAAGACAATTTAATTGCTTACTTTTTGGTATGAATTGAATCTTTAAGTGCCAAAAGTCAAATATGCTTTTTATGTGGTCACTTAATTTAACTGGTCTACAATATGTAGCCGTGTTTTTATATTAAAAAAGAAAAACAACTGTCAGCAAGATTCTTTTTTAAATATAAATGAATTTTACAAACCAATAGAAAAGGGATTAAGAGTCCTGTAAAAAGAAAACAATTAATCAGTTTAATTGATTATCATCTGCAAAGATCACAAATTTAATTGGTCTATTGACAGACTCCCACTAAGAACAATTTTATGTTAAATTAGTGGTAAAAATTTTATCTGCAAAGATCACAAATTTAATTGGTCTATTGACAGACCCACTAATAACAATTATATGTTAAATTAGTGGTAAAATTGTTGATTCAATATCACAATTTTATTATATAACAGGGCTTCTTTTTCTGAAATCACTATATAAGTGACCCCAACCTGTTGTAATTATCCAAATATTTCTATAGGGATATTATTTACGTGCACCTTCTTTTGAAAATTTCACTTACAGGATTATAACAGAATTCTTGAGGAAAGGTCCCCAATTGTCAGGCTAAGGTCAAGTACAAGGACGTGAACTAGCTTGAATAGTCAGTTGTCTAGAAGATTTTAATGGTCCTATATGAATACTGTAGATTTAATCCACTAAGTTGTAAAATATAATCAAATATAAAGGTCTCAGTAATATAATTCTCACTATTCTTATATATGGCTTACAATCTTTATAGTTGGTAGAAAAATAGATTATATAAATTCAGATACTATTCAAAAGTCTTATAAAAGTACTAATTGATATGTATTGTAATTGGTTTGGTTATATTGGTTAAATTGTAATGATAAAGAATGAAGAAATACAACCCAAAAACCTCCTCCTTTTATACACACTGAGTTCCCCAATGATTCCCTTGATGTACCACCCAATACACAGTTAATGACGCCTCTAAACAATTAATAGACATGCCCATCAACATTCCCAGTAACCCATGACATAATTAGAAGAGTAACAACCGCCAAAATCCTGTAATAATAAGAGAAATCCATCAAAATTAAAGAAAAAGACAAAAAGAGAGTATATGCGTATAAAACAATAATCTTAAAGACTAAAGGAGACTTTTTAAGGTTAATAATAGCTTAATAATAAGGGGGATTGACTATAGAAATAATGGGGCTAATCCTGACATTATACTACGTGAAATTCCCATTCAAAAATAACCAAAATTGACTGAGAAACCACCCAAAAACTTAAAAAAGAGCGTGAGATGTGGGGTAACTACATGCAGTTCTTGGCAGGCGCTTGCACGGGTAAATTCTTGACTAAAATAAGGCGAATTTAAGCGTGGTGATGAAATAAAGTGCCAAGAGTGAGGTTATTAATGAAATTAGTGCATATAAACAAGGTCAATGCATTATTAATTAAGCTAGGACACTAAATAAGCGCCTGTCGCCTATTTTAGTGTGTTTCCCCACAGTGGGCGTAGAATGTGGGGTAATTATAGTGTGAAAAAGCTAACTTTGCTAAAAATGAAGCTATTCACACGGGAAAAAAGCAGGCAGTATGTGGCCAGTACACAGAAGCCATTTCTGGCATAAAAAACACCAAATTTGAAAAGTGTTATTTTTATGCATTTAAATAGCCAAATCAATAGTTCTAAATGAGCCCAATTGATCTGTCAAAGCGCAATTTTGATATTCTCAATTTTATAGCGCATATAGTCAACTTTTAAGTGAAATAAAGCGCATTTCTTGTTTTTTGCATAAAACAATGAATATAACAGCTTTAAGTGTACTTAAAAATTATATAGCCTTATACTTAAGGTTCTTAAGATTACCCTAACATATTCCAACTTAATATTAAGTACATAAGACCTATAAAAGGTGTATATATGTGTGTATATAAGGTGTTATAATGGCATTTTTTGTGTATTATCATAATTTTACTTATGTATACTATTTGTGTACTCTTATTTATTATTCCCATGTATAGTTCATGTGTTTAACATAACTTATAATTACTTTTTACTCAGTCCTGGAGATATACAGGCTGACACCTTACTTCAATAAAATGCAGGGGGGGGGGGACATTGCCAAATTTTCAAATCTGACTTGAAAAATTTTTGACTTGAAATTTTGGTGATACCTGTCCCTTACTTAAATAAAATGCATGATCGAGTATTTCCAAAATTTCTTATAAGACTTGCAAAATTCTTGACTTGAAAGAAATTTGGTGATACCTGTAAAATTCAGGGGGTAGTAATGCCAAATTTTCACAAGACTTTCAAGATTATTGACTTGAAAGAATTTTGGTGATACCCACCCCTTACATCAAAAAAATGCAGGGGGGGATTGGAAAATTTTAAAATGAGACATGAAGATTTTATTTAAAAAATAATTTTTAAAATAAAAATACAAAAATTCAACTAATGATGGATAGAGTAATGAATTACAGGAAATTATTGTAAAATTTTATGTAAAAATAATTATGAATAGTTGAAGTATGAAAGAAATAAAACACACTAGTCATTAAATTTTTTTATTAGACATTCAATTTCCTCATAAGATTTATTGGCTTTAACACATTCCATTAAAAAATTTTCTTCTTTGAGTTTTCTTTGAGATCATGCTTAAATTTCATCTGTTCTATTGAGTTTTGATGCTTGAGTGTTTTCTCCTCTTTCTTTGATTTTTCAATACTAAGAGTTAGCTCAAATTTCTTCTCCTCCAAGTCTTGTGCCCTATCATCCTTCTGTAAAGAGAGCTCATACTTCCTCTCCTCCAAGTCTTGTACCCTATCATATCTCCTTAAAGAGAGCTTGTATTCACCACACAATATAATGGGCAGACTTGCTAGCAAGTCCGCAACCTTGGACCAAAACTAAACATAGATTGAACACACATTGAGCTATTGATAAAGGAACCATACAATTAGGGATGAACACCACTCAGCAGAACAGTTTTAGGTGGGTGTTCAAGTAGAGTTCAGTATGGGTTCAGTATGAGTTCAGTCTGAGTTCCATCTGAGTTACATCTGAGTTCAAGTTGGGGACTTGCTAGAAAGTCCACCCCCTATATTTCATAGTGATTTTTGCTTTTAAATCTTTAGGGTCTCTTTAAAAACTTCCACTTGTTCTAGAGTGATAAGAAATATTAACAAAAAGTAGATGAAAAGCAGAGTAAAGTATTAAGAGGTATGGTATTACTTACCAGCATAACATTTCTCTAGAAATTCTACAATAAAAAAAAGGGGTTTGAAATGAAGGATCACTTTTTCTTCTTTTTGAGAGTGGAAATTAAGACTACTTGAAGCCCTTTGCTTTATGTTCTAGGTCACATTTTCCTCCTCATAATTTTTGCTGGCTTCTGACTCAGTTGATTGTGGCTCCTGCATTTGTTCTTCAGCCATTTTAGAAATAAGAAAATGTAAATAAAAACAAGAATTGGTAATATAAAAGAAAAAAACATACTTGAGTTAGATCAGGTTGATTTATATTGCCATAAGGATCTATTGAAATAATATCTTGATTTGTGGAAGTTAAATGAGGGGAGGCTTTAGTAGAAGAAGATAGAAAAATATTTGTTTTGAAATCATGTTCAGAGATAGCATCTTCACCATCCAACATGTTTGCAGGATTAACATCAGCTCACACTCCAAAAATAGAATCCATCTCTTTAAAGTAAGGACATAAAGATTCAATTTTATCATCTATGGATCTTATGCCGTTGCTGATATCAATATCAGTAATACCAAAACCAATGGAAGATGAAAGAGTCTTTGCCTTCTTGTATTTGGCTCAGTAATGCTTGAAAAGTTCAGAAATATTTTTAGGTAAAATCTCAATCCTTCCCTTGGTCTTATTCTGTAATTCATTGGCCATTAGTAGATAACTATTAACTTTTGATGCAGGGGGCTGTCCTACTTTAGTTTCATTATCAGTAACAAAAAAAGAATAATAGTTAGATTTATTTTTCAGAAAGTTGATAAGAATGAGATGATCATCTTTTTTTAATTGAAAGATATTTGATTTCTCAGCTGAGTGGGAGAAAGAGGGACTACTTATATTTGAAGAACAACTGGGGGAAGGCCACCTTTGAGAAGATCTATGATGATGGGGAATGTTAAGATGATTGAAGATGAAAAGGAGCAAAACCAAGCAGATGAGATAGTAAGGTGTTCTGAATGGAGAGAATATACAGGATGAGATGAGAATGGGAGTGGAAAGCAAGATAGAAGGAATATCCAGAGAGTAGTCAAAGATGTGGCTATGAATGAAAGTAGGCCAAGATGTGGTTATGAAAAATTGGGTGTAAAAATGTTAGATAAGAGGTTAAATTTGACATGTAAATTGTCTAATAACCCAATTATTAGCAAAAATAATTGCAGGAGATAATTGGGTTTTAGGATTTTTATCCGCAATTAATTTAATTGTGGATTGGTCAACTTTGATACCCCCTAATATGATAAAATAATGTAAAAATAAGATTAGTTAGAGGAAAAAGGCCCAATAAAATAGTGATGATGAGCCAGAGGAAATGGATCTATGGCAAGGTTGATTTGATCATTATTCTGGGAAAATGGCCAGTCTTGGTGATGATGCAGAGGAAAACATCTGACTTGATTGTGATAGTGTAGAGAAAATGTTGTAGATAATCCTATAGTACTAGCTATAGGTCTTGACCAAGGGAGTTGGAGAAAACCCAGAGAAAAAATCCACTGTCCCTTTGAGAAATACCAGGTTAGATTAATTTGCTACAGCGAATTGGAGACTGTGACTATACCCCTTCAAACAACTTCTTCAATTCTTAACAAGCCAAGACAGTAGCCCAGATGACTACAAACTAAATAAAACCTGAAATACAGAAAGATACACACCAGAAAACCAAAACACTGTGCACTTTTTGCACAGAAAACAGCAATAATGCTTGATGCAGGTTGCAAAGCTACACCAGAGAAACCAGTTGCCAAAGTAGAGTTAAATTAAAAACTCACCTTGCAACCAACAAAGCCAATTGTGACCAAAAAAAAGTGAAAACAGAGTAAGAAAGAGTGATCTAATTACCAGATGGTTGTATGATAATTAAAGTTGCCCCAAACTGTCTTATTCAGTATGTACATACAGACCCCCATCTAAAAATCTATTCTACAGAAACTAATTTGGTGCTTCTACCAGCGAAATTGCATAAAACCCCTCTAGAAGTGCTCCCCAGCACGCTATGGCAGAGCTGGATGGGCCCCCTAAAGCCAGAAAACTACTTAAAACAACTAAAAAACCAGAAAACAACAGAAAACACCTTAAAACACCTTAAAACTTAAATTATACTAAAAAAATCATAAAGACATATAACGTAGAGAAAAAACATGGCTATCTAACAGTACTAAGCACTTAACCCTAAGACTTAAGGTTAGCCCAGAAAATACAAAAAACAAAATTAAACGGTTATAGTAAAAAATGAAAAGTGACCAAAAGAGCCCGTAAAACTTAGAATATAAAAATATCATAACAACATAAAATATAGAGAAAAACCAGGGCTATCCAATGATAATTACCTTGTACCTTTAGCTCCAATATTCAGCCTGTGAATCTAGAAGAAATAGCATAAACACAAATCAATGACATTTAAGACATCACCAAATCATACCAAACTACACAACAAAGGCCCCAGCCATTGTTGGAGGACCACAACATCCCATCTTGGTGATGGTGCCAAGAAAATGGTTGGTCTTGATGAGGATGCAGGGAAATTTTGGCCCATCTAAATGATGATTCCAGGAACAATGGCTGGGCTTAAACACTATGCACCAAGCAAGATATTCCTGATGGGGATATCCAGTGCAAGTTGGGGATATTTTAGAGAGGGGAAATCAAGTCAGAAAAATTAATGTAAGAAAATTAAGTGCAAGAAAAATAAGAATGAGAAAATTAAGCATTAGGAAAATCATTTGCAGCCATGAGAATTTTTTTTTCCCAAAAAGAAAATAAATTAAAAAACAGAAAAAATTAAAAAATTATATAAAAAATAATTTTTTTGAGAAAAAAAAATTTTAAAAAAAATTCCCATGGTTGCAAGATATTTTCTTACACTTATGTTTCTCAAATATTTTTTTTGAACATATTTTTTTACACATATTTTTCTCACACATATTTTTTTACACATATTTTTCTATCCTCATGTCCCTGTCAGCTTTTAAGCTATTTCTTAGTTGTCTCCTACAGACAACTTGTCTATTTTATCATTATTATTCTGTTGATTTAATATAGCATCTAAAATGTCATTATGTGTCACTCATTCAGATTCATTTATACATATGGCTACAGCTACATCAAAAAAGGTTGGTGCAGAAATCAAAAATTCACCCCAACTTACCCAGCATTCTTTTAGTTTTTTTCTTCCCAACTGCTTGTCATTTGTCTGTCGCCAGCTTGTCGCAAGTGTCACTAGATGAGGATCTAGTTGCCACTTGGTTTGCTCGCGTATATTCTATTACTTGATCAATCAGCCCCTGAGCTGGGTCGGTGGGGTGGGGGGGCTCTCAGGAGACTGCATCACCCATATTAACATCCATTTTGTCTTCATTCCTCCCTCTTCAAAAGTAAGTCTTCTCCCGGTTTTCTTTTTTAAATCTCATTAATTTTTTTTCTTTTCTTTTTTCTTTATTTTTCTTTTCTTTTCTCTTTATTTTATTTATGGGTTTTTTTCTCAATTGCTATATTAAAGTAATCACCACACAATATGGGGGGCGGACTTGCTAGCAAGTCCGCAACCTTGGACCCAAACTCACCATTGATTGAACACACATTGAGCTATTGATAAAGGAACCATACAATCAGGGATGAACACCACTCAGAAGAACAGTTTTAGGTGGGTGTTCAAGTAGAGTTCAGTATGGGTTCAGTCTGAGTTCAGTCTGAGTTCCATCTGAGTTCCATCTGAGTTCAGGTTGAGGACTTGCTAGCAAGTCCACCCCCTATATTGCGTAGTGAATGTAAGTTGTTTTTTATTTCTCTTTTTATTTTGTTTCGTTTTTTTTTCATTTCATTATTTTTTTATTTTCTTTTTTTTAAATTTATTTTCTCTTCTCTTTATATTATTTATGCGTTTTTTTCTCAATTGCTATATTAAAGTAATGTATGTTGTTTTTTATTTCTCTTTTTATTTTATTTTTTTATTTTGATTAATTTTTTATTTTTTTCTCCTCAGATGCCTAATCTCGATCTGATTCTCAATTTGTCCCTTTCTCCACCACCTTTCTACAATGACAACAACAGATGTCCCTATTTACATCCATTTTGTCTTCCCATCTCCCTCCTCAAAAGCAACTCTTCTCCTGTTTTTCTTTTTTCTTTATGGTTTTTTTACTCAATTGTTTTATTTATTATTTTTTATTTATTTTTTTTTTCCTCCTCAGATGCCTAATCTCGATCGGATTCTCTATCTGCCCCTTTCCCAAGGATGGTGAAATTTTTGAGAATTTTACTAGAAATGTTTTTACTAGCTCTCTTACTCAAAATTTATTTGGAGCAAGTGGTTTTAAAGTGCTAAATGTGGTTTATTTTAAATATAAATTGTGTTATTCCCCAAATATATATTTTTCATGTCAAAGCTTAAAATATTACAAAATTATTTGAGATCTGAATTTTGGTTTTGACAGTTTGTTTGTTTTTCTTTGCACATTAATATTACTTTTATTTACTGTTTGAAACCTTCTCATCATTCTCCTCTTCTCCTCTTGACTCTTAACATCCTCTTTACTTCTCTTCTCTGTTGTTTTGAAATGGTTTATTTGAAATATGACCCTCATTTTAAAGTAGATGTGGTAATGAGTGCATTAGATGGTAATTCCTTGGATGATATAAATGAAAAATATGGCTCACAAATTCATAGGAATTCTTTATCTCGCTGGATGGGATTATATCAAGAGACAAAGTCTGTCATTACAAATCCTGATACGTATATGAGACAAGGACACCCCTTTACTTTGGATGAGGAACAACGCAAAATTATTCTGGAGATGATAAATAAGAATCCTACTGTGTACCAAATGGAGCTGCAAAACGCTTTGTCCTAAAATTACAATATTAGAGTCTCACAGTCCACAATTCACCAAGAGTTAATATTACGCTTGAAAATGTCTAAAAAAACATGTAGAAAGTCCACCCCAATCAAAATAAACATTCCCAAATCAGATACATCACTTTGGTGGCTGATTTTGACCCAACATTTTTGGTCTTTACTGGTGAGACAATTTTTAAGTATATTTGTTGGTAGATTTAAAGTGTTTTTTTCCATTCAAGATGAGTGTGGAGTCTGCTCAGAAGGTGTTGCTTGCACAACAGCATGGGCACCTGTAGTTCAACGTACTCCACGAATCCCACAGGCACAAGCTACACACTGCTTCAATATTATACCAGCTGTTTCATTGTCTGGTTTAGTGGCAACAGCTATCCTAGAGCCAATGGTTTGTCGCACTCATTTTGAGTATTATTTGCAAAAAATTTTGGTAAGTTGTTAAAAAATAATATTAATATTTGGTAATATACTAAAAATTAGCTTTTATTTAATTCACACAAGCTTCCAATGATGAACCCTTATCCTGGACCTAACAGTGTCTTGATAATGGATAATGCTGCATTCCACCATGGTGGATTTATTGCAGAAATTGTTGAAGAAAGGGGATGTAAGCTGCTGTATCTACCTGCTTACTCTCCTGAATTTAATCCTATTGAAAAGGTATTTAGTGTTTTAAAAAGTGCTTTACACCATGATTGAAAATTGACTGGTGGAAAAGAGGACATGGCAATTATTGATCAATTTGTTCATTTGGTATTCACACTTTCTTTGATGAAGAAGCTGTTTAGGGCTAGTGGCTACATAAATCAGACATACTAGTAAATTATATTTCACTCGTGTTTATGGAAATATAGATATTTGATTTTATAACATCTTTAAATGCTATTCAGTAGAAGTTACACATTATAAACGCTTTAAGTCCCCCTCCATTAAGATGTCTTATTCCGCTTCCTTGGCAAATATAAAAGATATGTTTTGACTGCCCTGACACATTCCAAAGCATATGCTTCAGGAATACCTACCTGCATAAGACGTTCTGAAGTGAATTCTTGAAATAAAGACCAGTGAGTAATTCGAAGTTCAAACAACCCTTCCTGCAAATCAGAATCTGATACTTTGACTCGTGCATGACGTAGAAACTCCTCCAAGGTTGATTCATCTTCAAAGGCATCATATTCAGGTGAGAATCTGATAGAAGGTGGAGGAGTGGAGGCTGCTGCTTCAGAAGTATTGACTTGGGCATGAGATTTTATTGGATGCCACTGAAAAAGGGGTGTCTTTGGCAACACAAGGTATGTGACCTCTTTAGGATTTGTAACCTGAAAAATAAAAGGAAAAAGATTAATAGATTAAGTATTTTGAGAAGCAAAAAAAATAGACCATTGCATGTGCCCAATTTTGTGCCATTGAAAAGGTTAGCTCAAAATACTCTTGAGAATTTGCTGGATTGATGCAACAGTGGGCTTCTTGCTGATGCGTGATTTCTGGACGCTGATAGTGACAATCAAGCAGCAGACGGACCTTCTCTATGTGGGCAGCTTTTCCATGCAAACACTCAGCTGGATCAGCTTCTACTTCCTCTTCAGATGAAGAGTTTTCAAGGTCCTGGTAGACAGACTCTCTCTGCAGAAAAGCAAAATAAGATATCAATAAAATAAAGAGAGAAAAAAAATACTCACCTGCTGAGCTGGTCAGGGGTCAATTTGCTCCATGCGTAAATAAATTTTGCGATCATGAATGTTCAATTCAGCCAATTCCAAAAATTGGAAAAAAACATCATTTGAATAAAGCATCTTCTTTTGATTTGCTGAAAAACCTGAGACATGTGGTATAATAGCATACCACAAAACAGTACCTTTTTTAACTTCCTTCTTGACATAAATTCCCATTTTTTCTGGTTCACATTCAAATATTAAATTGACAGCCTGATTCTTGAAGTCTTCTAGATTATGATTTGAAGGATCCCAAGAAAACTGTAACTTATCTGGCTGAGACACAACCCTACTGACTTTGATAGATACCTCATAATTTTTCTTCCTCTTCTGCATGTTTTCCTTCTCTTTATTCTTCTTTTTTTTATCATTTTTATTTTCTTTTTTGGGTAAAAAAAATAAAAACTCAAGATTTATTTCAATTGAGGATCAAGGGATCTGACTAATAATGACTTCATCATATCTGTTGTTGTCATTGTAGAAAGGGGCGGATTGAGAGTCAGATTGAGATTAGGCATCTGAGGAGAAAAAAATAAAAAATGAATCAAAATAAAAAAAAATAAAAAGAGAAATAAAAAACAACATACATTACTTTAATATAGCAATTGAGAAAAAAACCCATAAATAAAATAAAGAGAAGAGAAAATAAAAAAATAATGAAATGAAAAAAAACGAAAAAAATAAAAAGAGAAATAAAAAACGACTTACATTACTTTAATATAGCAGTTGAGAAAAAAACCCATAAATAAAATAAAGAAAAAATAAAAGAAAAAAAAATTAATGAGGTTTAAAAAAGAAAACCGGGAGAAGACTTACTTTTGAAGCGGGAGGCGGGAAGACAAAATGGATGTTAATATGGGTGAGAAATTGCAAAATGGGTGGGGCAATTTCCTGAGAGCCCCCCCCCACCCCACTGACCCAGCTCAGGGGCTGATTGATCAAGTAATAGAATATACACGAGCAAACCAAGTGTCAACTAGATCCTCATCTAGTGACACTTGCGACAAGCTGGCGACAGACAAATGACAAGCAGTTGGGACGAAAAAAACTAAAAAAATGCTGGGTAAGTTGGGGTGAATTTTTAATTTCTTCACCAACATTTTTCAATGTAGCTGTACATAAAAATACATATTTCTGTGAACATAAGTACATTAAATTTATTGAAACCTATTTTAATGTTGAACCTATACTGATGATAGTTGAGAGTATACATAGATTGCAACACTCATTATTTTTGCTATCTCTGTTTGCTCCCAATTATCATCAGGTAATGTCATATTTTGATTCTTATTATTTCATGTTACATTCTTTATTACTTACTTACATGAAATATTTTCTCATCTCTGTTTGCTCCCAATTATAATCAGCCTGAGATCCGTTGCAGTGTTGTGTCGTTAACTTCTTATAAGTCGAGTAGATTGTTTCTTGCATTTTCTTATCGGGTGGAGTGTATTCCCTGGATCCCAAGTCAAGTAGACTGTTTCTTTCATTTTATTATTGGGTGGAGTGTCTTCCCCGGATCCCAAGCCGAGTAGACTGTTCCTCGCATTAATCATAAAGTTGGGTAGAATATTCCAGGCATAATCTTCATCTCACAGGTGGAGTATACTCCCTGTCTCGTCAATTTATCTGGGTTGAGTGGTCTCCCCACCATCATCTTTATCTCAGGTCGAATCTTACCCATTCTATTTCATCACTTTATCCAACCATTTAACATCAAATTCTAACAGTCCCTCCCTACAATATCCTCAACTTGTGCTAGATATCCCCATCAGGGATATCTTGCTTGGTGCTCAGTGAAATGATGCAGAGAAACTATCACCCAATTTGATGGTGATGCATGGAACAATGACTGGTCTTAAATGATGGTGCCAGGATGATGGCCTGACTTGGATGGTTTAGTGAAGCAGGCAAAGGCGCAATGAATCTCAGGGCTGGTGATGATTGGTGAGCAACAAAAGATGAGATATTGTATTTCAATTATTAATAAAATAAGTATAACAAATATAATGAGGCTTATCAGAGGAAAATTGACATTACCTTGTGATGATTGCTGAGCAAAAAAAGATAGCCTTCAACAAAATGGATCTTGCAATCTTTTATGCCCTCCAATAACTAGATTTATGATATAAACAAGTAAGGGCTAAAATATATGAGATAATCCTTTCCAAATAAATAAATAATTATATATATCTTTATATAAATGTATGAATATAGATGTTGTATTTTAGGTTTTGTATGTATGCTTATAAGAATAGGTGTAGTAACAAGTGTCATGAAATGTTATATACTGCATTAAATGGCAGAAAATAGACTCTAGGAAGAGACAATAGATAGTAATTATTGGAGCGGTTGTCTAGAAGGTGGAAGAAGGAAAGAAGAAAAAGGAGAAAGAAACACAAGAAGACAAAGAATGGAAAGTAGGAAAAGAGGGAAGGACGCAAACAAGGGAAAAGGTTTAATATATAAAGTGAGTAGTTTTAATATTATTGTAATGTAAGTATTCTAGTTTCCATGCGCAACAGTCAAATATTATAGTTTAATGTTCTTACCGCAACCTTAAGATTTTGTATATAGTATTTATTTATTTTATTTCAACTAAATGTATTACTAGTTAAAAGAAAAGGAATCAATACATGTATAAAAATGTATAAGTGTAAATAAAGTGTAATAATGTAAGTGATGCAGCTGAAGGGGGTTCCCAAGGCCCTCATATAGCCAAGGGGCCCTCTGAAGCGCCACAAAAGTAAATACAATAATTTATGAGTAAATGTAAGGGGTGAGAAATCAAAAAAATGTACTAAATTGTTAAAATGCAGTAGCCAATATTTCACCAGTATTAATTCCCCCTGGATATTACACATAAATAAGTACAAGACATATAAAAAATAACTAATGTAATTTAAAATAAGTATTATGCAGTACTATTTTAAAGTGGAATGTAATATATTACTAGTTTAATTCATACAATTAATATAAGTAATTATTTTAGATTAAAATATGAGAATGTAATTAGTTTAAATAGTTTAATAAATTTAATTACATAATTTTAAGCCACAGAAGCGCCCAAAAACCAGGGATAATAATGTATAAATTATTATAAGGGTCTAATAATTAATTAATATTATTAAAAGTCAACATTTTGCCTTATAAGTATAATATAATATTATAATTAATTAATTATTTTTTTATAATTATTTAAATACATAAAAATGCGCCCAATTTTTTATAGAATATAATATAATTTATGTTTATTTTAATAGTATATAATTAATAAAATAATAAAATAAATATAACCCTTATTTTAATTTTATTTAATAAGGTAATTTGTACTTAATTTTATTATGCAATATAATATTAATTTATATACATAAAAAGTATAAGTTTTCGCCCTCTTTCAGGTCCAATAACTTAACATGAGTTTTACTGGGCTCCTGGTACAGCCTGGCTGACACTCCCTCACTCTAAAAAAACAATAAAAAAAATGCTAAGATTTTTTCTTTTTATACTTTTTTAATAGAGTGGAAAGGTTAGAAATCTCTTTTCCAGGTATACATTTATCATGCTCAGATGATTTATTTCTATATCTCAATAAATATTCAATACCGTTTTCAGAGGTGATAACTCTGTCATTAAGAATTTTATCAATTTCTGCAACTTCTGTGACTTCCTGAGATTTTTCTTGGGTCTTCCCCTTCTCTTAGGAAATAAGTCACTGTTGGAAGTATAAGGTTTAAGGAGGGAAATGGGAAAAACAGGATGTTTTCTGTCATAAGGAGAATACAATATAACTTCTACTGCATTATCTCCCACCATTCTTTTAACAACAAATGGTCCTACAAATGGATCCTTTAATTTGTTATTGCCTTGTAAATTGAAGTGAACTGTAGATATTAGAACTTCATCACCCTATTTAAAAGTGTTCTCTTTATGGGATTTATCCCATCTCTTTTTCTCATATTGAAATGCTTTATCAATACAACTTTGGGCATGTTTTCTGCACAGTTGCTGCATTTGGAGAAAAGACTTCACACCAGGATGTAATTCCAACTATGGTAATTTGTTATTGAGTATTAGAGCAAGAGTACTTAGAACATAACCTAGCCATAGCTCAAAAGGCTTTTTCTCAGTGACAGAATGAAAAGTGCTATTATAAGCAAATTCAAGACCTGGAAGTAAGCTTACCCAGTCATGTGTAAATCTGTCATTGTTTTTATATTCTAATAAAAAGGCACAATACCTTCTAATCCTATCTTCCAAGGTTTGAATCATCCTTTCAGCCAGTCCATCAGTTTGAGGATGGTGGGCAGTGGATAATTTCAACTCACAACCACATATATCCATCAAAGACATCCAAAATTCAGAAGTAAAATTTGGGTCTCTATCAGATATGATGGCTTTTGGAAATCCAACAATATTAAACATATGTGACCACCACAAAAAGGCTAAATCTTTGGTGGAAACATCTTTATGGGTAGGAATGAATTTACACATTTTAGTGAATCTGTCCACTATAACCCAGCAATAATTATAACTGTCTTTCCCTGCTACAGGAAGACCAGTGACAAACTCCATATTAATGATTTTCCAAGGAGCATCAGATGCTTCAATATGTTGCATTAATCCTGCTCTTTTACCAGTCAATCTTTTAGATTTTTGGCAAGAATCACAAGATTCAACATATAATTTTGTGTCTTCAGACATATTAGCCCACCATGCAGTGTTTGTAATCCTGACCATAGTTTTTACTAGATCAAAATGACCAGATAATATGTCATCATGACATAATTTTAAGATGATTTCTTTCATTGAAGGAGAAATAACAATTACATTAGTAAGTTTTCTCCTGTAATAAATATAACCATCATCAATTGAAAACTTTCCTTTAGTCAAAGCAGTTTGGTACTTTGGTGGGAGAGTTTTTATTAATGCTTGAATTGAAGCATTCTTTGTATCATTCAAGATAGTAACCAAATTATTCAAATCAGAATCTTTTTCATATGAATCCAGAATTAATTGCAACAATTCTTCCTCCATGTCCACAATATATATACCATAAATGTGAATGTTATCATCCTCAGGGACATAGGCAGGATTGGAGTCATTATTAGGTAGGGGTAGTCTTGACAGCATATCAACATTGGAGTGAACATTTCCAGCTCTATTGATAATTGTAATTCTTCCCCTGTACTCTTGAACAGCCAGTTGCCACCTAAACATATGTCTATTTGGTGTCTTCAGGTTTAAGAGGGACTTCACAGCACTACAGTCAGTTACCAGTTCAAACTTCTGGTCATCTAGGTAGTAATGAAGTTTTTCAAGAGCCCAAACAACTGCTAAGCACTCTAATTGAGTGGCACCATATTTCAATTCACTATTTCTTAGGGTTCTTGAAATATAACAAATTACAACCTCTGAGGATTTATCATTAATAATTTATTTTTGGTGAAGGGCAGCACCCAGACCAACAAAGCTAGAATCTGTGTATAGGACAAAAGGTTTGTTGAAATCTGGAAGAGCCAATATAGGGGCTGTCATTAAGCAACTTTTTAATGTATCAAAAGCTTTTTGACAGTCATTATTCCAGAGAAAGGCAACATCTTTTCTGGTCAGTTTTTGTAAGAGGCAAGGCTATGACCTGATAATTTTTAATATATTGTCTATAATAGCCACAAATACCCAAAAAAGTTTGGATTTCTCTTACAGAAGTTGGTGCTTTCACATTTTGAATGGAAGCAACTTTGTTTTGGTCTACACAAATTTGTAAGCCTGACACAACATGGCCAAGGACTTTCAAGGATTGAAAACCAAATTTACACTTTTTTAAGGACAAGGTCATATTGATTTCATCCATTTTTTGGAAAACTCTATTTAAGTGAATCATATGTTCATCAAAAGTTTTAGAAAAAATTATAATGTCATCAATATAAACCATGAGCCATCCTTCAATTATTTCTTGATGGAAAGTGTTATCCATGACTTTTTGAAAAAATGAAGGAGAATTTTTAGGGCCAAATGGCATCCTAACATACTTATATATTCCCATATGAGTAGCAATTAGTAAAAAATTTTGTGAATTTTTCTCAACAGGAATTTGATGATAAACTTTATTGCCATCCAGACAACTAATAAATTTTGCACCCTGTAAGGTAGCATGAATTAAATTAATTCTGAGCAAAGGATAAATATCATCCACAGTATAAGTGTTTAATGCTCTGTAATCTCCACATAATCTAGCCTTATCTTTTTCATAAGAAATCAAGACTGGGGATATGACACAATAATTTGGGGTGACATCCACTTTCTCAATTATATTCAAGTTTAATAAGGTAGAAATATTATCTTCAATATCCTTTCTTTTTGTTGGAGAATCAGGATATGGTTTTTTCTTAAGACTAGGAGGAATATCACTCAAGTTACAGGATAAAGAAATTTTCATTTCATGCTTAACAACTCCTAGGACATGAGAACCATGAGAAAAAGCCATAGGAAAAGAGGTAATTGAGGCAATTATAGAATCCTTCTTCTCACTAGTTAATTGATCACCAAAAGAAGCAGTATTTATTTCAGTTAATAAACTATCCATTTCATTTGTTGGTCTACCTGTACATTGAATTAATAAGTTACAAGACTTTAACAAATATGCAGAAGATCTTCTAGGGGAAGAAATTTTGAATTTACTTTTGCCATTCAATCCCAATGTGAAGCAATTATTGGCAGGGTCCAATTTTACACCAAACATGGTCAGAATGTCATTACCCATAATAAACCGATTGCTCAAATTATCATTTCTCATGACAACAAATTCAAAAACAGCTCTGACAAAACCACCATTATATTTGAAGAATACAGTGGCTCTGTATTTGCCAATGGGACACAAAATAGAGCCATAACCTCTCCATTTTTCACATGTCATAGGTAATAATTTATCCATATAATCTTTATCCACTGAAGCCAGTGCCTTTTCAGACACCACACTTCCTCCAGCACAAGAGTCAAGAACAACCTCAACATTTTTACCATTAATGATAACTGGTGCCTTCAAAGGGGATATGGATATAGAGATGTCAGTAATATCTTTAATGATTTCAGCATTTTCTACTGAAGATAAATCTAAATTACACTCCTCAGAAATATTGTCTAAATATTGCACATCTTGTTCCAACATTAAGAAATCCTTAAGGGAGTCATTTTCATAGGAGATATTACTGTCACAGTCACTGGAAGAATCATTGAGATTGTCAGCCTGTATATCTCCAGGACTGAGTAAAAAGTAATTATAAGTTATGTTAAACACATGAACTATACATGGGAATAATAAATAAGAGTACACAAATAGTATACATAAGTAAAATTATGATAATACACAAAAAATGCCATTATAACACCTTATATACACGCATATATCCACCTTTTATAGGTCTTATGTACTTAATATTAAGTTGGAATATGTTAGGGTAATCTTAAGAACCTTAAGTATAAGGCTACATAATTTTTAAGTACACTTAAAGCTGTTATATTCATTGTTTTATGCAAAAAACAAGAAATGCGCTTTATTTCACTTAAAAGTTGACTATATGCGCTATAAAATTGAGAATATCAAAATTGCGCTTTGACAGATCAATTGGGCTCATTTAGAACTATTGATTTGGCTATTTAAATGCATAAAAATAACACTTTTCAAATTTGGTGTTTTTTTATGCCAGAAATGGCTTCTGTGTACTGGCCACATACTGCCTGCTTTTTTCCCGTGTGAATAGCTTCATTTTTAGCAAAGTTAGCTTTTTCACACTATAATTACCCCACATTCTACGCCCACTGTGGGGAAACACACTAAAATAGGCGACAGGCGCTTATTTAGTGTCCTAGCTTAATTAATAATGCATTGACCTTGTTTATATGCACTAATTTCATTAATAACCTCACTCTTGGCACTTTATTTCATCACCACGCTTAAATTCGCCTAATTTTAGTCAAAGATTTAACCGTGCAAGAGCCTGCCAAGAACTGCATGTAGTTACCCCACATCTCACGCTCTTTTTTAAAGTTTTTGGGTGGTTTCTCAGTCAATTTTGGTTATTTTTGAATGGGAATTTCACGTAGTATAATGTCAGGATTAGCCCCATTATTTCTACAGTCAATCCCCCTTATTATTAAGCTATTATTAACCTTAAAAAGTCTCCTTTAGTCTTTAATATTATTGTTTTATACGCATATACTCTCTTTTTGTCTTTTTCTTTAATTTTGATGGATTTCCCTTATTATTTCAGGGTTTTGGCGGTTGTTACTCTTCTAATTATGTCATGGGTTACTGGGAATGTTGATGGGCATGTCTATTAGTTGTTTAGAGGCGTCATTAACTTTGTATTGGGTGGTACATCAAGGGAATCATTGGGGAACTCAGTGTGTATAAAAGGAGGAGGTTTTTGGGTTGTATTTATTCATTCTTTATCATTACAATTTAACCAATATAACCAAATCAATTACAATACATATCAATTAGTACTTTTATAAGACTTTTTGAATAGTATCTGAATTTATATAATCTATTTTTCTACCAACTATAAAGATTGTAAGCCATATATAAGAATAGTGAGAATTATATTACTGAGACCCTTATATTTGATTATATTTTACAACTTAGTGGATTAAAACTACAGTATTCATATAGGACCATTAAAATCTTCTAGATAACTGACTATTCAAGCTAGTTCACGTCCTTGTACTTGACCCTAGCTTGACAATTGGGGACCTTTCCTCAAGAATTCTGTTATAATCCTGTAAGTGAAATTTTCAAAAGAAGGTGCACGTAAATAATATCCCTATAGAAATATTTGGATAATTACAACAGGTTGGGGTCACTTATATAGTGATTTCAGAAAAAGAAGCCCTGTTATATAATAAAATTGTGATATTGAATCATCAATTTTACCACTAATTTAACATATAATTGTTCTTAGTGGGAGTCTGTCAATAGACCAATTAAATTTGTGATATGTGCAGATAATAACCAATTAAACTGATTAATTTTTTTTTTACAGGACTCTTAATCCCTTTTTATTGGTTTGTAAAATTCATTTAATATTTAGAAAGAATCTTACTAACAAATTTTCTTTTTTAAATATAAATACACGGCTAAATATTGTAGACCAGTTAAATCAAGTGACCACATAAAAAAGCATATTTGACTTTTGGCACTTAAAAATTCACTTAAATACCAATAAGTAAGCAATAAAATTGTCTTCAGTGGTAATAAAAAATACTGATTAAACTCCTTTTTGAAGTTTTTCAAATCTAAACTTTCAATTCTCTAAAATTCCACGTAAAAATGTGTGATAACAATGACATTGTAAGTAATAAGGCAAAACCTTATAACTTAAGAACTAGAGCTGAAAGACCTGTTACAGGACATCCAAATGGAGGGTCAAGAATCACCAGTAACAATAAACAACACCCCACCAATGTCCATGGAGGAAAAGGAAAAGCTCTTAAAACAAATGTCAATAAAGAAGTCCAAAAACACCTTACAAGAGCAAATTCACTCCCTCTCAACCCTACTGAATACACTAACAATAAGAGTAAAAAATATGTTAGACCAGATCAACAATCTGAAGAAAAGGGCGGCACAGGGCTTTATAGAAGTCAACCAGGCTCTAGTGGATATAAGGTCTCATCAACAACCAGTGGCACCAAATACCACAGCAACACCTCCAGTCCCAGAAGAGGACCAAAAGATAACTGTAAGCAAATGGAAGTGGGATTGGTATGCCCAAAACTACAACAGTCCTCCTCAAAAGGGATCCAGCAGTCACCCTTACAGGGGAAAGCCAAGGAGAGGCAGGGGAAATGGAATAAGACCATGGTAAGTCATCCATCTTCTCAAGATCAATTATATAATCCTAACAATGAATTACTTATAGGTAATGAAATTGATAGAGAGTTATTGGATATAATTGATAAGGATTTAAAAAATTATTCATTTGAAAATAACATGTTAGACTTGTCATTACATGAGGACAATGTACATATTTTTATTGATCACCAGGAAAATACTATTAATATAAAAATGGAATCAAATGAAGAAAAAATTGACCCTGATGATGAATCTTCTGAATTGGAAACAGACAAAATTGAATATTTTCTGAAAGAAAATCCAATGGAATCAAAAATAATTAGTAAATTATTATTGAGAATTGAAAAATTGGAAGAATTCTCTAGAGAGTCCAACAATAATACAGAAAGTGTATTATTAAACATCACACAGTCATTGAGTACAACAGCCAATAAGTTAAAAATTATTGAGAATTCAAATAATGAATTAATCAATGAAAACAAAAGATTAAATTCTGAGATTAAAAATTTAGAAATTAAATTAGAACATTCTCAAAATATTATGGCCACCATAGAGGGACGTGTAAAATTGTCTTTTTCAAATGTAAATAATACTTTAACTCATGTACCTGTAATAAAAGATAGGTTACAAAGAGTAGAAATTGAGGTAGCCAACATTTTGAAAAATACTGAAACAATAAAGGATAATACCTCTTATGTAGAAAGAGTACCAATTTTTATGAAACACTCTGATGATAAACCAATGATGGAACATGAACATAGTGTCATGGGCTCTGAGAATATAAAATCAGTAAAAGATGAAATTAATGATCATCTTTCTAAAGTGAGTGAATTACTCAATATTCCTCAGGTTAGGGAAGCTAAAACTAGCCAAAAGAACTGGCCTAAGTTAGATCAGTACCCTTCTTTTGACGGGGATTCAAAATCTGATTGGCAAAAATTCATACAAAGAATTGATAACTTAAAATTTTCATATAAATTACCTGATGAAGAAATTACTTCAAAGTTAATATCTTTATTTACAGATATGGCCTTATTATGGTTTGAATCTGTATTGAGTGAGGGAATTAATTACTCCTGGAATGAATGGAAGGCACTAATTGAAAGGCAATTTGGTGGCCCAAAATTTAGAATCACTCAACAAAGACTGTATGAAAGGGCCAGATATAATCCAAATGCTGGAGATAAACCCATGGTCTTCTTAATGAATTTAATAAAAATCATGAAAGCTATGGATCCAAAAATGGATTATGAAGAGTGGAAAGAAAAAATAATATACAAGTTGCCTATATCAGTTAGAGACATTATTGTAGCTAGAACTGAGACTGTCAGAGACACCTCTGGATTCATTAATATATGCAATGAGATATTATTAAACCACAAGTATGAAACCAAGTATAGTAATTACAGACAAAGTGTTGACGTGGTAAAACCTACTACAAGTAAGTTACCAGTGGAAAAGAAAAAACCTTCAGCTCCCCTTGTCCCTAAGAGACAAGAAAATAACACTTGTTACAAATGTAATGAACCTTGGGTTAAAGGTCACAAGTGTAAGAAAAGAATAAATGTTATTGAAACCTCACAAAATTCTGAACCTAGTAATCATGAAGATGAGAATGTGGAATCCAGTGAGGATTGCAAGAGTAACATATCTTACAGTGATGATGAAAATGAGATATTTGTATTAGAACAGGATATAATGTTCCTGAATGATGCTATACCTCATACAGACACATCTTTAACTTCCATAGAGGAAGCTGAAATAATTAAAGATGTATCTCATGACACTTACAAAATAACACCTATCAGAGCACCTATTATCATATGTGGAAAAGAAATGAATGCCATTCTTGACACTGGGGCTGCAGGTAGTGTACTTTCACTTAATGCATTAAGGAAACTTGATAGTAAGTACCAGGAAAAACTAGAACCTGTTCAGACAAAGAACTGGAGGGGTTTTGGTTCAGTATTAAATCCAATTGGCAAATACAAAACTGCTGTATTCTTTAAATATAATAATGGATATGTTAGAGCAGTTTGTGAATTTGTAGTAATGGATAATAATAACTGTAGTGATTGGTTTATTATTGGCAATGATTTATTGACAAAATTTGGCATTAAACTAGATCCTGCAAACAGTTGTTTCACCATAGGGGTGAATGGTAAAAGGAAATTCAAAATATGTTCTGAAAATTCAGTATATGCCATTTCTCCTAGAGAAGAACAACTGCAAGGTGGAAGAGCCACCAATGAAGTGGGTGAATTGGAAAATGAAATCCAAAAAGCCTCTTTCAGTCCTCAACTCTCAAAAATTGAACAAGAAGACATTTTGAGATTGATTAAATCATATCCTATGGCATTTGCTCATGGATCAAATGAACTAGGATTGGTCAAAGACTATGAGATGAAAATCTCTCTAAGCTGTGATCTGGATAATATTCCTGGCAGCTTAAAAAAGAAACCTTACCCAGCATCTCCTGAAAAAAGGAAAGATATTGAAGACAATATAAAATTGTTGTTGGAAATGGGTATTGTTGAAAAAGTGGACACAACACCTAAGTATTGTGTCATTTCACCAGTATTAATCTCTTATGAAAAAGATAAGGCAAGATTATGCGGTGATTATAGAGCTCTGAATACATATACAGTAGATGATATTTACCATCTACCAAGGATAGCTTCTATCCATGCTACCTTACAAGGAGCAAAATATATTTCCTGTCTGGATGGGAACAAGGGTTACCACCAGATTCCTGTGGAAAGAAATTCTTAAAATTACTTATTAATAACCACACATATGGGTATATATAAGTATGTGAGAATGCCATTTGGCCCAAAGAATGCCCCTTCAGTCTTCCAAAAATTGATGGATAGTGTTTTTCATCAGGAAATGGTTGAAGGATGGCTATTGGTCTATATTGATGACATCATAGTGTTTTCAAAAACATATGATGAACATTTAAATCACCTGAAAAGAGTCTTTCAAAAAATGGATGAAATTAATATGACTATTGCATTAAAGAAATGTAAGTTTGGATTTCAATCCTTGAAAGTACTTGGACATGTTGTATCTGGATTACAAATTTGTGTTGACCAGAATAAAGTGGCAGCAATTAAAAACATTGGGATACCTAAAAATGTAAAAGAGGTTCAAAGTTTTTTGGGTATGTGTGGATATTATAGACAATATATTAAAAATTACCAATCCATTGCAGCCCCTTTAACAACATTAATCAGGAAGAATGAAGCTTTCATTTGGAATAATGAAAGACAACACACCTTTAATAAATTAAAGGAATGTTTAATGTCAGCTCCAATATTGGGACTGCCAGATTTCACCCTACCTTTTATCTTGTACACTGATGCAAGTTTCATAGGTTTGGGTGCTGCTTTACAGCAAAAACAGATAATAAATGGAAAATTATCTGAAGTAGTTATCTGTTATATATCCAGAACCTTAAGAAAAACAGAATTAAGGTATGGTGCCACACAGCTAGAATGTTTAGCCGTGGTGTGGGCTTTGGAGAAACTTCATTACTATCTGGAAGACCAGAAGTTTGAACTTATAACAGATTGCAGTGCAGTGAAATCATTACTAAACATGAAAACACCTAATAGGCACATGTTTAGATGGCAACTAGCTGTACAAGAGTACAGGGGAAGAATGACAATCACTCACAGAGCAGGAACATTGCATTCAAATGTGGATTTATTATCCAGAAGTCCTTTGCCAAATGATGCTGACAACCCAGCTTATGTGCCTGAAAATGAGGTTATACATATATTTGGGATTTATATAGTGGATTTAGAAGAAGAGTTTATGCAAACTATATTGGAAAATTATTCATCTGATAAAGATTTGTCTAAGCTATCTACCATTTATAATGATCCAACAAATGCCTCCATGAGTGCATTAATTAAAACCTTGCCTCCAAAATATAAAAATGCGTTGGAAAAAGGTAAACTATCAATTGAAGATGGATATATATATTACAGGAAAAAGTTAAGCAATGTAATAGTAATACCACCTTCTATGAAAGAGTTAATGTTGAGTACTTGTCATGATGACATCTTAGCTGGTCATTTTGACTTTAACAAAACATTAACCAGAGTTAAAAATACAGCCTGGTGGATAAACATAAAAGAGGATGTACAAAAATACATTGAAACATGTGACTCTTGTCAGAAATCTAAAAGATTAACTGGGAAGAGAGCTGGGTTGTTACAACAAATAGAGCAGCCGAAAGCTCCATGGCAAATTATAAACATGGATTTTGTAACTGGCTTGCCATTAGCAGGAAAAGAAAGTTTCAATTCTTGCTGGGTAATAGTGGATAGATTAACAAAAATGTGTAAGTTTATCCCTACCCATAAAGAGGTATCTGCTAAAGACTTGGCGTTACTATGGTGGACTCAAATGATGAATACTGCTGGGTTCCCCAAAGCCATAATCTCTGACAGAGATCCTAAATTTACTTCAGAGTTCTGGACATCTTTGATGGAAGTATCAGGTTGTCAATTAAAATTGTCTACAGCACACCATCCACAAACTGATGGGCTGGCTGAGAGGATGATACAAACTCTAGAAGACATGATCAGAAGATATTGTGCCTTTGGATTAGAATACAAAGACAATGAGAAATTCACACATGACTGGGTAACATTAATTCCTGGCCTTGAATTTGCTTATAACAGCACAACTCATTCTGTAACAGAGAAGAAACCATTTGAACTCTGGCTGGGATATGTACCAAATACCCCAGTAAATCATTTAAATAAACTACCAAGGTTGGATATACACCCTGGCACTAAATCCTTTATTCATATGCAACAAATGTGTAGAAAGCATGCAGAAGAATGCATCCAAAAAGCATTTGAATATGAAAAGAAAAGGTGGGACAAATCTCATAAAGAATTTGAATTTAAAAAGGGAGATGAAGTCCTCATATCAACACTACATTTTAACTTACAAGGTAATGTTAAATTAAAGGATCCCTTTGTAGGACCTTTTGAAGTAAATAAAATGGTTGGGAATAATGCAGTGGAAGTCATATTATATGCTCCATATGATAGGAAACATCCAGTTTTCCCTATCTCATTATTGAAACCTTACCATGCAAATGATCCTGACTTATTTCCAAAAAGAAGGGGAAGGCCTAAAAAGCAACCTGAAGAAATTGTGGAAAAAGCAGAGATTGAAAAAATACTCAAGAAAAGAATCATTACTAAAGAAAAAGGAACTGAGTATTTACTAAGATTTAAAGGGAAATCAAATGAATTTGATAAATGGATACCTGAAAAAGAAATTTCTAATTTATCCACCCTTCTTAAAAAATTTAAACAGAAATTAATTTCTGTTCAACCAGCTGAGGGGTTAAAAAACCAGTACTCATAATATTTTATTATGTTTTATTTCTTTAAAGTTGAGTCTTTAATGCTACAGATTTATTCTGAATACCTGAAAATTACAAATTAATAAAATAAAATGTATAACTTATCATTTTTTTTATTGTTTTTTTTGGGTGGGAGAGTGTCAGCCTATATATCTCCAGGACTGAGTAAAAAGTAATTATAAGTTATGTTAAACACATGAACTATACATGGGAATAATAAATAAGAGTACACAAATAGTATACATAAGTAAAATTATGATAATACACAAAAAATGCCATTATAACACCTTATATACACGCATATATCCACCTTTTATAGGTCTTATGTACTTAATATTAAGTTGGAATATGTTAGGGTAATCTTAAGAACCTTAAGTATAAGGCTACATAATTTTTAAGTACACTTAAAGCTGTTATATTCATTGTTTTATGCAAAAAACAAGAAATGCGCTTTATTTCACTTAAAAGTTGACTATATGCGCTATAAAATTGAGAATATCAAAATTGCGCTTTGACAGATCAATTGGGCTCATTTAGAACTATTGATTTGGCTATTTAAATGCATAAAAATAACACTTTTCAAATTTGGTGTTTTTTATGCCTGAAATGGCATCTGTGTACTGGCCACATACTGCCTGCTTTTTTCCAGTGTGAATAGCTTCATTTTTAGCAAAGTTAGCTTTTTCACACTATAATTACCCCACATTCTACGCCCACTGTGGGGAAACACACTAAAATAGGCGACAGGCGCTTATTTAGTGTCCTAGCTTAATTAATAATGCATTGACCTTGTTTATATGCACTAATTTCATTAATAACCTCACTCTTGGCACTTTATTTCATCACCACGCTTAAATTCGCCTAATTTTAGTCAAGGATTTACCCGTGCAAGAGCCTGCCAAGAACTGCATGTAGTTACCCCACATCTCACGCTCTTTTTTAAAGTTTTTGGGTGGTTTCTCAGTCAATTTTGGTTATTTTTGAATGGGAATTTCACGTAGTATAATGTCAGGATTAGCCCCATTATTTCTACAGTCAATCCCCCTTATTATTAAGCTATTATTAACCTTAAAAAGTCTCCTTTAGTCTTTAATATTATTGTTTTATACGCATATACTCTCTTTTTGTCTTTTTCTTTAATTTTGATGGATTTCCCTTATTATTTCAGGGTTTTGGCGGTTGTTACTCTTCTAATTATGTCATGGGTTACTGGGAATGTTGATGGGCATGTCTATTAGTTGTTTAGAGGCGTCATTAACTTTGTATTGGGTGGTACATCAAGGGAATCATTGGGGAACTCAGTGTGTATAAAAGGAGGAGGTTTTTGGGTTGTATTTATTCATTCTTTATCATTACAATTTAACCAATATAACCAAATCAATTACAATACATATCAATTAGTACTTTTATAAGACTTTTTGAATAGTATCTGAATTTATATAATCTATTTTTCTACCAACTATAAAGATTGTAAGCCATATATAAGAATAGTGAGAATTATATTACTGAGACCCTTATATTTGATTATATTTTACAACTTAGTGGATTAAAACTACAGTATTCATATAGGACCATTAAAATCTTCTAGATAACTGACTATTCAAGCTAGTTCACGTCCTTGTACTTGACCCTAGCTTGACAGAGATCAACATCAGCATCCTCAGTGTCTGCAGTTTGTTCAACAAAATGAATTTTCTTGTCACACACATGGCCCTTCTGCCAATGTTTGTTACATTTAAAACAAGTATTAGTTGCATATTTTTTGGGTGCAACTGGGGCAGAGGGTTTACCAGGTTTTTCTGGAGGTCTGGTAGAGGTCTTACTCTGATCATGATAAGATTTCATAGGATAATTCCTTGGTTCATATCTATTGTTAAGTAATACTTCATTACAGATATTAATAAAAGAAGAATGTTCCTTTACATGCTCAGTTCTATCCACAATTAAATCTCTTTAAGAATTTGGTAATTTATAAAGAATTTTATCTCTCCAAATATCATAATTCATTTTTGGATCAATAGCTCTCAGGATTTTTGTTACTTTCATAAGAAAAACAATTGGTTTATCAACAGAGGAAGAGATATATTTAGAGTTCTCATACAATCTCTGTTGGGCCAATCTAAATTTTGAACCACCAAACTGATTCTCAATCAAGGTTTTCCATTCATTCCATGTATAATGGATATCATACAATAAAACAGATTCATATCACATTAAGGCTACATTGGAGAATAAAGAAATTAACTTAGAAACAATTTCTTCATCTGGTAATTTATATGACTTCTTCAAATTATCAATTCTTTGGATAAAGTGTTGCCAATCAGATGAAGAATCACCATCAAAGGTAGGGTATTGGTCCAGTTTAGGCCAGTTTTTATTAGTGCTAGGGTGGTCAGCCTTATGGTTTGAATTATACAAGGTAATCAATTCTTGAAGTCTTGAAAGGTGTTCAGATATATCTTTACTGACAGAGGCAGATGGCTCATTGTGAGTATCAAAACACTTTTTGTTTGAAGCACCAGACTTCTCAGACAAGTTATCAACTGGTTTAATTTAATAATTTATTATTTCAATTGATTTGGATAATAAAATTTATTTAAAATTTAAAAATCTTTAAACAATAAGGTTTATTTATTATTATTTTGAATTTATCAACAATAAACAATTTATTATTATTAGAAAAAAAAATTTCTCAAAGTAATAATAAAATTATTTATAATTTTAAATCCTAAAAACAATAAAGAAAAAGTATTATTTTAAAATAATCAAACTTTAATTTATTATTTCAAATTTATTAAAACAATAAAAATTTAAATTTAAATATTATTATTTATGTTATAAAACAATAATCAATAATAGAATTAAATTTGGGACTAAATACACTGAGTATTATTATTGTCAACCAAAAATAATTAATAATATTTATTGGGACTAAGCATAAAATACTATTTTGGTCAACGAATAATACCAAATATTTAAGATAATTAATTAAATAATTTAAATAAAATAAATGGCTTCTAGGACTAAGAGATATACTCTATTATGGTCAACTAGGAATAAAAAAATAAAATATGATCACTTACACTCAGTGTTTCAGCAATTAAGCCAAAAACACTGTTATTGCAATAATAAATCTTGTATAATAGTTGAAAGTGGCAGAGATTGACTTACAGTAGTGATAGTTAAATCACTTACAATATATAGGACTTTTAAAAATATATAAGCCTTATATTTAGTTCCCCGGTTCAATTCACGGTCGCGGAAAAAGTTCACCTTTTTGCGTGAGTGGTCCGTGCGTTTTGACGTTCATCCAAAATGGTCATCAAGGTTTGATTCGTCGTTTGGAAAGGCCCTCAAGTATCGGCGCGGTCCTCTAGAAGGTGGAAGAAGGAAAGAAGAAAAAGGAGAAAGAAACACAAGAAGACAAAGAATGGAAAGTAGGAAAAGAGGGAAGGATGCAAACAAGGGAAAAGGTTTAATATATAAAGTGAGTAGTTTTAATATTATTGTAATGTAAGTATTCTAGTTTCAATGCACAGCAGTCAAATATTATAGTTTAATGTTCTTACCGCAATCTTAAGATTTTGTATATAGTATTTATTTATTTTATTTCAACTAAATGTATTACTAGTTAAAAGATAGGGAATCAATATGTGTATAAAAATGTATAAGTGTAAATAAAGTGTAATAATGTAAGTGATGCAGCTGAAGGGGGTTCCCAAGGGGCCCTCTGAAGTGCCACAAAAGTAAATACAATAATTTATGAGTAAATGTAAGGGGTGAGAAATCAAAAAAAATGTACTAAATTGTTAAAATGCAGTAGCCAATATTTCACCAGTATTAATTCCCCCTGGATATTACACATAAATAAGTACAAGACATATAAAAAATAACTAATGTAATTTAAAATAAGTATTATGCAGTACTATTTTAAAGTGGAATGTAATATATTACTAGTTTAATTCATACAATTAATATAAGTAATTATTTTAGATTAAAATATGAGAATGTAATTAGTTTAAATGGTTTAGTAAATTTAATTACATAATTTTGAGCCACAGAAGCGCCCAAAAATCAGGGATAATAATGTATAAATTATTATAAGGGTCTAATAGTTAATTAATATTATTATAAGTCAACATTTTGCCTTATAAGTATAATATAATATTATAATTGATTAATTATTATTTTATAATTATTTAAATACATAAAAATGCGCCCAATTTTTTATAGAATATAATATAATTTATGTTTATTTTAATAGTATATAATTAATAAAATAATAAAATAAATATAACCCTTATTTTAATTTTATTTAATAAGGTAATTTGTACTTAATTTTATTATGCAATATAATATTAATTTATATTCATAAAAAGCATAAATTTTCGCCCCCTTTCAGGTCCAATAACTTAACATAAGTTTTACTGGGCTCCTGGTACAGCCTGGCTGACAGTAATAGATAAAGTAACTATGGGATATAAAACAAATGACTGAAGGAGTCTAACATGACCCTTAAATTCTGACAATATAAATAATTATAAACTAATGATAGTATCTAAGTGCACTAAAATCACTGATGTAGATCTAGCAAGATCCATCAAATTAAACCCTTTTCCTATTTGGAGCCTTGTCAGGCTTAGGTAGAAAAGTTTCGAAAAGCATAAGCTTCAAAAAAGAATCAATTAGCATCCTATCTGACAAATGATTTTTTAAGGACGTAATTACCACGGAACAGATATTCCCCGTGATTGCAGGAAAAGTGCTAAGAAATCATTTTAGTAAGTAAGGCTTAAAAGAATAAAAGTTGAACAGTAATTTACCCATTAGTCTGAATCATTACCCAAAATTTTCAAAAAAAAAACATCCCTTGAATCAGTGCAAGGCTTAGTGCATCGCTACTTAAGCACTTACCCAAATGCAGTGATACACAAATAAACTGATCAAGTCCATTTTTTGTGGAACTCCTAAAGCATTGAAGCCTAGAGAATACCAAGTTAATATTTGCATTTTTTACCGAATTTTTTAAACTTTCACCTACAAAGCAAAGATGCGGAAATAATATATGCTAGTGCCGCCGTTATTTGAACTAAAATTCCTGACTGTAGAATAAATATATATCTTTTCAATTGACTGTGGTAAGTAGCCATCTCGGCTTTAGGATTTTGATGGCCCACGAATTTACTCAATTTAATCAATGGAATCGTTTCAAGTATTGTTGCCCAAGATTTTATCCTCTCTCGAAAACTTTTCTCCACTTTTACTTCAACAGAGTCGAATGGTAATATCTTGGTAGGCGGTGCTACACTTAAACCTGTTGTAGCCCCATGGAGAGTTATAGCGTCTTCTACTAACTTCAAATGTGCTCTATAAATATCCAACAGGGATATATATATCCAGATCAAAGCTACGAGAATTAAAACGCCCAAAACCGTATGGGTGGCTGCCAGTAAGCGGAGAAATTTGAGAATTTGGGCGTGTTCACCGACAAGCCCTAACAGATTCACAATCAGCTTAGATGCGATGTCTTGTTGGCTAACGCCTGAACCATGATCTAGCGCAATGGTTAGCCTTTTAATTATTTTTTCGTACACGACCCATTCATCGTCAAGCTTTTTCAAAGTTTTGACCATCATGAATGACGGTATGAGGGGCATCAAAATTACAAGCAAGAAACTTGAAATGAGGGTCAAATTGTATACTTGAGGATTCATAAGGCGTGATTTGTATTGGTGTGCGAGTCCAGAATTCGACGCATTTTGTTTTGACACTATAGTCCAAATATATCCCCAAACTACACGGGATAGTGTCCATTAAAATATTATTTTCAAGAGACAAAATGAGAATGCCTACTGAAACTTAACCCAGTCCATTCAATCATAGCAAAGGTACATATGAGAGCCGATAAAGGCACAACTGATCGACATGATGTCAGAGTGGCATACACTATTGAAGCGCCTAGAAAATGGTACATCTAGTTCGGAAAAGGTTGCGCTTTCCTTGCTCCCCATCGCCCACTCACACTACAGCACATGTTTGTTTCCCCATGGGGCGCAACAATTACGCAACAGTTGTGCAACAGCTTCGAAATAATTGTTGTTTGCACTTAAGATCCACTTAAGACCTGTAAGTGCTCAAAACAATTGTTACATAACTGTTGCGTAACCGTTACGCCATTGTTGCGCCCCAAGACGAAACAAATATTTATTGTAGTGTCAATACATAGGTCAACTGACCTTAACTCAAAATTTTGGCGGGGGATGGGCAGCAAGACCATCGCAATCTTTTCCAAACTAGAAGTATGTTAATAATATTAATATTGAAGAAACGATGAAAACATACATATGTTTGTCAAAGCACCAAATACAGCAGCAGATTTTCCAACGTGAAGAATGATATAACCAGAAGTATCGAAGGTTAAAAGACTTAAAGATCCAGTTGTATGGATTTTTTTCCAGGCACAAGCTACAAAGATGATGCCTCCAATTATTGCAAGGATATTAATAGTCTGTAACAAGCTTCTTGCGAGTGGAGACACGTGTATATGAATCAAATGTCCAATTCTTTCTCGCATAAGTTCCCATTGCTTTCCATTTAGTATAAAATCATATGTAGAGGACATTATCTGCTTGTCTATATCCATCGATGGGGTTTTTGAAAGTTATAGATTTCCCAAGTTGATGTAATGGTGATATTAGTTTTAAAATTCGGGTTTGTAATATGAAAATCTTTGTAGAAGGAGGGTTATATATCTTTAAAATTAAAAATTAATTTGAGGTTCAAGAGCAAACGAGGCGAGATTTTCAAAAATTTCGATAATGGCACCTTTCTCTTCCATTCATTAATTTTTTCTCGTGAAACTCACACTACATATGGAGCTTTTAGATAATGAGGTAATTTTTCGCTCGCTAACTAATCGCTATGTGAAATTTTTGCTTTGCAGAAATAATGCTTATCTGATGTTCGGACACCGAAGTTAAGCGTTTCCGTGAACTCAATCCTTGAAAAAATAGAAACGTCATCCATTAAAGCTTTTCATATTTTCTGGAGACTATCAATTTATGGATAGCAATAAAAATGGATTATTAGAAAAATTTATTTCATGATTGAATTTGTTGAAAATGAGAAATTTGTTAAAGATGGATGTAAGAAAATCATAAACTGGCTGCAATTTCGTATAAGTTCAGCTGAGAAAAAAGAATTTATTTATTCTAATAAAGGTATCATTCATTTAAGCTCTCATAATTAACAAAAAGTTTTAAGCCATTCTCAAGGCTATTTGTGTTAAACTTGGAGTTCGTCTGTTTTCATCTTCGATCAAATCTTACCGCAACACCTATCCACACTTCCTAACAGTTCCGTGTCATTTGTATTTTTCTATTTTCAACTCAATTTTCTATGTTCTGATTACTATCACACACTTAATGAGCTAAAGCAACACGCCACATTATAACTTAGCGTGTGCTATACTCTACACCCGAAGTGAAATACACCCAATAGGGGGTATCAAAGTTAGAAATCTTCAATTTCAAAATATCTCTTTTTTCCATCAAATCAATCATGATTATTTTTCAAAATATTCCATATTGTGCCCCCAAAACACCTTTTTACAGAGAAATAATGTTAAGTATATGGCTTTCTTTTTGTACTGTTAAATACCTTTTAAATTATTACCAATTTATAACTTTGATGCACCCTAATAGGGGGTGTCAATATTAGAAAATTTGCAATTAAAAATCCGGACTTATCAAAATGGAGCTTTTAGAAACACACTAGCCTCCACGGCGAAAAAAAAGTAGTTTGCCCGCAGACATACCGGTTCTGAAATACCGGTTACATCTTTTCCTTATGCATACAATTGTATTCAACTTTGAGTTTCATCACGATTTAACACTGTAAATCAGGTGATTTGGCTACTTAATAGATTGCAATAAGTCCAAATTCTGACACAAGTGATTTAATTAATCAAGGGGCTTGATACATGTAAACAAGTCAGAATTGGGAGGAGAGAGGATGGGTGACTTAGTGAAAAATTTTAAAAGGAATCTTAGGCAAGAGATGGATAAGGGAGGGTTTTTTTTAGATTTTATTTATTTTGTACAATCTCACCCAACTAGGGGCATGAAGGAGGCAAGCGTGGCTTGGATATCTAAATACATAGGGAGGGGGGGGGGGGGGGAAGACACTGAAAGTAAGGAGGAATAGGGAAATGGTAGGGGGAGGGGGTTTAAAATCTATATACATTAGGGGGTATCAAAGTTAAAAATATGCCATTTTAAAATACCTAATTTTTCCCCCAAATCAACTTGGATTATTTTTTAAAATATGCCATATTGTGCCCCCAAAACACCTTTTTACTGAGAATTAATGTCAATTTTGTGGCTTTCCTTTTGTGTTGGGAAATACCTTTTAAATAATTACAAATTTTTAACTTTGATACCCCCTATTATGCATATCGACCGGTTCGTCTAGAAGGAGGAGAATAAAAGGAGAAGAGGAAGAAGGACAAGTTTAAAGGTAAAAGAAGAGAAGGGAGAAAAAGAATAAAAGATAAAGCGACATTGGGATGTTGGATAGAAGGAAATAATGACGATGGGTGGACCCAATTACAATAGTAAGTAATTTATTTTATCTCTGCTTAAATATCAATTACTAATAATTAAAATCTCCTAAAGCAACTTTATAAATTTTATTTAATATTTAAAGGGACAGCCGTGCCACAATAAACAACAAAATATACTATAGTATTTAAAAATGATAAGTAATGTAAGTGATGGGTTGAAGGGGATTACCCAAGACCTTTTTATAGGCAAGGGGTTCTCTGAAGCACCACAAATTTGTATATACAAAGTAATAATAAAATGAAACAAGAAAAAAAAAAGAATATAAGTGAAACCAGGATATTGAGAGAAAAATATGAGACAAGTAATTAAACCCACAAATAAGAACTAATTTTTCCCATACTACATTCCCAACCCAGTTAATTAAAATAGTGAGTAACTACGCAAATTTGTAACATAGGAAACTGTGAGTAATATATCCAAAACAGGCATTACAATGAGTTTTAAGTAGTTATAATTGAACCAATACAATCATGCCATTTTGAGGCAAAAATTCATGTAATCAATTCAATCCTAAAACAGAAATAAGTAATTTTTTTAAACTATTTCATTAGAGCAATAACTAATTTAAGTGAAAAAAGTAACTAATTTAATGAGTTACTAATTTAAAGTAAGTATTTTAATATATTTTATTAAGTAAATGTTTTAACTGATTTAATAACTTTTCTGACACAATTAAGGGTCAAAAAGTGCCCAATATTTATGGATTATAACATATGAAAAGTTTTATTTAATATATAAATTTAATTAATTGAGTCTTAATTACATTATAATTTAATTTTAAAATTATAATTATAATATATGTTTATAATTAATAAATCATTAATTTATAAATATTATATACATAAAAATGCGCCATGATTTATAGAATATTATATATTATGTTTTATGTGAGTGTATATATAATTTATTTAATAATAAAATTGATATAATACTTATTTTACTTATTTTTAATAAAATTTTGATATAATATTATTATGCAATAAAATATTATTTTAAATACAGAAAATATATAAATTTATTTCCTCCAATAAAGTATTATAACATTTTACTGGGCTCCTGAGACCGCCTGGCTGACAATGCATGTATCAAGCCCCTTTATTAATTAAATCACTTGTGTCAGAATATGGACTTATTGAAATCCATTAAGTAGCCAAATCAACTGATTTAGAGTGTTAAATTGTGATGAAACTTAAAGTTGAATACAATTTTATCCATAGGGAAAAAATGTAACCTGTATGTCAGAACCAGTATGTCTGCAGGCACACTCTTTTTTTTTTGCCATGTTCAACACTAGCATATTTCAAAACCAAAACAGGGGGTGACATAGCTAGCAAATCAGCACTTAGATTAAGTGTTGTTTTCAACCCAAATCAGCCTCTAGTTTTTGCAATAACACAGCACAACACTTTTTTTTTAAAATCAAAATAATTTAAATCAACTGTTAAAGTTAGTAAATAGAATATCCAAGAGTAATTTTTTAAGGGAAAAAATAACGCTTTTCACTTGATTTTCTGAGGCTTAAAATTTTTTTTAATTCACTCATCATACTACTTAACTGTGACCAATCATTAAAAATATTCAACAACCAGGAACACAGTCTCTGATAAAAACTATTGATTGATTTGTGACTGTTCATGTTGTAAGAATCTCACAACATTTAAAACTACTGGAGAATCAGTCAAGGAATGCTGATTAGTCATAAAATTAGAAAAAACATCAAGCACAGGGGGAAAACAGTATTGTGGGATCTTTGCAACAACATGATTTGGAAACATTCATATCCAGAAAAAACAATGGAAAGAATCCATCATCCATAAGTTCTGAGAGTCTTTCTATGTCCTTTGAAAATTCTGATATGAGTTAAGATTTGACTTTCTGTCTAATTAAGCACTTTAATTTTCATTTTAAGACTCTATATTGAGACTCAAGTACTTTTTTTTCAGTTTTAGGCTTTCTCATGTGATTTATTACCAGGATAAATCTCTCCTGTGTTATTGGTCATAAATATGAAATATATAATACAATGTATGATATATGTTTTCAGTAGATTCCACCAACTACAGACTGGGTCTAGCCTTGAGTCTTGATTACCAAATTAAACCTGTACTATTTTAGTGATACTGGAACTGGATATTAAGTTAGAGAGATCTGTCAGTTTCCTGAAGTTTTATTACCTGTATCATCTTGTTACTGCAGCTGATAGGGGGCATCAAAGTTAGAAACTTATAAATACTTAAAAAGTATATTACAATACAAAAAGAAAGCCACAAACTTGAAATTATTTCTCAGTAAAAAGGTGTTTTGAGGGCCCAATATTGCATATTTTAAAAAACAATAATGATTTATTTTGTGGAAAAAGGAGGTATTTTGAAATTGAAGATTTATAACTTTGATATCCCCTAATAGGGGGTCTCAAACATGGAAAATTTGAAAATACATTAGAATTACTCTTAGTCACAAAAAATAGAAATCACCACAAGAGGGGCTGTCAGTTTTGAAAAATCTGCACTCAAACTTTCCAAAAAAACTCACTTACTTCAAAAATGGGTGTCAGTTATGACCTCAAATCAGCACTTTTTCATGATTTTTTTTTACAACCAAATGTTGGACACAACATCTCTGTCACATATGATGCACTGAACTCCCTATCCTCATCTGAATTTCTTCATTTCGCTTATCTCAATAATTAAAAATCACATATTTTCTCCTATCACATAATTTTTAATTCAATCACTCCCTGTCTAAAAAAATAAAATTCCTTTTTTTTCAGTTTTCACTATCCCTCAATTCCATTTTTGGATTTTTGACATTTTTTGACTTTAGAAGAGTTTTTGGTATTTATTGGCATACTTTACAGGCATTTTTTTTGCTTTTTTTAAGTGGTGTTTTTGGCATATTTTTCAGGAATTTTTTGATATTGTTTATAGGCATTTTCACCATATTTTGCAGGAATATTTTAGAGTATTATTGTCAGGCTAAGGTCAAGTACAAGGACGTGAACTAGCTTGAATAGTCAGTTGTCTAGAAGATTTTAATGGTCCTATATGAAAACTGTAGTTCTAATCCACTAAGTTGTAAAATATAATCAAATATAAAGGTCTCAGTAATATAATTCTCACTATTCTTATATATGGCTTACAATCTTTATAGTTGGTAGAAAAATAGATTATATAAATTCAGATACTATTCAAAAGTCTTATAAAAGTACTAATTGATATGTATTGTAATTGATTTGGTTATATTGGTTAAATTGTAATGATAAAGAATGAAGAAATACAACCCAAAAACCTCCTCCTTTTATACACACTGAGTTCCCCAATGATTCCCTTGATGTACCACCCAATACACAGTTAATAACGCCTCTAAACAACTAATAGACATTCCCATCAATATTCCCAGTGACCCATGACATAATTAGAAGAGTAATAACCACCAAAATCCTGAAATAATAAGGGAAATCCATCAAAATTAAAGAAAAAGACAAAAAGAGAGTATATGCGTATAAAACAATAATATTAAGGACTAAAGGAGACTTTTTAAGGTTAATAATAGCTTAATAATAAGGGGGATTGACTGTAGAAATAATGGGGCTAATCCTGACATTATACTACGTGAAATTCCCATTCAAAAATAACCAAAATTGACTGAGAAACCATCCAAAAACTTAAAAAAGAGTGTGAGATGTGGGGTAACTACATGCAGTTCTTGGCAGGTGCTTGCACGGGTAAATCCTTGACTAAAATTAGGCGAATTTAAGCGTGGTGATGAAATAAAGTGCCAAGAGTGAGGTTATTAATGAAATTAGTGCATATAAACAGGGTCAATGCATTATTAATTAAGCTAGGACACTAAATAAGCGCCTGTCGCCTATTTTAGCGTGTTTCCCCACAGTGGGCGTAGAATGTGGGGTAATTATAGTGTGAAAAAGCTAACTTTGCTAAAAATGAAGCTATTCACACGGGAAAAAAGCAGGCAGTATGTGGCCAGTACACAGAAGCCATTTCTGGCATAAAAAACACCAAATTTGAAAAGTGTTATTTTTATGCATTTAAATAGCCAAATCAATAGTTCTAAATGAGCCCAATTGATCTGTCAAAGCGCAATTTTGATATTCTCAATTTTATAGCGCATATAGTCAACTTTTAAGTGAAATAAAGCGCATTTCTTGTTTTTTGCATAAAACAATGAATATAACAGCTTTAAGTGTACTTAAAAATTATGTAGCCTTATACTTAAGGTTCTTAAGATTACCCTAACATACTCCAACTTAATATTAAGTACATAAGACCTATAAAAGGTGGATATATGCATGTATATAAGGTGTTATAATGGCATTTTTTGTGTATTATCATAATTTTACTTATGTATACTATTTGTGTACTCTCATTTATTATTCCCATGTATAGTTCATGTGTTTAACATAACTTATAGTTACTTTTTACTCAGTCCTGGAGATATACAGGCTGACACTCGCCCACCCAAAAAAAACAATAATAAAAAAAATGATAAGTTATACATTTTATTTTATTAATTTGTAATTTTCAGGTATTCAGAATAAATCTGTAGCATTAAAGATTCGACTTTAAAGAAATAAAACATAATAAAATATTATGAGTACTGGTTTTTTAACCCCTCAGCTGGTTGAACAGAAATTTATTTCTGTTTAAATTTTTTAAGAAGGGTGGATAAATTAGAAATTTCTTTTTCAGGTATCCATTTATCAAATTCATTTGATTTCCCTTTAAATCTTAGTAAATACTCAGTTCCTTTTTCTTTAGTAAGGATTCTTTTCTTGAGTATTTTTTCAATCTCTGCTTTTTCCACAATTTCTTCAGGTTGCTTTTTAGGCCTTCTCCTTCTTTTTGGAAATAAGTCAGGATCATTTGCATGGTAAGGTTTCTTTTTTAGACTGCCAGGAATATTATCCAAATCACAGCTTAGAGAGATTTTCATCTCATGGTCTTTGACCAATCCTAGTTCATTTGAACCATGAGCAAATGCCATAGGATATGCTTTAATCAATCTCAAAATATCTTCTTCTTCAATTTTTGAGAGTTGAGGACTGAAAGAGGCTTTTTGGATTTCATTTTCCAATTCACCCACTTCATTGGTGGTTCTTCCACCTTGCAGTTGTTCTTCTCTAGGAGAAATGGCATATACTGAATTTTCAGAACATATTTTGAATTTCCTTTTACCATTCACCCCTATGGTGAAACAACTGTTTGCAGGATCTAGTTTAATGCCAAATTTTGTCAATAAATCATTGCCAATAATAAACCAATCACTACAATTATTATTATCCATTACTACAAATTCACAAACTGCTCTAACATATCCATTATTATATTTAAAGAATACAGCAGTTTTGTATTTGCCAATTGGATTTAATACTGAACCAAAACCCCTCCAGTTCTTTGTCTGAACAGGTTCTAGTTTTTCCTGGTACTTACTATCAAGTTTCATTAATGCATTAAGTGAAACTACACTACCTGCAGCCCCAGTGTCAAGAATGGCATTCATTTCTTTTCCACATATGATAATAGGTGCTCTGATAGGTGTTATTTTGTAAGTATCATGAGATACATCTTTAATTATTTCAGCTTCCTCTATGGAAGTTAAAGATGTGTCTGTATGAGGTATAGCATCATTCAGGAACATTATATCCTGTTCTAATACAAATATCTCATTTTCATCATCACTGTAAGATATGTTACTCTTGCAATCCTCACTGGATTCCACATTCTCATCTTCATGATTACTAGGTTCAGAATTCTGTGAGGTTTCAATAACATTTATTCTTTTCTTACACGTGTGACCTTTAACCCAAGGTTCATTACATTTGTAACAAGTGTTATTTTCTTGTCTCTTAGGGACAAGGGGAGCTGAAGGTTTTTTCTTTTCCACTGGTAACTTACTTGTAGTAGGTTTTACCACTTCAACACTTTGTCTGTAATTACTATACTTGGTTTCATATTTGTGGTTTAATAATATCTCATTGCATATATTAATGAATCCAGAGGTGTCTCTGACAGTTTCAGTTCTAGCTACAATAATGTCTCTAACTGATATAGGCAACTTGTATATTATTTTTTCTTTCCACTCTTCATAATCCATTTTTGGATCCATAGCTTTCATGATTTTTATTAAATTCATTAAGAAGACCATGGGTTTATCTCCAGCATTTGGATTATATCTGGCCCTTTCATACAGTCTTTGTTGAGTGATTCTAAATTTTGGGCCACCAAATTGCCTTTCAATTAGTGCCTTCAATTCATTCCAGGAGTAATTAATTCCCTCACTCAATACAGATTCAAACCATAATAAGGCCACATCTGTAAATAAAGATATTAACTTTGAAGTAATTTCTTCATCAGGTAATTTGTATGAAAATTTTAGGTTATCAATTCTTTGTATGAATTGTTGCCAATCAGATTTTGAATCCCCGTCAAAAGAAGGGTACTGATCTAACTTAGGCCAGTTCTTTTGGCTAGTTTTTGCTTCCCTAACCTGAGGAATATTGAGTAATTCACTTACTTTAGAAAGATGATCATTTATTTCATCTTTTACTGATTTTATATTCTCAGAGCCCATGACACTATGTTCATGTTCCATCATTGGTTTATCATCAGAGTGTTTCATAAAAACTGGTACTCTTTCTACATAAGAGGTATTATCCTTTATTGTTTCAGTATTTTTCAAAATGTTAGCTACTTCAATTTCTACTCCTTGTAACCTATCTTTTATTACAGGTACATGAGTTAAAGTATCATTTACATTTGAAAAAGACAATTTTACACGTCCCTCTATGGTAGCCATAATATTCTGAGAGTGTTCTAATTTACTTTCTAAATTTCTAATCTCAGATTTTAATCTTTTATTCTCATTGATTAATTCATTATTTGAATTTTCAATAATTTTTAATTTATTGGCTGTGGTACTCAATGATTGTGTTAGTTGTAATAATACATTTTCTGTATTAATGTTTGACTCTTTTGAGAACTCTTCCAATTTTTCAATTCTCAATAATAATTTACTTATTATCTTTGATTCCATTGGATTTTCTTTTAAAAAATATTCTATTTTTTCTGTGTCCAACTCAGAAGACTCATCATTTGATTCCATTTTTATATTAATAGTATTTTCCTGGTGATCAATAAAACTATTTACATTGTCCTCATGTAAAGACAAGTTTAACATATTCTGTTCAAATGAATAATCCTTTAAATCCTTATCAATAATATCCAATATTTCCTTATCAATCTCATTACCTATAAGTAATTTATTTTCAGGTTGATATAATTGATCATAAGAAGTTGGATGACTCACCAAGGTCTTATCTCACTTCCCCTGCCTCTCCTTGCCTTTCCCCTGTAAGGGTGACTGCTGGAGCCCTGCTGTTGAGGATTGTTGTAGTTTTGGGCGTACCAATCCCATTTCCATTTGCTTACTGTAATTTTTTGGTCCTCCTCTTGGGCTGGAGGTGTTGCTATGGAATTGTTGGGTGCCACTGTTGGTGGTTGAGTCTTTATGTCCACTAGAGCTTGGTTGACCTCTATGAAACCTTGAGCTGCTCTCTTTTCCAGATTGTTGATCTGGTCCACTATATTGTTGACTCTTATTGTCAAGGTGTTCAGTAGGGTGGATAGGGAGTGAACTTGTTCTTGTAAAGTATTTTTTGTTTTCTTTATTGAAACCTGCATTAAAAGCTTTTCCCTTTCCTCCAGAGACATTGACGGAGTGTTGTTGATTATGGGAGAGTCCTGGCCCTCCATTTGAATGTCCTGTAACAGGTCTTTCAGCTCTAGGTCTTAAGTTATAAGGTTTTACCTTATTACTTACAATGTCATTGTTGTCACACATTTTTACGTGGAATTTAAAGAATTGAAAGTTTAGATATGAAAACTTCAAAAAGGAGTTTTATCAGTATTTATCAATACCACTGAAGACAATTTTATTGCTTACTTATTGGTATGAAGTGAATATTTAAGTGCCAAAAGTCAAATATGCTTTTATGTGGTCACTTGAATTAACTGGTCTACAATATGTAGCCGTGTTTTTATATTCAAAAGAAAACAACTGTCAGTATGATTCTTTCTAAATATTTAATGAATTTTACAAACCAATAAAAGAAAAGATCAAGAGTCCTGTTAAAAGAAAACAATTAATCAGTTTAATTGGTTTATTATCTGCAAAGAACACAAATTTAATTGGTCTATTGACAGACTCCCACTAAGAACAATTATATGTTAAATTAGTGGTAAAAATTTTATCTGCAAAGATCTCAAATTTAATTGGTCTATTAACAGACCCACTAATAACAATTATAAGTTAAATTAGTGGTAAAATTGTTGATTCAATATCACAATTTTATAATATAACAGGGCTTCTTTTTCTGAAATCACTATATAAGTGACCCCAACCTGTTGTAATTATCCAAATATTTCTATAGGGATATTATTTACGTGCACCTTCTCTTGAAAATTTCACTTACAGGATTATAACAGAATTCTTGAGGAAAGGTCCCCAATTGTCAGGCTAAGGTCAAGTACAAGGACGTGAACTAGCTTTAATAGTCAGTTGTCTAGAAGATTTTAATGGTCCTATATGAAAACTGTAGTTCTAATCCACTAAGTTGTAAAATATAATCAAATATAAAGGTCTCAGTAATATAATTCTCACTATTCTTATATATGGCTTACAATCTTTATAGTTGGTAGAAAAATAGATTATATAAATTCAGATACTATTCAAAAGTCTTATAAAAGTACTAATTGATATGTATTGTAATTGATTTGGTTATATTGGTTAAATTGTAATGATAAAGAATGAAGAAATACAACCCAAAAACCTCCTCCTTTTATACACACTGAGTTCCCCAATGATTCCCTTGATGTACCACCCAATACACAGTTAATAACGCCTCTAAACAACTAATAGACATTCCCATCAATATTCCCAGTGACCCATGACATAATTAGAAGAGTAATAACCACCAAAATCCTGAAATAATAAGGGAAATCCATCAAAATTAAAGAAAAAGACAAAAAGAGAGTATATGCGTATAAAACAATAATATTAAGGACTAAAGGAGACTTTTTAAGGTTAATAATAGCTTAATAATAAGGGGGATTGACTGTAGAAATAATGGGGCTAATCCTGACATTATACTACGTGAAATTCCCATTCAAAAATAACCAAAATTGACTGAGAAACCATCCAAAAACTTAAAAAAGAGCGTGAGATGTGGGGTAACTACATGCAGTTCTTGGCAGGCGCTTGCACGGGTAAATCCTTGACTAAAATTAGGCGAATTTAAGCGTGGTGATGAAATAAAGTGCCAAGAGTGAGGTTATTAATGAAATTAGTGCATATAAACAGGGTCAATGCATTATTAATTAAGCTAGGACACTAAATAAGCGCCTGTCGCCTATTTTAGCGTGTTTCCCCACAGTGGGCGTAGAATGTGGGGTAATTATAGTGTGAAAAAGCTAACTTTGCTAAAAATGAAGCTATTCACACGGGAAAAAAGCAGGCAGTATGTGGCCAGTACACAGAAGCCATTTCTGGCATAAAAAACACCAAATTTGAAAAGTGTTATTTTTATGCATTTAAATAGCCAAATCAATAGTTCTAAATGAGCCCAATTGATCTGTCAAAGCGCAATTTTGATATTCTCAATTTTATAGCGCATATAGTCAACTTTTAAGTGAAATAAAGCGCATTTCTTGTTTTTTGCATAAAACAATGAATATAACAGCTTTAAGTGTACTTAAAAATTATGTAGCCTTATACTTAAGGCTCTTAAGATTACCCTAACATACTCCAACTTAATATTAAGTACATAAGACCTATAAAAGGTGGATATATGCATGTATATAAGGTGTTATAATGGCATTTTTTGTGTATTATCATAATTTTACTTATGTATACTATTTGTGTACTCTCATTTATTATTCCCATGTATAGTTCATGTGTTTAACATAACTTATAGTTACTTTTTACTCAGTCCTGGAGATATACAGGCTGACAATTATGCAGGAATTTTTAGAATTTCTTTCATGAAATATTTTAGAATCTTTTTCAAGAAAATTTTATGGTATTTTTGAAGAATTTTTTAGTATATTTTTTAGGAATTTTTGGTGTATTTTGTGGGAATTTTTTGGAGTATATTTCAGGAAATTTTGGCATACTTTATAGGCATTTTTTTGTGTATTTTTAGTGTATTTTGCAGGAGATTTTGTGTATTTTAAAAGATATTTTGAGTTATTTTTTTTAGTTATTTTTGAAGGAATCTCAGGTGTACTTTTAAGGAACATTTGGGGAAGTTTTTAGCCTATTTTTCTGGCATTATTTAGGCATTTTTGAGGGAATTTTTTGGTTTTTTTTGGTTGCATTTTTTTGCTATCATTCAAAAGCACATTTTTCAATATTGATTGGTGGTATTTTTTAGTTTCATTATTTAGTGGAATTTTATTCATTTTTTGGAGAATATCAGGGGGGTTCAGTTATGAAAAATCTGCATCTTATTGATACACATTCATAGTGCATTCTTTATGAATTTCATTTTCTCCATATACAGTTCTGCACAAATTTCAACTTCACTCTTTCTCACACTAATTTTTCCTTACTTTTCATCAAGACAAGCTTCATCACATTTTTACTCATGCCTATCTGACATCTCTTCCTTTCTATCATGAATTAATACTCCAATCTATATAGGACACTTCTCTGGATAATGGTAGACTTATTGAACACCTGTTGTTGTCATTTTCACTATCACTTCTCAAATTGTTATTCAATTTTGAAAAAATTGATGGGTATAAGGTTAAGCTTATTCTGATCTAATTTATTTTAGCTGAACACTCTCCTGAAGCATATATTTAATTTTCCACAAATGGTTTTGAATTTTGTTCTGTGGTTGCTAAGATATTGAAATTAAAAGTTGAGTCTTTTTTTACTCCATTTAATTTTTTTCACTTTGATATTACATAATTAGAGAATAAGGCTTCTTAAATACTTATCTGATGACTATATACATTGATAGATTTAATTCAAGTACCTGTAAATAAGATTTGGATTATTATTTAATACTACTTCAGTAATTTTTTCCACAACACTTAAATAAATCTTTTGACAACTTTTGACAACTAAGTCTCACTTTCTATAATGAATGCATACTACAATATATATAGGAAACTTCTCTGGATAATGGTGAACTTATTGAACCCCTGTTGTTCTTATTTTCAATGTTACTTCTCATATTTTTATGTAATTTTGAAATAAAGAGTTAGAATTAGGATTTAGTTTATTTGAATCTCATGTCCTTTTAATTGAAGATTCTCCTGAAGCCAACCTTAAATTTCTCACTAATGGTATTAAATTTGGTACAGCGGTTTCTGAGATATTGAAATTTAAAGTTCAGTCTTTTCTTTGCACTGTTTTACTTTTTTTGGCTTTGATATTACATAATTAACAAGTAAAGCTTCTGAAATTATAATATAATGATAATTTGATTATTAGAAACAGTCATATTAAATTTTCAAAGAAAATATCATGTTTTCTAATTTTATTTACACTCCTGGGGAATTTGGCAGTTTATTTTGGTACAATTTTGGCATCATTTTGGGTTGATCAGGATAGTATTATGTTAAAATAAGTGAGAATTCTATTTTTATAAATTTTTTATCAATATATTTGGTTTTTTTCTCTATATTATAGAATCATCTTGACTAAAATCAAAGAGGATGGATACATTTTTTCACCATTATAGGGTCAATCATGAAACAACACATGCTTCCCCTGGTTTTAAATCATGTGATGACTTTAGTTATCTTAGTTTTTCTTTTCAAATCAATCAAGAATTAATCAGTAGGGTAAGTAAGATAAGAATAAAAACAGAGTTCTTGTTACTCCTAAAGGTTTAGGTAGACATGAAAAGTATGGGGAAAATGAAAGGTTGTCATTTTTCTCTTTTGATGTCATAGTCACCATGCAATATTTGGGAGGGAATTGCTAGAAAGTCTTCAACTTGAAGTCAAATGGAACTCAGACTGAACTCAGGCTGAAATCAGACTAAGCTTTACTTTGAACTCATCTTGAAATATTGACCAAGGATGGATGAGTCTTTATTGAAAGCATTATGAAAGTGTATTCAAAGCTCATTTAAATCAGAATAAGGAAATACTAACAATATTCTCAATCAACAATACCTTTTTGATGAAAAAGTATTTAGATCATCTTTTTGAATTAAAGTTGAAAAATAAGAAGACATAAAATTACTTTATATCTTTTATGAGAATTACTTCTAAAATTTGTAATAAATTTAGTAAATATTACTGAGAACATGAAAAAACACCAGTGAATTCTTTATTAATAATCCATTTTTTCAGAATCCAAATCTTCAATCTTATTGATGATACCATACAAAATAAAGTTTTCTTAGATGTATTACAGGAATTTTTAGCCAGTTCACAAATTTATTTTCTATTTAAATGAATTATATTTCTAAAAAAATAGAAATACTTCCTCTCAAATATTATAATTTAGCATACTGAATTAAATACACAAAACCATAAAAATAAAACATAGCAATGTTTTTTTTTTAAAAAATTGACTCAATGAGGCACTTTCACTTCTCCTTTTCTAAAATACTTAAAAACTTACAGAATGTGATTATGTATCTTAAATAAAGGTTAATTCTTCTAGTATCAGGGTCCTATCTTCCTTAAAAATGTTATGAATGCATTAAAAGGATAAAAGCAGTGACAAAATTAATATCTATATTTTTAAGATTAAAATAAGTGCTTAAATACATAATCATTGTATCAGATATATTTTAGAAGTAAAATACTTACTTGAAATTCTGAAGCACTATTCATTCAATCAGCCAGTATTCAGTAAGCCTATTTTAATTTGGTTCAGAGATTCAAAAGATTCATAAAAATTCAATGCTACTCAGTGAATTTGTGTTTTGAAAAAAAAAAATGATTGAAGAAAATCTGAAATTTCAAAGGTAAAAATATTATTAATGACAAAATATCATTTAAAATTTTAAACTGAATTCTTTGTTTTGCATGAATTAAATAATTAAGGATAACAAAAGTGTCTACCTGAGGGTACCCAACAGATTATACAAATTATTATTCTTATTTTTATCATTTAAAGTTTAATTTTTGTTATTTTTTAGGGACTTTAATGATAGATCAAAGTGGACTTATCTCTATCATACTATTATTATGTTCATAGAGATTATTATGTGAGGGATTTTATTGTGAAGTAAGATACAATGGATACATAATTATATCCATTAAACAAGTTAATATTGTAATATTTGATTTTTAATTAATCTGAAATTACAAAAATATTAGAAGTAGAAAGAAAAAATATTTCAATTTCTTAATCTTGAGTAGTTAATTAAATAAATAAGTGCAGGTGCAGAATCTTTTTTTCCAGAACAAGTGTTCTTGACCAATTTTATTGGAAACTCACAGTGAACACATTATTTTTAAGTGAAAAAACTAATATTAATGATTTATCAGTTCCATTTTATCATTATAATTCTCATGTCAATTGTAAATATATATATATATAATGTGTCATTAAATTATTATACCTACCACAGAAAATTAATTTTTTTTTTGTGAAAAAATAAGGCTAAGTAGATCTTTTTGGTTCTCTTATAAAAAAAATCTATGCTTTAATGAATTTATTCTCTTGACATTTAAATCCAAAAGACTACATTTTAGCTTTACAGAAAATATTTAAAAGAAATATTAAGTTTGTGAGTTTGAAATCTATTACAGTTTGAATCAATGATTTTTTTTATATTTTTAAATTATCCAAATTAGGCACTTGAGGCTTTGTATAAGCTTAGAAAGGAAAAGCTAAAAAAAAGAATGAGATAATTGGAAGGTGCTAGATATTTTTTATTAAAAACAAAAAATTCTTCTTTTAAGTTATTTTAAGCATAAAAAGAAAATTGCATGTCTTTTTTTTGTATGTATTAGGTTGAAAAAAATAGTTTAGAACAGTTGGTTCTACACCATATGTAAAAAAATGAACATACAAATATGATAAAATAAAATTGAACTTTTTTTTATCTAAAATTAATTTAAAAAATCCTCAAAATACACTTATTTTCAGAATTTTGTATTACTTGTCATAAACCTGTTCAATAAAATTTTATACCTGTACATATATTGAAAAATCTAATATTTAAATTCAAAAAAAAATAAAATAAATTCTCATGGATTAAGTCATCTTGAGCTACAGTCAGGACAGGATGTCATTAGAAGTTCAATCCAAGTTTCATAAATTCTAGGATATATAATTTTAAAAAAATGTTTATATTCATTGGTGTGAAATGTTTTAAGCAATGAAAGGACTCAAGAAAAATTCATCTGTTACAGAATATACTATAGTACATATATTGTGACAGATATCTTGTTTAATCTTGCAGAAATTCTATTTATTACAAGTGGCTATTCAGGTATGTATAGCTATTATAGAACAATAAATAAAGATAAAATTTTAAATATAATAATGTATTTTATGTTAAAATTTTGTTTTAATTCTATAATTCTTTTAGCACCTATTTTGAATCCCACAAAAAGTATTTAAAATTAAACTAAAATCTAATTAAAATTACCTAATAAATATCATGAAAATAATAGCTTCAAATATTAATATATTTTTGGTTCTTGTTACAACTTGTTTCCAAAATTTACTTATTTTTTTTATCTCATTTATAATTATAAGAAGAATTTTGTGAAATTATTTGTATAAATATTTACTAATTTTTCATGGTTACTCTTTATTTTTTAATTATTTTTCTGCTAAAATATCATTATTTATTTAAAACAGTCAATCATGATGTATGTTTTATGTACTTAGGTGTACACATAGACATACACAAGAGTTTCTGATTATTTTTTATAGTAGAAGAAATGTAGTGTTAACTGACAGGGTGAGTGTTATCTTTCGGCCAAAAGATAGGGTTCAACTTATTTTTTTACTGGCTCACTTTATCCCCTCTCCACTTCTCTGAAAATGTTTTTATTTATTTCCACATGCTTTGCTACAATTTTCTCACATCCCATTTTGCTCACAATCCATCAAAATTTTCTGCACTTGCCAATTCTCCCAGCCTAGTTTTCCAAACTCTTCACCCTTTGTCACTCGTTTATTTTACCTCCCTACATCTCTCTTTTCAATTTTCACCCCACCCAACTCCTCTTGCTACCCTTATTACTAAACCTAACCCCTTTTTCATCTCTCCCTGTCTCACCTCATTGTTCTTTATTGAAAAATTTACCCATCTCACTCACCCCACTTACTACCCTCTCTAACTCATTCTACCCCTTTATCTCCTGATTAAACTCCTGATTCTCTGAATACCACCCCTTTTTCTCTTCACCAAAATATATCCTTTTCACTTTCCACACCACCAATTTTATTTTCTATCTCACCCCATTCACTTGCTATTGAGAAAAAGGGGTGAGAAGGGATGAAAAAATAGTCATTTTGATTGAGAGAGGATTAAAAGGGGTGCAGAGGAAAAAGTAAAAGAAATGGAGAGGGGATACAACATGGGATAAGATAATGAAGGGTAAGGGAGCGAGGAGATGTGAGAGGTGAGAAGAATAAGATCTATGAGAGAGTAGAGAATGAGAAGGAAGGTGAGTTGTTAAGCTAAATAAAAATGTTTGTATATATATATATATATATAATATTAAATGATAAGGAACAGTTAACAGCCTGAAACAAAAAAAAACCACCAAAATAGTGCACTATTCATTGGCCATTTTTTTTATTATCATTATAGTTTCTCCCTTAATATTTTGATATGTTGAAGACATAATTGAGTTGTTTTTTTAAATAATATTTCTAAAATTTTTTTCACTTAATTATAAAAATAATTTATCTATATTAATTACATAAATAATACCTGCATCCAAATTTATGTTGAATTCATTTAGAATAGTAATGTGCCTTACACAAATATCTTATGGCTTGATGATAGTTAATTATATGCAGTCATAAAATTTGAATAAATATTTTTTTTGAAGATTTTACTAATAAAATGCAATTAACTATATCTGTTCACTAAATATTTTTCCTTAAATTTTTTTTACAATATTAGGTGATTTCCCTATATATTGATAGTTAAAAAAACATGCATATTTATTTAAAACATATTTTACTTCAGCTCATATGAGATTTTTACTTTTTATCAATAGCTACAAAAAAAACATGATTTTTTAAAGTCTTAACCATTTTCCAGCCATTTTTAGGCTGTGGGATATCCTTATTTCAATGTTTCTTGAAAACTTCCTGTAAGTCAGATATCAAGATTTTTTGTAGTAATTTTCAGCTGCTTCTACAATCAATATTCAAATATTTTTCAATGTATTCTCAAAGTAGGTTCAACCTTTGTTGTTTATTGTTTCATCACTACCTCAATTTGTCTCAATTAGATATGAATTAGGGTTGAAGGTTGCAGATTTGCTAGCAAGTCTGCCCCCCATATTGGGTGGTGAATTTAGCATATAAAATTCATCTACCCACTTCAATTACTTAAGGTTCTTGACCCTTGAGCCATACTTCTGTGGTATCATGTCTACATTAATTTTGTCAGCCAGTCATCTAGAAGAAGGAGAAGAGGAAGAGAGGAAAAGGAAAAGAAAGGATAGGGGGGAAGCACTTAAAGAAATAAGGAAAAAAAATAAAAGAAGAGGAAAAGGGGAATGATTAAAGGGAGTGCAACGACAGTTTTGGGAATGTTGACAAGACAAATGACACTGGTCTAATAGGTATTCTGATCCAGTAAGTAATTTTATTCTGCTCTGCTTAAATATAAACTACTGACTACTAAAAATCTTAAAGCAACCATAATGTATTTTATATAGCAATAAAAAGGGATACAAGCACCACAAATAATTAATATAATAATGTATTGTAAAAAAAAGATAAGATAATTGTAAGTGATGGGACTAAAGGGGATTACCCAAGGCCTTTTTATATGCAAGGGGACCTCTGAAGCGCCACAAGTGAGTATATACAAAATATTAATAAGGTGAAACAAGAAAATAAAAGAATATAACTAAAACATAGATATTAAGAGAAAAACATGAAACAAATAACTAAACCCATGAGTAAGTAACTAATTTTTCTATCATCCATTCCCAAACTAGTTAATTAGAATAGTGAGGAACTAAACAAGACTGTAACCTGAGAACTGTGAGTAATATATCCTGAAACATGTATTACAATGAGTATTTTAGGTGTTTAAATTGAAATAATAATTATGATATTTTCACACAATTATTTTTATAATCATTTCAAGCCCAAAACAGGAATTACTAATTTGTTTTAGATATACCATTGCATAATAAATAAAACTATGCAATATAGGGGGTGGACTTTCTAGCAAGTTCCCAACCTGAACTCAGACAGAACTCAGATGGAACTCATACTGTACTCTACTTGAAGACCCACCTAAAACTGTTCTGCTGAGTGGTGTTCATCCCTGATTGTATGGTTCCTTTGTCAATACCTCAATGTGTGTTAAATCTGTGGTGAATTTGAGTCCAAGGTTGTGGACTTGCTAACAAGTACGCCCCCCGTATTGCGTGGTGTGAATTCAGTGAAAAATTAATTAATTTAAGGAATTACTAATTCAATATAAGTATTTCAATTTATTTTATTAAGTAAATGTTTTAGCTTATTTAATAATTTTTCTGACACAATTAAGGGTCAAAAAAGCGTGCAATATTTATGGATAATAATATATAAAAAGTATTATTTAACATATAAATTTTATTAATTAAGTTTTAATTACATTATAGGCTAATTCTATCATGACACTTATAATATATATTTATAAGTAATTAATTATTAATTTATAAATATTAAATACATAAAAATGCGCCATGGTTTATAGAATATAATATATATTATGTTTTATGTAAGTATATAAATAATTTATTAATAATAAAATTAATATAATAGTTATTTTAAATATTTATAAAATATTTATATAATTTCATTATCCAATAAAATATTTTAATTTAAATACATAAAATACATAAATTTATTCCCTCTTATGGTTCCAATAAAGTATTATAACATTTTACTGGGCTCCTGAGACAGTCTGGCTGACAAATTTTGTGATATGTTCTCTTGAATATACTTGTGATTCACATTTTTGTTCTTGAAGTTTAATACTTTATCTTTGTGTCTTGATCTGAATGACTTTTTGATGATTAATTATACATTTTAATTAAAATTTAAAAATATGAGCCCCCTACTATTATAAATCTCAGGGGGAGATATTGCCATTTTTTTTGACTTGTGAATTTAAGAATAAAGTTAGAAAAAAGCAATTTTGTGTATGCTAGACTTATAAATTTCAAAGAAATAAAAATTTTATACTAGACGTACAGAAATTAAAATACTTAAACAGATGCATTTTAGATTACAAAAATGATTCAAAAATTTACCAGATTTTCATTGTACCTAATTACATATTTTTACATCAAACATGTTCAAGCAATGAATTTTTTTTACATAAAACATATCTGGTTAACAAAAGCAATGGAACTCTTTGAAACTGAAATAAAATGCTACCTCTTATTTTGGTTAAAGTGATTGGTTCTACCTTGAGCAGGTCTCTGATTCAGTGAGTTAGTTGTACCATCAAAAAAAAACTAATACATTCCATGAAACCTCTGCTTGAATAACCTGAGACTTTCAATATTCTCTTCTTTGATTGGCCAAGAAATAAATTAAAAGCATAAGGAGAGAATAGCAGTGGTTCTTCATTTGTTATAGCTTTTAATTTAGCCATACCCTAAATAGAAGTTATTTTTTAAATGTTTAAAGGCACCTCCATTACCATTGGAGCCCAAATAAAGTAATGTGACAGCCAGTTGAATTGAAGGATCATCAGGACGCAATATAGGGGGCGGACTTGCTAGCAAGTCCGCAACCTTGAACCCTAATTAATATCTTTTTGAGCCCACATTGAATTAGTGATGAAACCACCAAGAAAAAATATTGACATTCTGGTGAACTCAATATGAATACAACTTGAACATTTAATGAAGCATAGGTAATAATACTTTGAACAAATCTTGAGATATGAAGAATGAGATTTTTTATAGAAATTTTAATACAGTGCATACCACATTCAAATTAATCTGAAAAATACATATTTTAAACTATTTAAGCAGTTTCTTTGCAATTTTTAAAAAAAAGAACACCAATGTATAGATATGGCAAGATACAATTGACATTATTATATAATTTTCTTTGGCCAGAAATAAATGAAGAAACTACAATTTGAAATATGTCAATTTGTTCATGAAAGGTTATTTTGTGCATTTATATTATTTATTGTATTATTTTCAAGAATTGAAAGAATTATATATTTATTTTATGACTAGATAATATTGAATATTATAAATCATAAAATATCTAAAGAATGTGCAAAAATCTTAAAAATTATGTTACAAAGACTTTACTTAGACATATAATTTTCAAATTCAATTGAAATACTATATTTCACTATTAAATAAAAAAAATTTCACATTAATATTTATTAAAATTTATTTCCCCTCTTCTTCAAAATTTTCAAAATATTAAAATGTAGATTTTTATTTAATTTAAGTAAATGAAGAGAATAACAGTATAGGAGTTGTAAATTTTTAGGATTCAAGGAATTTCTGTTCCCACTCTTTGTAACATATTTTATATATTTTATATTTTTTGTATATTTGTTTTGTATTACTATCTTCTTTTATTGTCTTTTTTTACTCCCTCTCAAGAATACCCCACTCTTTTCCCTTTGAAATATTTATTTATCCTCACCTCATCTTTCTACCCAACCTTTTCACTCCCTTCATCATCATTTTCAACCCCTATCCACATTTGCCTCTCCCTATCCACAACTCTCTACCCCTCTCCACTCTTCTCCTTCCAGTTTGCTTACCTCCCCATTTCTCCCTAACACTTTATTTTTATATACCAAAATAGGGACTGAGTTGAAAGGGAGGAAATTGGGGTTCAAGGATTGTGGAGGAGAGGTAAATTGAAGGAATGGGGCTACAAGGGTTGGGGAAGCTGGAGAGAGGGTTGAGGAAGGGTATATGGGGTACCAAAAAGGTTGGGAAAGAGTTGGAAGGGAGGATTAAGGGTTCCAAGGCATTTTGAATGAAGAAAAGGGTAAGGGAGAGGTTGAGAGGGGTGAAATGGGGATCAAAATAGGATGGCATAAAATGGGGCTGAGAGGAAAGAAAAAGGGGTGGGGAGGGAAGACAAGCATGTGTTGATAGAATTGAAAGGAATGGGGATTGGTGCAAACAGAGTGTGAAAATAGGAGGATGAACTCTGTTCTTTAGGCAAAGAACAGAGTTCACTCTCATAAAATATTAGCTGAAACATAGTTTTCAATTCTGTAAAAACAGTTGTAGGTAATAGAAAAAGTCACTGATTTTTTTTATATGTAATCTGAAAGTTTTTAATAAAATTATTGTATTTAAGAATGGTGATATTTCCAGTTTATTTTTATTGATCAACTTAATTTAATAAATTATTATTTAAATAAGTTGTATCAAAAAATCTGTGCATTGAGTAGACTCATGGAAAGATTTTTTCTGGCTTCCATTCAGTTATCCTCACACTTGCACTATGTTTTCAATATAGATCCATTATTATTTGTGTGATACTTCAAGTGAAAGTTCAGTATTACTTCAGTCTGAGTTCCATCTGATTTCCATCTGACTTCAAGTTTAGGACTTGCTAGCAAGTCCCCCCAAATATTGCATGGTGCATGTTGTTGTTTTTGAGAATTTCTGTGAAAAATAGGGTGGTAATGTATAATCTCAACCAATTTAAGGAGAAATTCCTGGAAAGTATTGAATATCTGTCTAAAACTGGGTCAAGATAGGTTAAGAAGTGTCTGGATGGTATACTTAGGGGTATGTAGTACCTGAGTCTTTCTGTGAAGAAGGTAACATTTACCAGCCATTTTTGATAGAAAACCAAATATTAACAATCATAATCAGAATTCAAAAGGAGATCAAGAGCTATGAAGCTTAATTTTAAATGTAGTTCATCATGATTTGAGAGTTTGGAAGGCATGAAACTTATATCATATAAAAATTTAAATGTTGTATGGTGATTTGAGTTATGAAGTGTTATGCTAAAGAGTGCTTCCCAAGAGTGAGATGATGCTGAAGAGTTAGTGAAATGCAACTTTGTGGTGAAATAAGTACCTTTGATTGAGTGAAATATGGTACTTATTTCACTTTTGAAATATACCTGTTCTGGGGCTTGTGTGTTTCCAAAATATGCACTGTAGATAAGTGCATATTTGTAAGTGCAGATAAACCAGAACTGAAACCACCTCATTTTAATTCATTTTCAGAATGGTTTTTAAGAGTAAAAAATATCATAACTGAAATTTCATTAGTTATTTATTTGGTTGAATGTTTTCCATAAGGATTGGTGGTGGAAAATGTGTAAAGATACAAAATTTGTCCCAGAGAAAAAAGTGTCAATTTTTTGTAATATTATTCCTGGTGCTCTTCAACTGGAATGGTTGCTGTCATGCGCCACGTGACACTTGCGGAAAAAGCAGCTCATTAAATCAATAATAAGAGGTTTAAATCCATACTCAAAGCGCAGAAAGCAATTCTCCATAGCAACTGTGACTTTCCTTTGTGTACTCCCTATTCAACCGCGCTAGTATAAACTCTAAATCTTAATTAGTCAATCTCTCAATAGTGTGTCTTAGTCTTTTTCTCAATAAGCAACGCACTGCGCAATAGTCAATGTAATAGTACGCTAAAAGGTTTATGAAATGTCTGTGGATTATTATAATGGGTAGTGAGCATGGAAAAAATGGTTAGTGGAGGACTAAGGGGTTAACCAATGTTAGTAAGGAGGGTCCTGGTGTAACAGGTGTATTTTAATGGTCTATGATGTGTGGAATAGTGGATGGGTATGAGGTCAATGCGAGGAGGAGTAAAGGATATAAAAGGGGTTGGGTTTTTGGTTTGATACTCTTTAGAATTAAATTATAAAACATATTTATAGTTAATAGTGGTAAAAGCTTTAAGTTAAATCATTATTATTGTATCTTTCTTTATTTTCTCAATAATCATTTCTAAATCCTTAATCTTTGATTGTTGAGTTTCCAACCCTTTGTGAGATTTTAAGAATTTTAACCTTACCTTTAAATTATATTAGAATTCTTCTAAAACATATCTCAAAGCAGTAGTTCTTCCTTCGAGTCATCTTCAAATCACTTCCTCGAATCATTCCTCTGTGCTTCAAAGAAGTCTCTAAAACCCTCATCTCACTTTCAGGAACATCCTCGACCTTGTGTGTGGGTCGTCCGGTGACAGTATAATTTAATTCTCCGTAGTTCTCATTCTTTGCACTACTACATCCTTTTCAGGTGTTTTCTAAATTCTTAAAATGGCACCTTTTCAACACACTCCTCCTACAGGCGCTACTACTAGAGCTCTCTCCAGAGGCAGGCCAACAGCCACATGGCCTGTTTCCTGCACTCACTCTCTGGAACCTCTCAACCTTAGGGAACGGCAACATTAAGTCCAATCTGTAGAAGACATCCCACAAGATTTTGATGAAGAAGGTGAGGACACAATGCATGAGGCGCCATCTGCCCCTGCTACACAGCCTTCTGGTCAACCTTCAGAACCAGGACCATCTAATTCTAATTCTCTGGAAGACTTCATGAGGCTTTTCATAAAGACCCTTTCGAATCCAACGTCTTCAGACGGATTAAAATTCAAAACTCCTTCCATGAAATCTCCTGATAAATTTGATGGAGAACATCCAGACAGATTGCAATCCATCTTGCAAACATGCAAACTACTGTTCCATAATGACCCTCGAATCTTTAATAACGACCAATCGAAGGTTGTTTATGCTTCTTCATTTCTAGCCGGAAAGGCAGCAAGGTGGTTCGAACCTTATCTTCTCATGCTCTCTTCGACAGAAACCCACTTAATCATCAATAATTGGGAAAAATTCAAAGACCAACTTTTTACGTTGTTTGGTGACCCTAATGAAACTGACAACACGGAAATTAAACTGGACTTCCTTCGCATGAGTGATAATGGTAAAGCTTCTGAATACATCTCGAATTTCAGAGCACTTCAAACTCGAGTAGGTTGGAATGATGCTGCCTTCAAGTATCATTTCAAAAAGAAACTTCCTTTGAGGATTCTGGATCAATTAAATCTTCACAGTCAGAAGATGACTACTTTAACGGATTAAATGGATTGAACCCTCGAACTCGACGGCGTTTACCAAGGACTACTTCAACATTGTTGATAAGACAACAAATCTCAAGGCCTAAATTTTAAATTGGGACCTTCTTCACACCCACAGACAACTCAATCCTCCTTGACTCAATCCAAACCCAATAAGGGAAAGGAAAAACCTCGACCAAAAAGCTTGACCCCAGGCAATATCAGTAAAGTACTGGATCCTAAAGGCAAACTTAAAGAAGCTGAGAGGAAGAGGCAAGCAGATAATGGGTTATGTATGTATTGCGGGGGTAAGCACAAGCTGGAAGATTGTGTAAAATTTAAGGAAAGAGAAGGTACTAGTTCGAATTCAAAAAACTAGTAGCTAGTTTACTTGTGTGCAAAGCAAACTATCTTATCTCTCCCAGTGCACAGAACCTCCATGTCTTAAAGACTGGAGTTGCCTTAAACCGCTTGAGATTCATTCTTTTTGAGGAAGATACCCCCTTCAGCTGTCTTATAGACTCTGGAGCTTCAATTTCTTTTGTCAGTTTATCTTTTTCCGAGAAGTTACAACTGAAATTTACAGATATTGATCAAACTCCAATTTACTTGGTCAAATAAGAGGAACCCAAATATTGGGTCAGTGAGAAAGTTTTATGGGTTTTCAACCTTCCGAACTTTCTCCCCTTTGAGTGGGAATTGTCAGTCTTGGACGCCCCAAGGATGGACAATACCATTCTTGGCCATGACTTTTTTAACAAATTGGAGTCCTGAAATTGATTGGACACGGGGATTGATCACCCCATGTACTAAGTATATTTCTGATTCTTCAATGCAGGTCAATAAGGAGTTAAACAACCCGCCTGACAATGTCCGGCTAGAGGACAAATCTCTGCCAGATGACTTGCAAGCATCTGATCTTTTTTTAAATAAGAAATTGGCTAACCCTTCTAGCTCAATGACTTCACTCGAAGAGGATTTAAATTGCCTCAAAGTATTTTGAATTATGCTCTCTCAATTCTAGTCTTCCCTCGACATATTCTCTCAAAGATGATGAGGACAACCAAATCGATGTTGAAGCTATTAAATCAACTCTACCAGAAATCTATCATAATTTCCTCAATGTTTTCTCAATCCGCAAGGCCAATAAGTTACCACCTCATCGACCCTACAACCATCAGATAGAGCTAATAGGTCCAGTACCTCCAGCAGGTCCTGTCTATTCTTTGTCGAAGGACGAATCTCAAGTTCTTTGAGACTACATTGCAGAGAATTTAGTCAAAGGTTTCATCAGAGCCAGTAAATCTCAAACCGGCTCCCCTGTTCTCTTTGTAAAAAAGAAGGATGGTAGTCTTAGGTTGTGTGTTGACTATAGAAAGCTCAACACAGTCACTAAGAAGAATGCATATCCTGTTCCTCCTATGTCATTACTTCTTACCCTTTTTAATGGTGCTAATTTCTTTTCTAAAATTAATCTTAGAGGCACTTATAACCTTATTCGCATTGTGGAAGGTCATGAACCACTGACTGCAATGCGCACTAGATTTGGTAGTTTTGAATATTTAGTTATGCCTTTTGGAATTTGTAACACACCATCAACTTTTCAAACTTTTGTTAATGACATCTTCCAAGATGTTGTCAAACAATTTGTTGTCGTCTATTTAGATGATATTTTAATTTTCTCAAAGACACTGGATGAACATATTCATCATGTTCGACAGGTTCTAAATCAACTTTGAGATCACGGTCTCTGCGCCAAGCACAATAAATGCAAATTCCATCTTAAATCAAACAAGTTTTTGGGTTTTATGTTGTCCACTGATGGTTTAGTCATGGACGAAAAAAGGTCCAAAAAGTCCTGGAATGGCCTGACCCCAAAACTGTTAAATCCCTCCAAGGATTTTTGGGTTTTGCAAATTTCTATAGAAGATTCATTAAATATTACTCTAAAACTATTTCCAATCTTACTTCTCTTCTTAGAAAAGATATTCCTTTTGTTTTTAATTCTACAGCACAAAAGGAATTCAAAGCATTGAAGACTGCATTCACCACAGCTCCAACTCTTCGACACTTTGATCCTTCTGCTTTGACAATGGTCAAGACAGATGCAAGCAATTATGCCATTGCAGGGGTCATTTCTCAATTAAATCCTGAAACAAAATTGTTTCATCCTGTTGCTTTTGAGTCACGCAAACTCATTTCAGCAGAATTAAATTATGAAATTCATGACAAAAAGCTTTTAGCTATTATTCATTGTCTTAAAAAATGGCGCTCTTTTCTTCTCAGCTTAGATAGTCCTTTTCAAATCTTAACAGACCATAATGCTTTGAAATACTTTATGTCTTCCAAAGTGTCAACTAGTCGTCAAGCCAGGTGGGCTGAATTTCTGTCTGAATTTCCTTTTTCTATTTCCTATTGCCCAGGTAAGAACTGCATTATCCCAGATATCCTGTCACGTTGGGACAACATTTACCCACAGCTGGGGGACACATTTGCTGACAAGAACCCAAAAAATGTGAAATCACTTTTCAACAAATCAATGTTAACGAATCATCAACTTAATTTGATGACAATTCAATCTTTACAATATCCACTATCCAACATCCTTGAAGCTCAGTCGAAGGACGATTATTGTTTAGGGTTAAAAGACAAAATACTCTCAAAGCAAGGGGCCAAAAGATTTAGTATTGAATCAGGTCTATTAGTTTTTGAAGGTAGAGTAGTCATACCCGACAACAATGAAATAAAACTATGGATTTTCAATAGTTGACATGATTCTCCATTAGCTGGTCATTTTGGGGTCAATAAAACCTACCAGTTAATAGCAAGGGATTTCTTCTGGCCAGGTATGACCAGGGAAATCAAAGCCTATATAAAAGCTTGTTACAAATTTAATAGGAATAAGGCTCCCCGTCACCGGAAGTATGGGTTGCTTCAACCACTTCCTATTCCCACTAAACCTTGGGAATCTTTATCAATGGATTTTATTTCTCAACTTCCTCTTTCTAATAATTTTGATGTTATATTAGTAATAGTAGATAGATTTTCAAAAATGTCTATTATTATTAAAACCACTACTACTGCTACAGCAGAAGATTTGTCAAAATTGTTTCTAGAATATGTATTTTCCAAACACGGCTTACCTAATGATATTATTTCAGATAGAGGCTCATTGTTTGTATCCACATTCTGGACTCAACTGTGTCAACAACTCAATATCACGAGGAACCTCTCCACAGCCTATCATCCTGAAACCAATGGGCAAATGGAAAGGGTCAACCAAATCCTCGAAAAATACCTTCGAATGTATGTCAGTTACCAACAAGACAATTGGACCACATGGTTACCATTGGCCAAATTTGCTTGTAATAACTCGACTCATTCTTTGACACGAAAATCTCCTTTCAAAACTGTTTATGGAACACATCCTTGATTCAACTCAATCCATGTAGGAACTAATCATCCCGCGGAACATTATCTTCAAACCATATCACGACTCCAAGAGGAACTTAAATCAAATTTGGAATTAGAAATTCGAAGGTACAAGGAACAGGCTGACAAACATTGACAATCTGCTCCTTCTTTTAAACCAGGTGACAAAGTATGGCTTGATGCACAAAATATTTGAACGACTTGACCATCAAAGAAACTGGGGGAAAAATGCTTGGGACCATTCGAAATCGACTCTGAAGTCTCTAAAACTGCATTTAAACTCAAGCTTCCTCCTAAATGGCAGGCTATTCACCCTGTTTTCCACGTATCTCTCCTGAAACTGGCTCAAGAAACATACCCAGGCAAGAGCCAACCTCCTCTGGAACCGGTCAAAGTAGAAGACAATCTAGAGTGGGATGTAAGCCGTATCCTTGATTCAAGAATATGCAAGGGGAAACTTCAATACCTCGTGGAATGGGAAGGCTTCCTCGATGATTCAGACAAAACATCCTGGGAACCAGCCATCAATGTTTCAAACGCCCCTGAACTCCTAAAATCTTTTAATCTTAAATATCCTTTAAAATCAAAACCTTAAAACTCTTTTTTTTTCTTTCTTTCTCTTTTTCTTTTTTCTTTCTAAAATCTAAAACATCTTTACTTCTAAAAAATTCCATATTTTGTTTTCTTTTTCTTCTTTCTTCTTTTTTTTCTTTTCAAAATTTTTTTTCAATCTTCTTTTAAATAAATAAAATTGAATAAAATAAAATAAAACTACATTAAAAAAATAATAAAATAAAATAAAATAAAATAAAATTAGATTAAATTAAAATAATATAAAAAAAAATTTTCATAAAAACCTTTTAAAAATTTCTTTAAATTTTTCTTTTCTTTTTCTTTTTCAATTTTCTATATACATTCTTTCCTTAAAAAAAAATCTTTTTTCAAACTATCAAAAATCTTCACGAACGCAATACGACAATCTTTCTCGAACTTCACTTCAACCTCTAAATCTCTCTTTTAAAAATTCTTTGAACAAATTATTTTTTTTTTCAAATCCTTTTTTTTTTAAAAAAAAATTATTATTATTTCTTCTTTTCTTCTTTTCTTTTCAAATAACTAAAATTCATCAAGACTTCATAAATAAACTTTCACAAATAACAAATTTTTATTCATTAAATTTTTATTCCCACAAAATTATTTTAATCAACTATTTCTTTCTTTTTTCTTCTTTTTCCTTACTTAAATCTTTTTCTTTTTTTTTTTTGAAATTTAAAACTAAAACTCCTTCAATCAAATATTCTTTCTTTTCTTCTTTCAAAATTTAAAACAAAATTTTATTTAATCTTTTTTCTTTTTCTCTCAAAATCTTATGAAAATAAAATATTAAAATTTTAAATAAAACAACAAAATAAAATAACTAAATACAAATTGTTTTCTATTTTTTCTTCTCTTTCTTTTTCTTTTATCCTTCCATTTTAAATTCTCTCCTTTATTTTCTCACGAACCAATCCCTTCATCTTCTCCAAAATCTCCCTTATTTCCTTCCTACATTTCTCAAAAACCTCCCCCTCTCCTACCGGTACCACTTCTCCGATTTCCAGTAATTACTCGGCCACGTCGAAGGAGGTGGCATTGACAATCTTATCAATTTTGCCGATAAAATCTTCAATAAATCGAGCTCGATGAACCTGGCGAGGTTTTTTCGACCATACACACCTATCGAGGGTTTCTTCATTTTCCTCCCTCGAGGCAATCACTGGTAATGATTCTTCGGTTGGGATCAATGGGGCCACTTCCACAGCAGTGGGTTCAACAATGGGAGCTTCTACATTCAAAGTTTCCGCCGTAGGGGCTTCCGCAATGACATCGAAATTCTAAATCAAATAGTCATCAGTAAAATTCTTCTTTGAAAAAAACAAAATTAAAGTGAAGTAAAAAAAACAAACTTACAACAAACATTGGGTCATCCTTGAGGAATAATTTCGATTTGGTTTCCACCACCACTTTTTTCTCTTCCTCGTCATCTTCAATGACCATCCGCTGTTTCTTCGGGGTCCGCCTTGAAATGGGGACTTCTTCCTCATCTTCCTCCACTAACTCATCCACCTCCTCTTCTACCCTTTGTTTACCCATGGATTGAGTTACACAGGGCATCGTATCATCTTTGACTTCCTCTTCAGCTGCTTCTGACTGGTCATCTCCAATTGATACGTCCCATATGTCTTCCACCACTTCTTTTGTCTTTGGTATTACCCAATATTTTTTCTTGGTAAACCGCCGTTCAATATCCGAATTTATTGTTAAGACATCGCACGCCACCTGTCTCAATCAAAAAAACTCACATTTCTGGAGAGGACCTTGAGTAGCTGTGCTTTCCACACAGAAATATCCCATGTATTCACAAGCCGTGCGTGATTGAGAATATTGTCAAGTGACGAGCCCACCATCCACTTTGGGGTGAGGAGGCGTGGGAGCTGGAGTTGGACAAACTGACATAATAATAAATAAATAAAAATTAAATGAAGGGAAACTAGTGTGGGAAGTATGTCTTACACTCAACGGAGCCCATGTTCTTATACCCAGGCATCTGTCACATGCCACGTGACACTCGAGGCAAAAGCAGCTCATTAAATCAATAATAAGAGGTTTAAATCCATACTAGAAGCAAAGAAAGAAATTCTCCATAGCAACTGCAACTTTCCTTTGTGTACTCGCTATTCAACCGCGCTAGTCTAAACTCTAAATCTAAATTAGTCAATCTCTCAATAGTGTGTCTTAGTCTTTTTCTCAATAAGCTACGCACTGCGCAATAGTCAATGTAATAGTACGCTAAAAGGTTTATGAAATGTCTGTGGATTATTAAAAGGGGTAGTGAGCATGGACAAAATGGTTAGTGGAGGACTAAGGGGTTAACCAATGTTAGTGAGGAGGGTCCTGGTGTAACAGGTGTATTTTAATGGTCTGTGATGTGTGGAATAGTGGATGGGTATGAGGTCAATGCGAGGAGGAGTAAAGGATATAAAAGGGGTTGGGTTTTTGGTTTGATACTCTTTAGAATTAAATTATAAAACATATTTATAGTTAATAGTGGTAAAAGCTTTAAGTTAAATCATTATTATTGTATCTTTCTTTATTTTCTCAATAATCATTTCTAAATCCTAAATCTTTTATTGTTGAGTTTCCAACCCTTTGTGAGATTTTAAGAATTTTAACCTTACCTTTAAATTATATTAGAATTCTTCTCAAACATATCTCAAAGCAGTAGTTCTTCCTTCAAGTCATCTTCAAATCACTTCCTCAAATCATTCCTCTGTGCTTCGAAGAAGTCTCTAAACCCCTCATATCACTTTCAAGAACATCCTTGACCTTGTGCGTGGGTTGTCCGGTGATAGTTGCTAATAAAATTCAAAAAAAAGGTGTGTTGTTCTCACATTGAGTTTCCTCTTCAATTAATATTAATAAGTGAATTTACATTACACATTAAAATAATAAATTACTTCCTGATTATTTAAAAGTCATAACTTTTTTAAGTTAACCATGATGTCCCATTATCCAGAACCTAAAAGTTTCCTGCTAATATAAAATGCTTCATTTCATCATGAAGGAAGTATAAAGAGCTTAAATCATAATTTTGTGTGCCCCTTTCTCTACCTTGCACCATACTCTTCAAACCCTGATCAAGTTGAAAAGTCCTTTTGTTTTGAAAAGAATGCTACAACATTATAATAAGTTAACAAGAAGCTTAGAAGATGAAATTATCATGAATAAATATGAAAAAAATTGTATTACACATGATTTAATAAATTATTTGTTCAGAGTGGGTATGTGGAATAAACATGTAAAATTATGATCTAATATGCTTTTATCATAAATAATACCTGATTAAAAACTTCCAAATATATATTTTATTTTAATATTTGGATGTTGGTAAAAATACTTTATATTTTTTATGGCTTTTACTTAGAAACATCAATAAAGATGCAATTGATAATCTGGAGATTACTCAATAAAGATACTATTGAAAATATGTAACTTATAAAAATTAATAAAGATGCTATTAAAAATCATGAACTTAGAAAAATTTATAAATATTTTGATGAAAAATTTCATAATGATGCAATTAATCTTGGTAATATGTTATCTCAAATAATTATAAAAATGATTGATAGTATTCTCATGTATTTATATATTTGATTATCTCATCTGCTTATTTATTTAAGAACACATAACTATGCAAGATAGGGGGTTGACTTTCTAGTAATTCCCCAACCTGAACTCAGATGGAGCTCAGACTGAACTCATACTGAAACCATAATGAAATCTACTTGAAAAACCACAAAAAAACTTTTCAGCTGAGTGGTGTTCATCCCTGATTGTATTATTTCCTTTTCAATAGCTCAATTTGTGATCAATCTGCGGTGAGTTTGGGTCCAAGGTTGCGGACTTGCTAGCAAGTCTTCCCCCCATATTGTGTGGTGTGTTTGTAATTAAATAAATTTAATCAAGTATTTATCAACATATATAAATAAAAATTTGAGTCTTTCCTTGCCCTTAATTGTATTTCTCTCTTTTTCTTCTTTTTTAGAGCCTTAAAATGTGCTACATACACCTTTGATGTGCAAACACAAGCCCTTGAAAGAGCATCTGAGACCCCTGCTGTTGTATGCCTGCAGGCATGAGCAGAATACATATTGAAAGAAGTATTCATTTGACATATGAAATGAGTGTGTTTTTTCATATAGATTGGTCAGCTTTAGTTAGAGGATGACAAGTAAATAACTACTAAATAGCTAAGTATTTTCTCTTAATTTTATGCCTTGTAAATTTTTTAGTGATTTCCATGTTTTATGGCAGTTATTTGGGTGTTTAGATTCTTGTTCTGTTAGTTTTTGCTGTTGATTATTTCTGAAAATGTTTTAATTGAGGATTTTACTAATTGGTATCAGTGGATAGTTGAGATTTTCTCTTATTTTTATGTCTAGATGTCATTTTTTGGTTTTTGAGGATTTAGATGTCATTTTTGTGTTTTTAAGTTTTTATAGTTTACATAGTTTTTTTTATTATGGTGGGTGAGCCAGGTCTCTGTCTATGGAATTCTATGACACTATCATGCCACAATTCCCCACAGAATGCTTACATGTGGTACATCTTGATATAGCACATTGCTAATGACACAGGGCTTTCAGTGAGATTAAAAGTTTTGTTTACAGGGGAGATTCAAGAATATATTTTAAGGGGGGGACTCTAAACCTTTTAAAAACTATAATTTTACATTAAAGGAGGTGTATCCTTCTAAAATTTTCAACAATTATTATTCTATTTTTATTAATCATTTTATACGAGTAATTTATATAGATATCACTGCACTTCTACATATAATTAAACTGAGAATCTTACCCTCATTATTTTGAGAATTTCACCTTCCTTTCTTTCTTAATTTCTGGCTTTCAAAGTTCAGTCTCACTTTTCTGCATTAAGAGAATTTCACATTTCCTTTATAGGAAAACAGGGGGATTCTGTGTTATACAAATCTTCCAGGCTCTGCTTGCAGAAAGGCAAATGTAAAAGATCTGCTAAACTTCTAGAAACCAAATTTGGGTTTGATATTTTTATCTATTTTAATATTTGGTTTCTTTCTCAGCTCTTTCTAATTTAAGAACTTTTTTCTCTTTATTGTGGAGGCTATTGTGATTACTTTTCATGGTGGTATCTGGTTCTCCTAAGATCCCTCTTACAGCTTCCATTTTTTTATATTTCTGGTTTTTCTTGGTCTGTCTAGGCCATTTTTTGGGCTTGTGTAAGCCAGAGTTGAGGTCTGTCTTACCCATTGTTTGGAGGGCTTGTCTAAAAAATTGTTGGGTTTTTCTAAGCCAGTTTTTTTTCTTTGGAATATGAGGAAAGGGATGATCCTCTGTAAATTCAGGTTTTTATGTTTGTTTGGAATCTGGGAAAGTGGTTAATCCTCTGCTGACTCTGGTTTTTGTCTTTGGTACCTGGTAAAGGGTCTTATGCTCTGCTGGTTCTGTTGTTTCCATCTTTGGGAATCTGAGTTAGAGGCTGAAACTCTGCTGGTTCTTTGTTGTTTGAAATTTTTTTAATCCAGGTATAGAGCTACACCCTTTATAAATCTGATTTTCTAGTGTTTTTTGGATCTAGGTATTGGGATGAACCCTTACTAGATTTTGCTCAACTTTTTTTAATATTAGTAAAAGGCTGAAACTTTGAAAAATTAGTGTTGTTGAAAATTTCTACTCATGGTTCTCTAGCTCCTGTTTATATGAAGCCAGTGATAATTCCATCTAGGGATGGGATGACATATTCTGGTGTTGATGTGGAACCTTTTTTTCCTCTATATGAGAAGGAAGCTAACATAGTGGGGGAAACACCATTAAATATGTTGACTCAAATTATTATTTTTATTATGGGTCCACCTCTCAGGACACAGATGGAGAAGATGGATGGCTATAAGAAAGATTGTTGGGAAAGTCAAAAGAAAGAGATAATGAATAAGTGAGGGGGTCTTTTTTACTATGGGGGATCTCAATTTCTTAGTTAATGATTTCCAGAATATGGCTGGAATTAGTTGTCTGGACAGTTACAGGAGTTTCCTGGTAGAGTTTTATTAGATGGTGGAATATCTTGTAGAAGAAGGTGATCATGCTAATGCTGATGTTAATTTTGATTTATTTCTCTCTTCTGTCTACAAGAACTCCCAGAAGGAGATTTTTTAAGAGCTTTTTAAATCTGAAAAGTTGAGGAAGAAGAGGAATGGTGAGTATTGGATGCCTTGTATGACAGTGGTTAAAGAGGCTGTAAAAAGTTCTTGTATTATCACATGGAAACTCAGGTTCAGATGGGGAGCACCAAGAATGTAAAGGAAGTGACTGGTGTGTTTGATAAGAAGAATGAGCAGATGCAGAGGAAGGAGGAGTCTTGAAGGGAGAATTCAGGTAAGGGGCTGGAAAATTCTGATTTGAAAATTGAAGATCAGATGGAGAATTTTATCAAGAAGTTTTAGTCCATTGTTTAAGAGACAATGAAATCTTCTAGAGTAGCTCCTCATTTAAAGACTTTTTAGTGAAGGTCTGGTTTCCTGGAGCTAAGGACCTTCTCTTATTGTAACCAAGTGAGCCATAGATCTGATGATTTTTGAGCTCTGGATAATTATGCGACTGGTGAAAGTGTTAAGTTCAATGTGAGAGCTTAAAAAATTTCTTATAGTGTTAGGATTTGGGTTGAGGGGCATGAAAGGGAGTGCTATGGCTGCTATGCATGGTAAGAGCTGGAAGGAGGTATATTGCATAAGGGGGTTATATGGGGCAAGTGCTGTGGAGCGCTCCTCATCAGACAACTTATACGGTAAACCAGTTACTTCTTAGTCTCACTGCTGTATCAGCATAGTCAGTCCCCTCCCACTTTTGGTAGTCCCAACATAGTCAGTCTAGTGAGTCTCACTGCTCAAGTAGCATAATCAGTCTTGTCTTAGGCTAGCATCAGTGCTAGTAGTAGTCCACCCTCTTAGGTTCTAACATTTTGTCCAATCTATCACTGGTGCACTACAAAATGATTATGAAATCCTCAGTTCAACCCAACACAGTACTTCTAGCTGCAATTCAAGAACAAATTGCACACTTGAAAGAGCAGAATTTCAGACTCATGGAATGTCTAGCAGAGGAAAATCTCTCACACTGAAGTCCCACCAAAGCAGAATTGGATGCTGCCAATTCCAAAGCACAGGTACTGCCTTCCACACAAGGGCCACCTGTAAAAGGCCCAAAGCTTGAATTTCCAGAAATATTTGATGGAAAAAAAAGCCCCTGTGCAGATCAGTATGCATTGCAGGTAAACCTTTATATCTCTCTCAACAGTCATCAGTCTCCCAATGAGCAATCAAAAATTGGATTTGCAACCTCTTACCTCACAGATAAGGCAGCACACTGATTAAGGCCATATACAAAGGAACTCCATTGAAACGGAAAGTTGGAAACAACTTTCTTTCAGTTCATGTACAAATTTGAATTAGCCTTTAGTGATGCTAATATGGCCACAACCTTGGAATATGCACTCAACAAGTTATGACAGAAACACTCTGGTTCAGAGTATGTGTCAGAATTACAGGGCCATTCCAGCTATGTTACAAAATTGGAAGAAGGAACACTCATGTTTCACTTCAGAAATGGGCTCTTTCAAAAAACTAGGAATGCCTTAATCAATCATCTGCATCCCACCTCTCTCCAGGCACTTATGGAGCTGGTCATCCAAATTGATAATGATTTCACACACCAGGGCATGGATAGGGTGGGTGGTGCTTGCTACTGGTGAAACTATGCAAGTGAGTCTGGCACTTGGGATCTGAATGTCATTAATATTGAAGCATTAAATGCACAAGGAACTGGTGGGAAAAGAAGGATTTCAGATGAAGAAATCCAAAGGCACATGGCCAAAGGCTTGTGTGTGAGGTGTAAATTTAGTGGTCACTTGGAAAGGGAGTGTAGAGGGAAAAGAAGGGTTAATGAAGTTAAAGATAGCACAGGGAAAGAACTTGGGAGTGAAGGTTGTGCCCTCCTTGAGTGGATAAGAGGGAAAGGATAAGGTAGATTTAGTAAAGGAATTTTCAGCATGTAAGCCAATTGAAGTAAATGATAATCTTATTATACTGGGCTTAAATTTAATGACCCTTGAGCCCACAACACATGAACAAGCCCTGCTGGATTGGAGGTCACAGATTGTTTCCTTTCCAACAAGTTTTTACAAAAGAATAAAATGAGAAAAGAAAAATTGGGAACCCACAGGCACTTAATTTGGTTTTATGGACCACCTTTTGGGGAGGAGAAGTAAAACAAAAAGTTTTTTGCAGGTTCTGGTGTTATGGAAGGGAGTCTAAGTGCAAGGCATATGCAATAAACCTGAAGGACTAGTATGAAATGGTACTAGGGATGACATGGCTGTACCACTAAAACCAAAAAATTGACTGGAAGGAAAAGATGGCTCAGATGGGAAGGAAAGGGGACGCTGGTGCTAAATTATTGGCCCCCTGGCCCCTTCAGGGGTCAAGGACTCATCCTGGAAATCTTTTTATGTTTTATTATCATCAGTTAACTTGCCCTTAAACTTATGCTTTCTCTTTATTCTAAGCAGTAGGTTGGGCATGGGTCATCAACAGGGAGTGTCAGAGAAAACTAGAGAGGGATTGAAGATCACAAAGAGGAGGAAAAGACTCAACAGTGAAGGGGTGAGATAGATAATATAAATGTGAAGGACACAGGGAAAGCATTCTCCATAAGGCCCCTCCAGGGGCCAGGGACCCCTCCCAGAGATTCTCATGGTGTTTTATTATCATCAGTAGACTTTCTGCAGTAACTGAGACAATCATTTGATGCTAAGTTTTAGGACTTGGAGGGGGCACTGGAGGAAGAGGAGGAAATTGAATTCCACTGAACAGCTTGGAAAATATCTGCCAAAATTGCAGCCAAAGTCAAGTCTTAAAAGCCAACAAAAAGCCTCAAGGAAATGGTTTCTGAAGCTTATTAGAAATTTTTACCACTTTTTGAAGATGGAAGATTTAAGACGCTGCCACCTCATTGATTTCAAACTTTTTCCATTGATCTGATACCTAGTTCAACCCCTCAATTTAGCCATGTAATTTCATAGTAAATCTTGGATTTGGCAGTGCTAAAATAGATTATTGATGAAAATTTACAGAATGGTTTGATCAGATAATCAAATCTCCCTGGGAAGCCCCAGTGATCTTTTCAGGTAAAAAGGATGGATCACTGAGACCATTTATGGATTTCAGAAGATTAAATATGCTTAAAGTTAAGAAAAAATACCCCCTTCATCTGAATTGTTATTTGATTGACAGTCTTCAGGGTGACAAAATTTTCACATCCCTATATATTAGAGCAGGTTACCATAACATATGTGTGAAAGAAGGGTATGAACAAAAACTAAAATTTTGCACTTAATCTAGTTATTTTGAATGGTTTGTAATGCCATTGGTTCCATGTAATGCGCCTTCAAATTTTCAACACTTCACCAATAGCATATAAAAAGATAGAATAGGGATAAAAGTGGCAGTATATCTAGACAACATCTTGATTTACTCCAGAACAATGAAGGAACACCAGATACATGTGAAAGACTATTTTCAGCACTTGAGGGAGGCACAAGTATGGTTAAAACCAGAGAAATGTGTCTTCTCAGTAAGTAAAATCCCCTACCTGGGTATGATCATTTCAAAGAATAGGGTTAAAATGGGCCAGGAGAAAGTGAATGCAGTAACAGAATAGCCAAAAAAAGAATCAGTAATAGAGCTCCAGTAATTTTTAGGCTTTTCAAAGCTTTACTGCTGCTTTATTGAAAATTACTCCAACATTTTCTAACCACTGCGCAATATAAAAAAGAAGGAAGCCAAATTCATCTGGGCTGATAGAATTGGCTTTTCACAGTTAAAAAAGGCTTCAAAATTAGATTTAAATTTTCTCCACTTAATTGCAATCTGATGGCAAGATTTTTTCAATTGAGTAACTTTTTTTGAGGTAGATTATGGGTAAGGCATAATAAATTAACACTTAAAAAAATACTGTATTGACAAAATAAAATTATCTTGAACAAAAGGAAAAACTAAAGAATTTTTTATATATTTATTTAGTCTTGGGAAAAAATAAGATGTTTTGGGGATAGAAATTTGATCTGTAAAATTGGATAAATAAAAGAATAAAAAGGATAGACTTACTTTTATTTGAAAAAGAACTGAGAGAGAAGAGATGGAATGTGGAGTATATGGGTCATATGGGCTAGGGTGGAAAGGAGTTTATGCACAGTTGATTGAGATGATTTTGGTTTTTGTGGGCTGAATTTTGGTTGAGAAAAAGGCATAAAATTACGGCAGATTTGACCAAATGTTTGAGACCCCAAGTACAAAATCTGCCAGTTTTCATAGAATTTTTCTTTAGAATTTTTAAAATGAAACAGCCTAGGCATATTTTGTGAGCTTTAGGATCCACTAATAAAGTTTTTTAAGTATAATATGGTTACAAATATTTATTTGGGGAAAATAATAGCACTTAATTTTTAATAAAATTACATTAATATTATTAATTAATAATTATTTACATGAAAAAAAGAATATATTTTTATAGTACTAGCTATAAGCCTTGAAAAAGGGAGTTGGAGGAAAATTGGAGAGAAAATACCCCTTTCTCTGGGAAAACAGGTGTGATCATTTTGCTACAGAAAATTGGATAAATGTTACAAAAACCCATTTAAAAAACTTTCTTCAGTGCTTAAAAGGTAAAGATGTTAGCCACTTGACACACCATTGATAAGCAGAACACCTGAAATTCATAGAAAAATCTATACCAGTAAAATTCAATTACCTTTTAGTGAATTTATTTCACTAAAAAATTAATGATACTTAATTCAGGTCACAAAGCTACACCAGAAAAAAAAGTTAAATTCTTTGAGATCACTGAAGAAATTAACTTGTACCTATTATTTGAACTATGTGGGCACAAGAACTGAGATAAAAAGAGTGAGGAGTTAAGATTTGAACTGATGTGATGGTGGATAAAGTTGTCCCACTATATTTCTCTATCTTTCCACAGCCATATAAAGTACCCTGAAAAAAGTCCTCAAATTTATTTTTCATTTACTTTTCTTCCTAAAAAAGCCTTTCTCAACTTCTCGCAATGTTATGCATAACACTTCACTATATTTTTAAGCTTGAAATGTGATTATAAATATACAAAAAACTTTTTTAAGAACAAAAACTCTTGGCTTATCATCCACCTTCAACCATTTACCAGAAATCCTATCCAAAATACTTCAACCTTGCTTCAGTCTTTATTTTTTAGTAATTTATTTTTTGAAATGAAATCTTACTCTCTAAAAAACCCAAATATCAAGTCACAATGAAAAAATGGTAGTTTACTTAAACCCAAAAAATTTTGGGAAGAGATCATACCCAATTTTTAAGATGATTATTGTTTGGTTGATCACAATGTTTTCTGCTGCCACACAGGATAAAATTATTTCTGTATTACACACAATCTGGGATGAAATTCCCATTTCAATATTCACTAATCTTACTTCCTCAATGTGTAAAAAAAATGGAGGCAGTTATTTAAGCAAATCGAGTTCTACTCACTGGTAATTTTTTTTACCATAGGGATATTTTTTATGGTTAGAGTCTGCTTGTGCAATTTCTAGATTTTCCACTTAAAAAGTTGTGTTTTTTGAAAGTCTGAAATAAATACAGAAAAGGGAGATGGGCTTACTTTAAAAAATATATTAATAATATGTGAGCCAGTATGAAAATGTGAGTACATTGGCAAGTATGAGGTGGTGAGAAGTTGGCCCATGTGATGGCTAGAAGGGGAGCAAATGTGAAAAAAAAATTTAAGCACTACTTTCAGGATTGTTTACAGAGGCTGGAAACAAGCCCTTGAATAGGTTTTGCATATTTTTTATGAGTTTTTTTCCCATTAAAAACAAAAGTGGTGCCAATATAAGCCATTCAGAACTTGAAGTTAACTCTCTCCTTTCTTGGCTATCAGCTCCTAAGCACAAATATCCTTAATTTTCTCAATTTCTGTCAATTTTAATTTGATACAAATTCAGAAATTTTAGATTGTTTTTTTCAATATGGGGACTCCTAGACATGGCACAACTGAAATTGAACTGGAAATTAAGGCTTTCATTGTTGGAATTTCAGGTGCTGGAGCAAATAAAAGATTTATTTTGTATGAAAGAGGTGTTACTTACTCAACATTTTGATCTATCCTGTACCAGTACCAAAAGAGAGGAAAAGTAAGGAGCTTTAATTGCCCTGGTTTTCCAATGAAAGCAACTAAAAATGACTTAATTGAGCTCAAATCATTTACTAGGGAGAAATGCACTGCTAATACAACCCAATTCAAAAATTCCATGACAACAAAACTTTCACCTTTCACTACTCACAATCTCACTCACCAGCTTGGTGTTTTTAGTTTTGTTGCAAGAAATAAACCTTATATTGGCTCTTTTTACTGTGTAAAATAGCTTCTATTTTATCAAGAACATTTGAATTGGAAGAAAATCATCTGGTCAGATGAGTCTTCATTTTAAGTGGTAAAGTCAGTCAAGTCGTCTTTTCTCAGCCAGGTTATACCAGGAGCCCAGTAAATGTTATGTCAATTTACTGGAACCAAAAGAGGGCGTAAAAATATGCATTGTATGTATATAAATTAATATTGCATTGCATAATAAGATTATATAAGTATCTTATTGAATATAAGTAAAATAATGGTGATATCAATTTTATTATTATATAATTTTATTATACATTTAAATTTAGCATAATAAATTTTATATTCTATAAATTATGGCGCATTTTTATGTATTTAATAAATGTAAATTAATAATTAATTAATTATAAACATATATTATAATTATAAGTGTTGTAGACAATCCTATAGTGCTAGCTATATGCCTTGACCAAGGGATTTGGAGTAAAACCAGAAAGAAAAACCCCTTCCCCTTTAAAAAAAACAAGTGAGATTTACCTGTTGCAGAAAATTGGAGATCTGTTTGCTAGACCCTCTAATTAAAAACTCTTGACCTCTTTTAAAGTGAAGATAATAGTCCCAGACACACTACCAGAAAGAGTTGAAATGAACAGTAATATATGCCAACAAAACACAAGCCAATGAGCCAGTGAGGAACAGAGAGGCAATGAGTAAAGAGATAAGATGATTCCCTAAAAATCTTCCCACACAGGCATCATACAGCCAGTGCACAGACCACCATCACAGATTCCCCGCCCAAAATACAGCTTTCCCAGCCTTTTTCATGCATAAAAGTGCACTTAAGTGCTTCCCCAGTTCCCAGGCAGGCACCCTTCTTCAAGGTGGGCGGCCGCTTGGGGGCGGGAGGGCCGCTTCTAGGCTCCAAAACACCCATACAACCCATAAAAACCCTAAAACTCCATAACTTCACTAATAAACAAGATAAACACACATAGTACATACAAGAATGAAAATAAAAAAAAGGAAAATAAGCTGAGACATATTAAGTGACCCTAACTTAAGCCTACATAAGCACCACTAAGTAATAAACTTCCAATAAATACCAATGAAAACACCATAACTACCCTTTGAAACAAGGTAACCACCCATAAAGGATACCAAAATGAAGATAAAAGAAAGGAAATTAAGCTGAGACATAATAAGTGATCCTAGCTTAAGCCTCCATAAACACTACTAACTATCACCTAAAGATTAAAAAATCCACTAATAACACCATAACCCCAATAACACCCTACATACTATTGGCCAGTCATCTAGAAGAAGGAGAGAAAGAGGAGGAAATAGAGGGAAAAGGTTAGTACTAGATAGAGAAATAAAAATAATAAAGTAATGTAATTATTTTTAAAGAGGAGGCGATGAGTTTTAAGGGGGACTAGATACTATTGTAAGGGTTATTTAAATTATAATATATTTATTTAAGTATTTGTTTTTTTCAATGCACGACAGTCAACTATTGTTATTATGAGACTTAAGGAAACCTTTAATTATTTATATAATATTTTTATTAGAATTTTATTACTAATAAAAATAGTAATAAATGTATTATATTTAAGATATGTTCAAGTTGAGTGTGTAATAAGTGATGAGCTACCAGAGAGGTTTCCAAATCCCTTTTATAGGCAAGAGGACCTTCTGGAGCGTTTGAATAGTATTTACAAAAGAGTAAGATAATGTGAAACAAATGATTAAAAGAATTTAATTAAAAACATACAAAATTAGAACAATGAATAAAACCTGTGAATAAGCAACTACTTTTCCCATCATAAAGTTCCGAAAAGGAATAGAATTAATATAAAAAATAACTACGTGAGTATGAAAAATGAGAACTGTGAGAAAAAATCTAAAACAAGTAATACAAATAGCTGAAAAGGTTTAGTTAAAAAAAAGGAATTATTTTCACACTTTTAATAAATCTTAGTTCAGTATAAGAAAAGGTAAATTAATCATTTTAACTATTTCAAGTAATTTAATTATTAAATTAATTGAAACAAGTAATTAATTTAATAAAATAACTGATTTAGAATGAGAAATTAAATTTATCATATTAAATAAATATTTTTATTAATTTAGTAATTTTAGTGACACAATTAAGGGTCAAGGAAGAGCCCAATAGTTATCGATAGTATTATGTGATAAGTTGTATTTAGTTTATATAAATTTTATTATTGAAATTGTAATTACAGTGTAAGTTAAATTTACACTTAATATATAAGATTAAATAATTTATTTATTTCTTTAGAAATACATACAAAGTGCGCCATGATATTATAGAATATAATATTTGTTTATGTAATAAAACTTATTTAATAATAAAATTAAGTATAGTAATTATTTTATTTATTCATAAAATATTTATAATTTTATTTTAATAATTTATTGTAATTACATAATGTTATTCCTTAATATGATTGCAGTAATTTATTATATAAATTACTGGGCTTCTGAGATAGCCTGGCTGACACATACCAAATACCCTCAAATATGCACTCCAAAGGCCTACCCAGGTTTGGATCACAACGGTGTATAATTAACTTATAATGTAATTAAATTAATTAATTAAATTTATATATTAAATAAAACCTTACATATATTATTAAAAAATAATATTGGACACTTTTTTGATTCATAATTGTGTCATCAAAGTATTAAACAAGTTAAAACACTTTATTAAATAAATTATTAATGTTTTATTCTAAAATTTAGTAATCTTGTTAATATACGTATTTGTTTTAACCTAAAATAATTATTACACTAATAAAAGTAATTTAAATAATTAATTACTCATGTTTTATACTAAATTAATTAATTACACTATTTTTATGTGTTAAACTAATTTCCTTTATATGTTTCACTTAAACTGGGTTAATTTAAAAGAGTTATCAGACATGTTTTGAATTAAAATAATTATTTTATTGCATCTCAAACTTATTTAATTTTCCCCTAATTTTATTGTGATTGTTTGGGATTAATTTGGGAAATTATAGTATCTTAATCAATGTGTTAACTCATTGTTTCACAGGTTCCCTTGCACTTACCAAAATTTTGTTACATAATTAATTTTATTTTATATTTTATTGTATATACATTACTGTGGCACTTCAGAGGGCTACTTGTCCATATAAGGGCCTTGGGTAACCCCCTGTTGCCTCTTCACTTATTTTACTCACACCATTACATATTTTAAATAAATAAACATGTTATTTATTAATTTTTATTAGTATTAAAAGTATACTTTAAATATTAATCAAGTAATTAAAAGTTTGCCTTAAGTTTATTAGTAATAAATAATGTTAGCCGCCCAGAAACTTTGACTTACTTAAAATAAATTTTTTATTAATAAATTAAACTTCTCTGTTGTGTTTTCCTCAAAAAGTGTTGTAAAATTTCTTTAATTCCTTTTCTTATTTTATTAAATTTACAAATTTTAGTCATACATTTTCCTTTTTTTTACGCCCATATTTCTATTTCCTGCTATCCCACTCTATTTTCGTCTTGTTATTATCCTTCTTCTAGACAACCTGCCCACAATTGGAGGCCTTTCCAAACAATACAACCTTTTTTGACAAACATCATAACTCACAGACCACCTAAAAGTGGAAAAAGACAATTTTTCGGCAACTGTGTTTCGAACTTGAGTTCGAACTGTTTGTTTAATATTAAATTAAATAATATATATTTTAAAGTGATTACTCAATCTCTATAGTAAGTTAACCTTTGCACCTCTCAATTATATTACTAAATTTTTATTGCAATTACAGTGATTTTGGTATACTTTCTGAATCACTGAGTGTAAGTAATATTTTTTTTATTATTAACTTTTCCTAGTTGACCATAATAGAGTTAACTCTTAGTCCTAGAAGATCATTAAAATTTCTAATAAATTATTAAATTAATTTCGATTGAATTTTTTTTCGATTTATTGGTTGACCATAATAGTACTCAGTGCTTAGTGCCAATATTACCAATATATTTTTTGGTTGACTTATTAAACCTTTTTGGTTGGTCCCATTAAAACTATTGTTATTTCTTAATAAAATAGTTTGTAATTTCATATTTTTTGTATTACATTTTTGTTAATTAATTGATTTTTATATAAATTTTTTTTATTTTTGTTAAAAAATCATTTGATCATTTTTATTTTAAAAATACTAAATTGATTCATTAAAATTATTTTGATTTTTTGCACACAGTTTTTATGTCCAGTAGTTTGGCTAAAAGCATGGATAACCTACATGTGGATGAGATTGAAGTGGATGTTGACACTGAATCTGTAGGTTCTTCTAAATTAACTTAAAAGAATTCTTCAGCTTAAAAACAATTTTCTTGCCCTTCGGGACGTAGATATGTCACAAGAAGTGGAAAACCCCCCTCACCAAACAACTCTGAAAGAAGCAAAACCTTGGATAAATCAGAAAAGTCCACTAAAGGGTATAAGAATAAAAAAGATTCCTCTGACACAACAAAATAAACAACCTTTCCAGTCACATAAAAGAATTGAAGGCAGAAAGTATGAAATACAAGGGAAGAGTAGACACACTCTGGCAACAGATGCAGGAGCTAATAAATCACAAACAAGTTCAACCTCCTCCTTTCCCTGCCTCTCAGTCTCAGCCTCAGTCTCAGTCTAAACCTCAGCCCCATCAGGCACCCAGATCATTCACTCAAAATCAAAGCACTCTGCAAGTGGAAAAGTGGAAATGGTATTACCTGATGAACCATTACCAGAAAAATTTTCAGCAACCAACAGCTCAACACCCTGGCCCATCCAGGACACCAACCTACCATCCATCTCCTCAAGCCCATCCCTATCAGGGAGGCAAAAGAAAGAAGGCAAAGGGGAAATTTCCTCCCTTGCCATGGTAAGTGATTTTTTTGATAAACATGTTGGTATGTATAATAACAAATCTTCTTCCACAGGTAATATTGTGGATCATGGTGAAAGAAAAGTTAAGCCTATAAAGAGACAACTTCCTTTAATGAGTAGCCCTAATGATATAATTAGTAAATTATCAATTGATGAACCTTTAAATTTGACTTCTACTTCTTTAATTAATCCTTCTCTTGCAATTAAAAATGATTCTGTTTCCCCTGAAGTCTATACCTTACTTGAGAAAACTTCTGAGGATATATTGAAAGATACACTTGATTTTAATGTTGTGAAAGACAAACATTTGAGAGATGTATTAGTACATGAGAGTAATATATTTAACAATTTGCACTTGCATTGTAAAGTGAGCTCTTCTCTACAAGATACAGCTTATTTTAAAATCAAAGAAACTTTGAATATTGTTCTTAGCCAACAGAAACAAATAAGAAGTGACCATAGAACTATCTCAGATAAGAAAATCCATCTGCATAAAGCCTTTAGTGAATAAAAACCCCTTATTATGGAAAATTATTCATTGAAAAGTGAAATTAAGTCTCTACACAATGAGTTGAAAAACCTAAACAATTATTTCCATGCACTGAGTACCAAACACACAGTTTTTGAGGACAGAAATGTTTTATCCCTTGCAAAAATGAATGACAAGATGTCTGAAATTCCAAGGATAAGAAATTATGTGTCTGAACTACAGGAGAAATTTTCAGCCTTAGCCATCAATCATTATGGTGTAGATAAAAATGCTGCCCATAAGCTGCATAAGAATAAAGGAAAGGAGCCTGAACAAAGCAGCTCTTTTCTTCCCCATATTTCAGCCATTAAACAAACTGACAATGAGTCTGTAAAGTCTTTTGATACTAGAAAAAAATCTTTTAATGGTCATGAACCAGCTGTTTCTGTAAATAATGAAATTTCTGAACACCTGGCTAAAATTCAAGAATTTTTGATGTTAAATAATTCAAATCAAAAGATGGACCATCCCAGTAGCAAGAAAAATTGGCCCAAACTGGATCAGTATCCCACTTTTAATGGTGACTCTTCATCTGACTGGCAACACTTTGTTCAGAGAATTGATAATCTGAAAAACTCTTATAAATTTCCAGATGAAGAAATTGTCTCTAAATTGATTTCTTTATTTTCCAATGTAGCTTTAATGTGGTGTTAATCTGACTTACTGAACAATCAACATTATATTTGGAAAGAGTGGAAAACATTGATTGAAAATCAATTTGGTGGTTCCAAATTCAGGCTTGCCCAGAAGAGATTATATGATAATAATAAAATATGTGTTCTCCTCTCCTAAAAAACCTATTGTTTTTTTATGAAAATTACAACAATTCTTAGAGCCATGCATTCTAAAATGTATTATGACATTTGGAGAGATAAAATCCTCTAAAAATTACCGAATTCTCTGAGAGATTTGATTGTGGCAAGCACTGAGATTGTGAGAGAGAATTCTTCCTTTATTAATATCTGTAATGAAGCCCTACTAAATCATAAATATGAACCAAGGAATTATCCTGTTAAATCTTATCATGACCAGAAAAAGCCTTCCACAAAACTGGTAGACCCTCTGCCCCAGTTGCTCCAAATAAATATGCAACTAAAACTTGTTTTAAATGTAACAAACCATGGTAAAAAGGAAATATTTGTGACAAGAAAATTCATCCTGTTGAACAAACTGAGGAATCTGAACATGCCCAAGCTGATCTTGATGATTCCTCCAGTGACCGTAATAGCAATATCTCTAATGACCATGAGTCTTCTCAGGAAGTTCTAGTTTTAGAAAAGCATATCCAATATTTAGATAGTTTGTCTGATAATTGTGATATTGACTTATCTTCTGTAGAAAATGCTGAAGTAATTAGAGATATTTCTGGAATTTCCATTTTAATATCACCTTTGAGAGCACCAGTTATCATGAATGGTAAAAATTTTCAGACTATTCTTGACTCTGGTGCTGGAGGAAGTTTAGTGTCTGAAAAAGCACTGGCTTCTGTGGATAAGGATTATCAATGCAAATTATTACCTATAACATCTGAAAAATGGAAAGTTTATGGTTCTGTTTTATGTCCCATTGGAAAATACAAAACCACTGCATTCTTTAAATATAATGGTGGTTTTTTCAGAGCTATTTGTGAATTTTTTGTGATGAAAAATTACTATTTAAGCAATTGGTTTATCATGGGAAATGACATTTTAACCATGTGTGGAATTAAATTGAATCCTGCAATCAATTGTTTTACTTTAGGAATGAATGGGAAAAGAAAATTTAAAATTTCTTCTTCTTAAAAGCATTCTGCACTCTTATTAAAATCTTGTCATTCTTTGATCCAATTTAAAGGCAGACAAACTGAGGAAATGAATGTATTATTTCCTGAAATTGAAACAGCTTCATTTAGTGATCAATTAACTGATTACCAAAAAGATTCAATAGTAGCCGTAATTACATCTTTCGCAATGGCTTTTTCTCATGTTTCTCATGTGTTGGGCTTGCTTAAAGATGAAATGAAAATTTCTCTATCCTGAAATTTGGATGAAATACCTCCTAGCCTAAAGAAAAAACCTTACTCTGCTTCTCCCACAAAGAGAAAAGATATAGAAGATAATATCTCAACTTTATTAAGTATGAATATTATTGAAAAAGTAGATGTTACACCCAAATATTGTGTCATCTCTCCAGTTTTAATCTCCTATGAGAAAGATAAAGCTAGACATTGTGGAGATTATAGAGCTTTGAATACTTATACTGTGGATGATATTTACCCTTTACCCAGAATTAGCTATATACATGCTACCTTACAAGGTGCAAGATTCATAAGCTGTCTGGATGGTAATAAAGGTTATCATCAAATACATGTTGAAAGTCTTCCAAAAATTTTTTGCTAATTGCAATTCATATGGGAATTTACAAATATGTTAGGATGCCTTTTGGCCCTAAAAATGCCCCTTCAGTATTCTAAAAAGTTATGGATAACACATTTCATCAGGAATTAGATGAAGGTTGGTTAATGTTTTATATTGATGACATCATAGTTTTTTCTAAAACTTTTGATGAACATATCCAGCACTTAAATAGAGTCTTCCAGAAAATGGATGAAATTAACATGACTTTATCCTTAAAAAAGTGTAAATTTTAGTTTCAATCATTGAATGTCCTGGGTCATGTTTTATCTGGCTTACAGATCTGTGTGGAACAAGGAAAAGTTGCTGCTATCCAAAATCTGTCAGCACCAACTTCTGTGAAAGAAATACAGAGTTTTTTGGGAATGTGTGGCTACTATAGAAAATATATAAAAAATTATCAAGTCATAGCCTTACCACTTACCAAACTAACAAGAAAAGATGTGGCTTATATATGGAATGAGGACAGTCAAAGAGCTTTTGATACATTAAAAAGATGTTTAATCTCAGCTCCAATCCTTGCCCTTTCTGATTTTAATAAGCCTTTTGTTCTTTATACAGACGCAAGTTTTTTTGGACTTGGAGCAGCTCTTCATCAAAAAAATAATTAATGAAAAAGTTTCAGAAGTGGTAATTTGTTATATTCCAAGAACCTTAAGAAAAAGTGAATTGAAGTATGGTGCCACTCAATTAGAGTGCTTAGCAGTTGTCTGGGATTTAGAAAAGCTTCATTATTATTTATATGATTAAAATTTTGAATTAGTTACTGATTTTAGTGCTGTGAAATCCCTCTTAAACTTGAAAACACCAAATAGACATATTTTTAGATGGCAAATAGCTGTTCAAGAATACAGAGTTAGAATGACTATTATTCACAGGGCTGGTAATGTTCATTCAAATGTTGATATGTTGTCCAGATTAACTCTTCCAAATTACATATCCAATCCAGCCTATGCACCTGAGGATGATACAGTACATATACATGGTATATACATTGTTTATATGGAAGAGGAACTGTTACAATTAATTCTGGATTCATATGATCAATATTCTGATTTAAATAAATTGGTTACAATCTTGAATGATCCAAAGAATGCTTCTATTCAAGCATTGAAAAAAACTCTTCCTCCAAAGTAACAGAGTGCTTTGAGTAAATGAAAGTTTTCCATTGAAGATGGTTATATTTACTACAGGAGAAAACTGACCAATGTCATTGTTATTCCTCTTTCCATGAAAGAAACCATCTTAAAAATTTATCATGATGACATATTAGCAGGACATTTTGATCTTGAGAAAACCATTATCAGAATTAAAAAAACTTCTTGGTGGGCTAATATAACTGAAGACACTAAATTATATGTTGAATCTTGTGATTCTTGTCAAAAATCTAAAAGATTGACAGTTAAAAGAGCAGGATTGTTACAACATATTGAAGCACCTGATACTCCTTGATTTTGTCACTGGTCTTCCTGTAGCAGGTAAAGACAGTTATAACTCTTGTTGGGTAATAGTGGATATATTCACCAAAATGTGCAAATTTATTCCCACCCACAATGATGTATCCACAAAAGAATTCGCTTTCTTATGGTGGTCTTACATGTTTAATATTGTTCAATTTCCAAAAGCCATTATCTCTGATAGAGACGCAAAATTTACATCTGAGTTTTGGACTTCTTTGATGGATATTTGTGTCTGTTATTTAAAATTGTCTACAGCTCACCATCCTCTGACTGATGGTCTAGCTGAAAGAATGATTCAAACTCTGGAAGATGTTATTAGGAGGTATTGTGCCTTTGGATTAGAATATAAAGACAAGGACAGGGTCACTCTATTGCTTGGTCTTGAATTCGCATATAATAGCACTGTTCATTCTGACACTGGGAAAAAATCCTTTTGAGCTTTGGTTAGGTTATGTCCCAAACACTCCTGTTAAAATTCTTAATAATTAATTACCTAAGTTGGAACTTCATCCTGGTGTAAAATCTTTTATGCAAATGCAACAGCTATGCAGAAAACATGCTCAAAGCTGTATTGATAAAGCATTTGAATATGAAAAGAAAAGATGGGATAAATCCCATAAAGAATACACAATCAACAAGGGTGATGAAGTGTTGATATCTACTGTCCATTTCAATCTACAAGGAAACAGAAAATTAAAAGATCCTTTTGTGGGACCATTTGTTTTTAAAAGAATGGTTGGAGATAATGCAGTAGAAGTTGTATTGCATTCTCCATATGATAGGAAACATCCTGTTTTTCCCATTTCTTTGCTAAAACCTTATACTTCAAACTGTGACTTATTTCCTAAAAGAAGGGGAAGAGGAAAGAAAAATCCTCAGGAAGTCACAGAAACTGCAGAAATTGATAAAATTCTCAATTATAGAATTTTCACTTCTGTAAGAGGTATTGAATATTTATTGAGATATAAGAACAAATCATCTGAACATGATGCATGGATACCTGGAAAAGAAATTTCAAATCTTCCTACTCTGTTAAAAAAGTATAAAAAGAAAAAATGTTAGCATTTTTTTATTGTTTTTTTAGAGTGAAGGAGTGTCAGCCAGGCTATACCAGGAGCCCAGTAAATGTTATGTCAATTTACTGGAACCAAAAGAGGGCGTAAAAATATGCATTGTACGTATATAAATTAATATTGCATTGCATAATAATATTATAAAAGTATCTTATTGAATATAAGTAAAATAAGAGTGATATCAATTTTATTATTATATAATTTAATTATACATTTAAGTTAAGCATTATATATTTTATATTCAATAAATTATGGTGCATTTTTATGTCTTTAATAAATGTAAATTAATAATTAATTAATTATAAACATATATTATAATTATAAGTGTATAATTAACTTATAATGTAATTAAATTAATTAATTAAATTTATATATTAAATTAAACCTTACATATATTATGAAACAAAAATATTGGACACTTTTTTGATTCATAATTGTGTCATCAAAGTATTAAACAAGTTAAAACACTTTATTAAATAAATTATAAATGTTTTATTCTAAAATTTAGTAATCTTGTTATAAAAAGTATTTGTTTTAACCTAAAATAATTATTACACTAATAAAAGTTATTAAAATAATTAATTACTCATGTCTTATACTAAATTAATTAATTACACTATTTTTATGTGTTAAACTAATTTCCTTTTTATGTTTCACTTAAACTGGTTTTCTTTAAAATAGTTATCAGACATGTTTTTAATTAAAATAATTATTTTATTGCATCTCAAACTTATTTTATTTCCCCCTAATTTCATTTTGAATGATTAGGATTAATTTTGGAAATTATAGTATCTTACTCATGTGTGTTAACTCATTGTTTCATGGTTTCCCTTGCACTTACTAAAATCTTGTTATATAATTATATTTATTTTATATTTTATTGTATATACATTACTGTGGCGCTTCAGAGGGCCCTTTACCTATATAAGGGCCTTGGGTAACCCCCTGTAGCCTCATCCCTTATTTTACTCACACCATAACATATTTTAAATATTTAAACACGTTATTTATTAATTTTTATTAGTATTACAATTATACTTTAAATATTAATCAAGTAATTAAAAGGTTGCTTTAAGTTTTTTAGTAATAAATATTGTTAGCCGCGCAGAAACTTTGACTTACTTAAAATAAATATTTGATCAATAAATTGAACCTCTCCGTTGTGTTTTGCTCAGAAAGTGTCGTTACGTTTCTTTAATATCTTTTCTTACTTTATTAAATTTACAAATTTAGTTATACCTTTTCCTTTTTTTACTCCCTTATTTCTATTTCCTGCTATCCTACTCTATTTTCTTCTCCTTATTCTTCTTCTTCTAGATGACCCACCGACATCTTTATTCTGGAAACAACAAACAGAAGTCTTTCAAGGGGATTTCATCCAGGAAACTTTTAGAAGTGGAAATACTTCTGCTATGGTCTGGGGAGCCTTTATGTTTCATTCTTTTTCCCAATTTTTTTCATGCCACCAACATAAAAAACTGTGGTATCCATTTTTGAAAATATTCTTCTCTCTAGCCTTCTCCACTTGGGCAGCATGATCAATGCGATTCTTTCACTTTAATGGAGGATATTTCTTCCATTCATATGGTAAAAAATTCAAAAGAATTTTGTGCTTCAGTTAAAATCAAAAAAATAAGAACTGAAAGCCCCAATTCCCAGACTTAAATCTGAGAGAGAACTTATGGCATTATATGAAGCGTGCTGTTCAAGAGAGAACCGTTAGTTCAAAGGCTTAAAGGATCAAATGAATCAAGCACTCATAGGATAAATGAAACAGAAAGTATTTAGATGATTTTGTGGCTTAAATACCATTTTGTATTCAGGCAGTTGCTGCTGCAACTTGTGGATCCACCCACTAGAAACTCACTCAATAAAAATTGATTTTTTTTTCAATTTTTTTTCTTCTTCAAATTGATTTGGCCAGTGCCACTATACCTTCAGGGCTTTTTTGATGGTGATAGTAAGTTTATAGTTCAATAGTCTTTGAGCTAATTTTTTCTTTTTTTTCAAAATTTGAATTTTAAAAAACCAGGGTTTGTTTGCAATTTCTGGTTACTTATTAAAATATATGGGTCTAGTTTAGCCTGATCATCAATTTTCACTGTATTTTGATGAGAATAGCTACCAGGTAGTGAGATGTTCAAGGACCTTTTTTCAGCCTATGTACGGTGGGAAGAAGGGTATTATTTTCACATTTCTACTTAGAATAGCTCTGACAAGAAAATTTAAAATGACATCAAAATTTTTATTCTGGTCAAATAGACCACCCTTTTTCATTACCTGTCAGTGTATGCTAGTAAATAAGTATGAATTAATAGTAAAATTAATGGTCAGAGTAGTTAATAAGGTATGATTTATGGTTTAAACCTCAGGTAAAGACTAATAAAACTGTCATACTCACTTTTTAACTCACAATATTTGGATTGGTGCATGCTAGTAGTGGAAAATAGACTAATAAGATATAATTAAGCTAGTATAAAGATAAAATCAATTTTAAGGGGTTTTAAATATATTTGTATAGAGAAATAATTTTTTAATTGATTTTTTAATGTGTAGTAAGTAAGTGATGTCCAATAACCAGCCAAATCCTCCTTTACTTATACCAAAATCTACTGGAGTGCACAGACCTTCAGTCTGAATGATTCCATTTCTATTCTATGCAATTAAAGCACTGTGAGGGCTCATCACATCCCCATGATGTCCACTCCAAGAAGTTTCATCACCCTGACCTTTAGTTTGGGCCCTCCATTGATATTAATAATATCATATCACTATACCATTAATAGAAGAAACAGATAAAAGCATGTACAATAAAGGAATCAATAAAAATAACTCATCCAAAGAGAAAAATATGAAACCCAAAAGATATAAAGAAACAAAATAAGTGTCCAAGCTCCTAGAGAAATTCCCAATCTCCCAAATTGACACAATAATCATGTCCCAACTCATAAATTGGTGATAATACATTGAAGGAAGCAGATTAAGTAATCCAAACTGGATATATGTGTGTGTAAAAGGAAGGTGTGTGTGTGTAGGCATGGTAAAGCCATTAAATATTTGCATATGACCTAAAATATAGGGGATAATTATGCATATAGGCTATATAGAGGGTTAAACCTGCATAAAGTCCTATATATGCATAGTATAACTGGATATTTTAATGAATATGAAGTTTATACATACATGCACCACACAATATTTGGGGGGGACTTGCTAGCAAGTCCTCAACTTGTAGTCAGATGGAACTCAGACTGAACTCAGACTGAACTCATACTCAAATGAGACTGAAATCTGCTTGACATTATCCTGAACTCTGTGCCAATACTCAATGGATCTTCTGTGAAAGTATAATGAATGTCTGAATAGAGGATTGCATGATATTTGGCACTTGAAACAAGTAAAAGTTGAATTAATTTTTTTAAGATGATTAGTCAAAATTGAAAGCAATTCATTTAGGCTGAATTATAATGCTCAGCTTTAAAATATAGGAGACTGATAATGTAGGCTTTTTAGTATTATTTGGCTTCTCTCATTTTAAGGATATAATCATTTTTTCAATTTGATAATACATAATGAGTTGCTTGGTTATTCAAGATTTTTTTTGGAATTTTCAGAAGTCTTGGGGTCTCTTAAAACCTACATTTTTTTTAATCAACACATTTGTGTCATAAATTATCTGAAAAAACAAAAAATGTAAGAAAGATATCTAAAAATTTTACTCAAAGTGTAATTTCATGTGAAATTTTCACTACTCTTATAACATACATTGGTTCCTTGTAGAAAAATCATTGAACTTCATTTTAAGTAAAAGAATCTGTATGTACATAATTTTTTGGACTTTGAAGAAGATACTTATCAATATTTTGAGTTATGGTATGGGTTCAGTTAAAAACCTATTCAATGTAACCATAAACTGATTTCAAAATTCTGACAAAAATTATTGTGTTATTATATACATTTTACCAATCATTTCCATGGAGTCACTGGGCTCCTGGCAAACATGATCTGCATATTCATGCAATATGTCTAAATATTAATTAATTGGATTGTGCAACTTCTACACCATTTATATTGATTTTTACTCCTTCTCATATCTCCACAAAATGAGTTACTTAAAATTTCTTGGTCAATTTATGGTTTCATTTGAACCAATACCATCATATATGATATTAAAATTATCAAAAAACCAAATGGAAAAGGCAATGCTTCAGCGAGGTAGAAAAAGAGTTCATATTCTTTTTATGTTAGACACAAAGACTCTTAATATTATTGGAGATCTTTCAGAAAAGCAAAGTGAACAAATTGATCCGCTTCTTGGAGAAATTGGCAACTGTTCTCATTGGTTGAACTTTGAATCTGTGATTCAGCCGCAGCATAAATCCTATTTTCAGAGCTACATTGTCAAACAGCAAAATGAAACATTGCAGCTGTGGTGCAATTTATTTGGAATAAAAAGGCATCTTAATGAAATAAAACAAAAATTTTATCTTGCTGGAATAAGTATACTAGAAATTGATGATTACGACAGCAAAACATTTTACAATATTGCTTCTTATTGGTCAGAAATTGACTCATTTAGGATTGAAAAAATTTGATAACTGAAAATCAAATACTAGGAATAGAAACGGCATTAAAAACAAACCAACTTCAAGCAGTCAACTTTATGATTGACATCAAAAAATTTATGAAAGATATACTGGATAAGCTCTGGGAGCACAATGATAATAAATGGCTTCACAGTGTGTACCGTCCTCGAAAACAAAATTATGGAAATATTGAACAACACTTTGGTGGATAGGGGTCAATACTTGCAGATGACATGGGTTTAGGAAAAACGCTATCAACACTTGCTCTGATAAGTGCAACACAAGAGCAAGCAATAAAATTTCAACAAAGATTGGAGCTTTTTGGTAAAAAACCAAGTTTTGCCACACTAATTATATGCCCATTATCTGTACTCTCAAACTGGGAAAATAAAATAAATATTCATTTCAACCCTCGATCTCTTCCATACCATGTATTTCATGGTCAGATTTGTGATAATTAATTAGAAGATGAGCTCCAGCGAACTGTAATTGTACTTACCACTTATTAAACAGTCAGCCCTTCGACAATAACTAAGCAAATGGAAAAAAAAAATTATTACTGATAAGTAACATTATATGGTATAAAATTGTACTGGATGAAGCACAGTAAGTTATATATGTATCTTGACACAAAAAATGTTGTAATGAGACTTAACAAGATACAATAATTTATTATAGCTATATCAAAAATCCTCTAGCCAAAAGGACACAGAAGATTTTTAGTTTACTTTCCAAGCATTAACTATGTTTAACAGGAACACCGTTACAAAACTCACCAGAAGATCTGCAGAGTTTAATCACTTTTCTTCAATTGGATGGATGGGATGAGGAGTCTCTTTGAAGAGAAAAAATTACACCAAAACTGAAAGTTGGTTAAATGCAGGCAGTCAAAACTATCAACCACCTTATGAAGGTAGTCTTCTTACGGAGAACAAAAGATGTTGTACTAAATCTCCCTAAAAAGGTTTAAGAAGGTATATTAGTGAGATTTGGAAGACACTGGAAAAAAATAATGGACAAACTACAGGAAGAATTTTACAAGCAACTTGTTCCAAACCGTGATCAAAAAGGAACTTGGGACAATAGTGAATTTCTATTCCAACTAAAGGTTTTACCACTATTTTTCAACCATCCAATGTATGAATTTAGAAGAGATGAACAGCCTGATAGGTATACATGGAGAGATTGGGCTAAGATATTACATCTCATTGAGCATGCGATGGAGTTTGTGCAAGGGCAAAGAGGCATAAAGGAACCCAAAGCAGTCATCTTTTGTCAAGGTCCCCTTTTGGTCTAGAAGATTTGGTACAGGGTTTCTACAAGGATTTTACGGATTATAATGGATTCTCAACAAGTGGTACGTATTTAGTTATCAAAGTGATTTAATTACTCAAATAAAAGAGGTAGATTTAAAATATAAATATAAGTTATAGATCAGAGTTACGTTATTGTAAATACTAATGTTATAAAATATAAGAATAAGTTTGGTATTTGTAATAGTAATAAAATAATGTAGTAAAAGAATTATGGAAAAGCACAAAAAGGAGGAGCCTTTTATAGGCAAAATGTGAGAAAACAAAACACAGGATTAATATCTCCTAATACAAGAGTATGAGAGGGAAAAGTTAAATAAAAGAAAGTATGTGAAATAATAGAATCTATACTAAATGGAGCGTCAAGGAAGATATCAGTATTATTTGAAATAAAACTTAAGTCTCTCTTGATTGTCACATTTAATACTAAACATTTGATTTTAAAATGTAGATTCAACGGTATTTACAATTCTTAATAAAAGAATTTGAATTTTTTAGAATTTTTAATTATTTTTTAATACTAATTTTATTCCTACTCCTCTGTATGACTGATCACCAGTGTTAGGGAATAAAATATGTATGGGACAGGCACTTATTAACTTTAATTAATTATCTACCTTTTTTAATGAACTTAACTAGTTATTTTTAAGTAATACATAAGTAGTTTTAAATAATTAATTATTTTATTAATAAGTATTAAAAAGGCGTGGCTTCACTTCAGTAAGATAATCAATTATTTTACTGGGTGAGTCTAGTAGCCTGGCTGACAATCCCTCACTCTAAAAAAACAATAAAAAAATGCTATGATTTTTTCTTTTTATACTTTTTTAGTAGAGTAGGAAGATTAGATATCTCCTTCCCAGGTATCCAAGAATCATATTCAGATGATTTATTCTTGAATCTCAATAAGTATTCTGTACCTTTTTCAGCAGTGACTATTCTGTAATTTAGAATTTTCTCAATTTCTGCTGTTTCAGTGATTTCATTTGGGGTTTTCTTTGGTCTTCCCCTCCTTTTTGGAAATAAATCACTATTGGATGTGTAAGGTTTCAGAAGAGATATTGTAAAAACAGGATGTTTTCTGTCATATGGAGAATACAAAATAACCTCAACTGCATTATCTTTAATCATTCTTCTGACAACAAATGGACCAACAAATGGATCTTTCAATTTGTTATTACCTTGTAAGTTAAAGTGGACTGTAGAAATCAACACTTCATCAGCCTTTTTAAAAGTGTATTCTTTATGGGATTTGTCCCATCTACTCTTCTCATATTCAAATGATTTTTTAATACATTGTTGAGCATGATTTCTGAAAAATTGTTGCATTTGAAGAAAAGACTTTACACCAGGATGTATATATAATTTAGGTATTTTGTTATTGAGAATTTGGACAGGAGTGTTTGGAACATATCCAAGCCAGAGCTCAAAAGGATTTCTTTGAGTAACAGAATAAACAGTGCTGTTATAAGCAAATTCCAACCCGGGAAGTAAAGTAACCCAATCATGAGTGAATCTGTCATTATCTTTATACTCAAGGCCAAAGGCACAATACCTTCTTATCATGTCCTCTAAAGTCTGAATCATTCTTTCAGCTAAGCCATCAGTCTGTGGATGATGGGAAGTAGAAAGTTTCATATCACAACCACAAACATCCATCAGAGACATCCAAAATTCAGAAGTAGATTTAGGGTCTCTGTCAGAGATTATGGCTTTAGGAAAGCCAGCAGTATTAAACATATGAGACCACCATAAGAAAGCTAATTCTTTAGTGGAAACATCCTTGTGAGTAGGGATAAATTTACACATTTTAGTGAATCTATCCACAATAACCCAATAAGAGTTATAACTGTCTTTTCCAGCAATTGGTAATCCTGTTACAAAATCCATGTTTATTATTTGCCATGGTGCATCAGGAGGTTCAATATGTTGCATCAATCCTGCTCTTTTACCAGTCAATCTTTTTGATTTTTGGCAAAAATCACAAGATTCAACATATAATTTGGTTTCTTCAGACATATTAACCCAGCAAGCAGTGTTCTTAGTTCTGATCATTGTTTTTTCAAGATCAAAATGTCCAGCTAATATGTCTTCATGACAAATTTTCAAGATGATTTCTCTCATAGAAGGAGGAATAACAATAACATTACTCAACTTTCTTCTATAATATAGATATCCTTCATCAATTGAAAATTTACCTTTTCCAAAGCTTTTTGGTACTTTGGTGGAAGGGTTTTAATTAATGCTTGTATTTAAGCATTCTTTGGATCATATAATATGGTGCATAACTTTTTTAAGTCATTTTACTTATCATAAGAATTCAGAATAAGCTGTAATAGCTCTTCCTCCATATCAACCACATATATCCCATGTATATAAATAATTTCATCCTCAGGGTCATAAGCAGGATTAGAGTCATTATTTGGTAAAGGTAACCTAGATAACATATCCACATTTGAGTGAACAATACCAGCCCTGTCAGGCTAAGGTCAAGTACAAGGACGTGAACTAGCTTGAATAGTCAGTTGTCTAGAAGATTTTAATGGTCCTATATGAATACTGTAGATTTAATCCACTAAGTTGTAAAATATAATCAAATATAAAGGTCTCAGTAATATAATTCTCACTATTCTTATATATGGCTTACAATCTTTATAGTTGGTAGAAAAATAGATTATATAAATTCAGATACTATTCAAAAGTCTTATAAAAGTACTAATTGATATGTATTGTAAGTGGTTTGGTTATATTGGTTAAATTGTAATGATAAAGAATGAAGAAATACAACCCAAAAACCTCCTCCTTTTATACACACTGAGTTCCCCAATGATTCCCTTGATGTACCACCCAATACACAGTTAATGACGCCTCTAAACAATTAATAGAAATGCCCATCAACATTCCCAGTAACCCATGACATAATTAGAAGAGTAACAACCGCCAAAATCCTGTAATAATAAGAGAAATCCATCAAAATTAAAGAAAAAGACAAAAAGAGAGTATATGCGTATAAAACAATAATATTAAAGACTAAAGGAGACTTTTTAAGGTTAATAATAGCTTAATAATAAGGGGGATTGACTGTAGAAATAATGGGGCTAATCCTGACATTATACTACGTGAAATTCCCATTCGAAAATAACCAAAATTGACTGAGAAACCACCCAAAAACTTAAAAAAGAGCGTGAGATGTGGGGTAACTACATGCAGTTCTTGGCAGGCGCTTGCACAGGTAAATCCTTGACTAAAATTAGGCGAATTTAAGCGTGGTGATGAAATAAAGTGCCAAGAGTGAGGTTATTAATGAAATTAGTGCATATAAACAAGGTCAATGCATTATTAATTAAGCTAGGACACTAAATAAGTGCCTGTCGCCTATTTTAGTGTGTTTCCCCACAGTGGGCGTAGAATGTGGGGTAATTATAGTGTGAAAAAGCTAACTTTGCTAAAAATGAAGCTATTCACACGGGAAAAAAGCAGGCAGTATGTGGCCAGTACACAGAAGCCATTTCTGGCATAAAAAACACCAAATTTGAAAAGTGTTATTTTTATGCATTTAAATAGCCAAATCAATAGTTCTAAATGAGCCCAATTGATCTGTCAAAGCGCAATTTTGATATTCTCAATTTTATAGCGCATATAGTCAACTTTTAAGTGAAATAAAGCGCATTTCTTGTTTTTTGCATAAAACAATGAATATAACAGCTTTAAGTGTACTTAAAAATTATGTAGCCTTATACTTAAGGTTCTTAAGATTACCCTAACATATTCCAACTTAATATTAAGTACATAAGACCTATAAAAGGTGGATATATGCGTGAACATAAGGTGTTATAATGGCATTTTTTGTGTATTATCATAATTTTACTTATGTATACTATTTGTGTACTCTTATTTATTATTCCCATGTATAGTTCATGTGTTTAACATAACTTATAATTACTTTTTACTCAGTCCTGGAGATATATAGGCTGACACTCGCCCACCCAAAAAAAACAATAAAAAAAATGATAAGTTATACATTTTATTTTATTAATTTGTAATTTTCAGGTATTCAGAATAAATATGTAGCATTAAAGATTCGACTTTAAAGAAATAAAACATAATAAAATATTATGAGTACTGGTTTTTTAACCCCTCAGCTGGTTGAGCAGAAATTTATTTCTGTTTAAATTTTTTAAGAAGGGTGGATAAATTAGAAATTTCTTTTTCAGGTATCCATTTATCAAATTCATTTGATTTCCCTTTAAATCTTAGTAAATACTCAGTTCCTTTTTCTTTAGTAAGGATTCTTTTCTTGAGTATTTTTTCAATCTCTGCTTTTTCCACAATTTCTTCAGGTTGCTTTTTAGGCCTTCCCCTTCTTTTTGGAAATAAGTCAGGATCATTTGCATGGTAAGGTTTCAATAATGAGATAGGGAAAACTGGATGTTTCCTATCATATGGAGCATATAATATGACTTCCACTGCATTAATCCCAACCATTTTATTTACTACAAAAGGTCCTACAAAGGGATCCTTTAATTTAACATTACCTTGTAAGTTAAAATGTAGTGTTGATATGAGGACTTCATCTCCCTTTTTAAATTCAAATTCTTTATGAGATTTGTCCCACCTTTTCTTTTCATATTCAAATGCTTTTTGGATGCATTCTTCTGCATGCTTTCTACACATTTGTTGCATATGAATAAAGGATTTAGTTCCAGGGTGTATATCCAACCTTGGTAGTTTATTTAAATGATTTACTGGGGTATTTGGTACATATCCCAGCCAGAGTTCAAATGGTTTCTTCTCTGTTGCAGAATGAGTTGTGCTGTTATAAGCAAATTCAAGGCCAGGAATTAATGTTACCCAGTCATGTGTGAATTTCTCATTGTCTTTGTATTCTAATCCAAAGGCACAATATCTTCTGATCATGTCTTCTAGAGTTTGTATCATCCTCTCAGCCAGCCCATCAGTTTGTGGATGGTGTGCTGTAGACAATTTTAATTGACAACCTGATACTTCCATCAAAGATGTCCAGAACTCTGAAGTAAATTGAGGATCTCTGTCAGAGATTATGGCTTTGGGGAACCCAGCAGTATTCATCATCTGAGTCCACCATAGTAACGCCAAGTCTTTAGCAGATACCTCTTTATGGGTAGGGATAAACTTACACATTTTTGTTAATCTATCCACTATTACCCAGCAAGAATTGAAACTTTCTTTTCCTGCTAATGGCAAGCCAGTTACAAAATCCATGTTTATAATTTCCCATGGAGCTTTTGGCTGCTCTATTTGTTGTAACAACCCAGCTCTCTTCCCAGTTAATCTTTTAGATTTCTGACAAGAGTCACATGTTTCAATGTATTTTTGTACATCCTCTTTCATGTTTATCCACCAGGCTGTATTTTTAACTCTGGTTAATGTTTTGTTAAAGTCAAAATGACCAGCTAAGATGTCATCATGACAAGTACTCAACATTAACTCTTTCATAGAAGGTGGTATTACTATTACATTGCTTAACTTTTTCCTGTAATATATATATCCATCTTCAATTGATAGTTTACCTTTTTCCAACGCATTTTTATACTTTGGAGGCAAGGTTTTAATTAATGCACTCATGGAGGCATTTGTTGGATCATTAAGAATGGTAGATAGTTTAGACAAATCTTTATCAGATGAATAATTTTCCAATATAGTTTGCATAAACTCTTCTTCTAAATCCACTATATAAATCCCAAATATATGTATAACCTCATTTTCAGGTACATAAGCTGGGTTGTCAGCATCATTTGGCAAAGGACTTCTGGATAATAAATCCACATTTGAATGCAATGTTCCTGCTCTGTGAGTGATTGTCATTCTTCCTCTGTACTCTTGTACAGCTAGTTGCCATCTAAACATGTGCCTATTAGGTGTTTTCATGTTTAGTAATGATTTTACTGCACTGCAATCTGTTATAAGTTCAAACTTCTGGTCTTCCAGATAGTAATGAAGTTTCTCCAAAGCCCACACCACGGCTAAACATTCTAGCTGTGTGGCACCATACCTTAATTCTGTTTTTCTTAAGGTTCTGGATATATAACAGATAACTACTTCAGATAATTTTCCATTTATTATCTGTTTCTGCTGTAAAGCAGCACCCAAACCTATGAAACTTGCATCAGTGTACAAGATAAAAGGTAGGGTGAAATCCGGCAGTCCTAATATTGGAGCTGACATTAAACATTCCTTTAATTTATTAAAGGCGTGTTGTCTTTCATTATTCCAAATGAAAGCTTCATTCTTCCTGATTAATGTTGTTAAAGGGGCTGCAATGGATTGGTAATTTTTAATATATTGTCTATAATATCCACACATACCCAAAAAACTTTGAACCTCTTTTACATTTTTAGGTATCCCAATGTTTTTAATTGCTGCCACTTTATTCTGGTCAACACAAATTTGTAATCCAGATACAACATGTCCAAGTACTTTCAAGGATTGAAATCCAAACTTACATTTCTTTAATGCAATAGTCATATTAATTTCATCCATTTTTTGAAAGACTCTTTTCAGGTGATTTAAATGTTCATCATATGTCTTTGAAAACACTATGATGTCATCAATATAGACCAATAGCCATCCTTCAACCATTTCCTGATGAAAAACACTATCCATCAATTTTTGGAAGACTGAAGGGGCATTCTTTGGGCCAAATGGCATTCTCACATACTTATATATACCCCTATGTGTGGTTATTAATAAGTAATTTTGAGAATTTCTTTCCACAGGAATCTGGTGGTAACCCTTGTTCCCATCCAGACAGGAAATATATTTTGCTCCTTGTAAAGTAGCATGGATAGAAGCTATCCTTGGTAGAGGGTAAATATCATCTACTGTATATGTATTCAGAGCTCTATAATCACCGCATAATCTTGCCTTATCTTTTTCATAAGAGATTAATACTGGTGAAATGACACAATACTTAGGTGTTGTGTCCACTTTTTCAACAATACCCATTTCCAATAACAATTTTATATTGTCTTCAATATCTTTCCTTTTTGCAGGAGATGCTGGGTAAGGTTTCTTTTTTAAGCTGCCAGGAATATTATCCAGATCACAGCTTAAAGAGATTTTCATCTCATGGTCTTTGACCAATCCTAGTTCATTTGATCCATGAGCAAATGCCATAGGATATGATTTAATCAATCTCAAAATGTCTTCTTGTTCAATTTTTGAGAGTTGAGGACTGAAAGAGGCTTTTTGGATTTCATTTTCCAATTCACCCACTTCATTGGTGGTTCTTCCACCTTGCAGTTGTTCTTCTCTAGGAGAAATGGCATATACTGAATTTTCAGAACATATTTTGAATTTCCTTTTACCATTCACCCCTATGGTGAAACAACTGTTTGCAGGATCTAGTTTAATGCCAAATTTTGTCAATAAATCATTGCAAATAATAAACCAATCACTACAGTTATTATTATCCATTACTACAAATTCACAAACTGCTCTAACATATCCATTATTATATTTAAAGAATACAGCAGTTTTGTATTTGCCAATTGGATTTAATACTGAACCAAAACCCCTCCAGTTCTTTGTCTGAACAGGTTCTAGTTTTTCCTGGTACTTACTATCAAGTTTCCTTAATGCATTAAGTGAAACTACACTACCTGCAGCCACAGTGTCAAGAATGGCATTCATTTCTTTTCCACATATGATAATAGGTGCTCTGATAGGTGTTATTTTGTAAGTGTCATGAGATACATCTTTAATTATTTCAGCTTCCTCTATGGAAGTTAAAGATGTGTCTGTATGAGGTATAGCATCATTCAGGAACATTATATCCTGTTCTAATACAAATATCTCATTTTCATCATCACTGTAAGATATGTTACTCTTGCAATCCTCACTGGATTCCATATTCTCATCTTCATGATTACTAGGTTCAGAATTTTGTGAGGTTTCAATAACATTTATTCTTTTCTTACACGTGTGACCTTTAACCCAAGGTTCATTACATTTGTAACAAGTGTTATTTTCTTGTCTCTTAGGGACAAGGGGAGCTGAAGGTTTTTTCTTTTCCACTGGTAACTTACTTGTAGTAGGTTTTACCACATCAACACTTTGTCTGTAATTACTATACTTGGTTTCATACTTGTGGTTTAATAATATCTCATTGCATATATTAATGAATCCAGAGGTGTCTCTGACAGTCTCAGTTCTAGCTACAATAATGTCTCTAACTGATATAGGCAACTTGTATATTATTTTTTCTTTCCACTCTTCATAATCCATTTTTGGATCCATAGCTTTCATGATTTTTATTAAATTCATTAAGAAGACCATGGGTTTATCTCCAGCATTTGGATTATATCTGGCCCTTTCATACAGTCTTTGTTGAGTGATTCTAAATTTTGGGCCACCAAATTGCCTTTCAATTAGTGCCTTCCATTCATTCCAGGAGTAATTAATTCCCTCACTCAATACAGATTCAAACCATAATAAGGCCACATCTGTAAATAAAGATATTAACTTTGAAGTAATTTCTTCATCAGGTAATTTATATGAAAATTTTAAGTTATCAATTCTTTGTATGAATTGTTGCCAATCAGATTTTGAATCCCCGTCAAAAGAAGGGTACTGATCTAACTTAGGCCAGTTCTTTTGGCTAGTTTTAGCTTCCCTAACCTGAGGAATATTGAGTAATTCACTCACTTTAGAAAGATGATCATTAATTTCATCTTTTACTGATTTTATATTCTCAGAGCCCATGACACTATGTTCATGTTCCATCATTGGTTTATCATCAGAGTGTTTTATAAAAACTGGTACTCTTTCTACATAAGAGGTATTATCCTTTATTGTTTCAGTATTTTTCAAAATGTTAGCTACTTCAATTTCTACTCTTTGTAACCTATCTTTTATTACAGGTACATGAGTTAAAGTATCATTTACATTTGAAAAAGACAATTTTACACGTCCCTCTATGGTGGCCATAATATTCTGAGAATGTTCTAATTTAATTTCTAAATTTTTAATCTCAGAATTTAATCTTTTGTTTTCATTGATCAATTCATTATTTGAATTCTCAATAACTTTTAACTTATTGGCTGTTGTACTCAATGATTGTGTGATGTTTAATAATACACTTTCTGTATTATTGTTGGACTCTCTAGAGAATTCTTCCAATTTTTCAATTCTTAATAATAATTTACTAATTATTTTTGATTCCATTGGATTTTCTTTCAGAAAATATTCAATTTTTTCTGTTTCCAATTCAGAAGATTCATCATCAGGGTCAATTTTTAATTCATTTGATTCCATTTTTATATTAATAGTATTTTCCTGGTAATCAATAAAACTATGTACATTATCCTCATGTAATGACAAGTCTAACATGTTATTTTCAAATGAATAATTTTTTAAATCCTTATCAATTATATCCAATAACTCTCTATCAATTTCATTACCTATAAGTAATTCATTGTTAGGATTATATAATTGATCTTGAGAAGATGGATGACTTACCACGGTCTTATTCCATTTCCCCTGCCTCTCCTTGGCTTTCCCCTGTAAGGGTCACTGCTGGATCCCTGTTGAGGAGGACTGTTGTAGTTTTGGGCATACCAATCCCACTTCCATTTGCTTACAGTTATCTTTTGGTCCTCTTCTGGGACTGGAGGTGTTGCTGTGGTATTTGGTGCCACTGGTTGTTGATGAGACCTTATATCCACTAGAGCCTGGTTGACTTCTATAAAGCCCTGTGCCGCCCTTTTCTCCAAATTGTTGATCTGGTCTAACATATTGTTTACTCTTATTGTTAGTGTATTCAGTAGGGTTGAGAGGGAGTGAATTTGCTCTTGTAAGGTGTTTTTGGACTTCTTTATTGACATTTGTTTTAAGAGCTTTTCCTTTTCCTCCATGGACATTGGTGGGGTGTTGTTTATTGTTACTGGTGATTCTTGACCCTCCATTTGGATGTCCTGTAACAGGTCTTTCAGCTCTAGTTCTTAAGTTATAAGGTTTTGCCTTATTACTTACAATGTCATTGTTGTCACACATTTTTTACGTGGAATTTTAGAGAATTGAAAGTTTAGATTTGAAAAACTTCAAAAAGGAGTTTAATCAGTATTTATTAGTACCACTGAAGACAATTTTATTGCTTACTTTTTGGTATTAAGTGAATTTTTAAGTGCCAAAAGTCAAATATGCTTTTATGTGGTCACTTGATTTAACTGGTCTACAATATGTAGCCGTGTATTTATATTTAAAAAAGAAAATTTGTTAGTAAGATTCTTTCTAAATATTAAATGAATTTTACAAACCAATAAAAAGGGATTAAGAGTCCTGTAAAAAGAAAACAATTAATCAGTTTATTTGGTTTATTATCTGCAAAGATCACAAATTTAATTGGTCTATTGACAGACTCCCACTAAGAACAATTTTATGTTAAATTAGTGGTAAAAATTTTATCTGCAAAGATCACAAATTTAATTGGTCTATTGACAGACCCACTAATAACAATTATATGTAAAATTAGTGGTAAAATTGTTGATTTAATATCACAATTTTATTATATAACAGGGCTTCTTTTTCTGAAATCACTATATAAGTGACCCCAACCTGTTGTAATTATCCAAATATTTCTATAGGGATATTATTTACGTGCACCTTCTTTTGAAAATTTCACTTACAGGATTATAACAGAATTCTTGAGGAAAGGCCCCCAATTGTCAGGCTAAGGTCAAGTACAAGGACGTGAACTAGCTTGAATAGTCATTTGTCTAGAAGATTTTAATGTTCCTATATGAATACTGTAGATTTAATCCACTAAGTTGTAAAATATAATCAAATATAAAGGTCTCAGTAATATAATTCTCACTATTCTTATATATGGCTTACAATCTTTATAGTTGGTAGAAAAATAGATTATATAAATTCAGATACTATTCAAAAGTCTCATAAAAGTACTAATTGATATGTATTGTAATTGGTTTGGTTATATTGGTTAAATTGTAATGATAAAGAATGAAGAAATACAACCCAAAAACCTCCTCCTTTTATACACACTGAGTTCCCCAATGATTCCCTTGATGTACCACCCAATACACAGTTAATGACCCCTCTAAACAATTAATAGACATGCCCATCAACATTCCCAGTAACCCATGAAATAATTAGAAGAGTAACAACCGCCAAAATCCTGTAATAATAAGAGAAATCCATCAAAATTAAAGAAAAAGACAAAAAGAGAGTATATGCGTATAAAACAATAATATTAAAGACTAAAGGAGACTTTTTAAGGTTAATAATAGCTTAATAATAAGGGGGATTGACTGTAGAAATAATGGGGCTAATCCTGACATTATACTACGTGAAATTCCCATTCGAAAATAACCAAAATTGACTGAGAAACCACCCAAAAACTTAAAAAAGAGCGTGAGATGTGGGGTAACTACATGCAGTTCTTGGCAGGCGCTTGCACAGGTAAATCCTTGACTAAAATTAGGCGAATTTAAGCGTGGTGATGAAATAAAGTGCCAAGAGTGAGGTTATTAATGAAATTAGTGCATATAAACAAGGTCAATGCATTATTAATTAAGCTAGGACACTAAATAAGTGCCTGTCGCCTATTTTAGTGTGTTTCCCCACAGTGGGCGTAGAATGTGGGGTAATTATAGTGTGAAAAAGCTAACTTTGCTAAAAATGAAGCTATTCACACGGGAAAAAAGCAGGCAGTATGTGGCCAGTACACAGAAGCCATTTCTGGCATAAAAAACACCAAATTTGAAAAGTGTTATTTTTATGCATTTAAATAGCCAAATCAATAGTTCTAAATGAGCCCAATTGATCTGTCAAAGCGCAATTTTGATATTCTCAATTTTATAGCGCATATAGTCAACTTTTAAGTGAAATAAAGCGCATTTCTTGTTTTTTGCATAAAACAATGAATATAACAGCTTTAAGTGTACTTAAAAATTATGTAGCCTTATACTTAAGGTTCTTAAGATTACCCTAACATATTCCAACTTAATATTAAGTACATAAGACCTATAAAAGGTGGATATATGCGTGTATATAAGGTGTTATAATGGCATTTTTTGTGTATTATCATAATTTTACTTATGTATACTATTTGTGTACTCTTATTTATTATTCCCATGTATAGTTCATGTGTTTAACATAACTTATAATTACTTTTTACTCAGTCCTGGAGATATACAGGCTGACAAGCCCTATGAATAATTGTCATTATTCCTCTGTATTCTTGAACAGCCAACTGCCATCTGAACATATGTCTGTTTGGTGTTTTCAAGTTCAAAAGGGATTTAACTGCACTGCAGTCAGTGACAAGTTCAAATTTCTGGTCATCTAGGTAATAATGAAGCTTTTCCAGAGCCCAAACTACAGATAAACATTCTAATTGAGTAGCACCATATTTCAAATCACTATTTCTCAAGGTTCTTGAAATATAAAAAATTACTACTTCTGAAAATTTATCATTTATCACTTGTTTTTGATGGAGGGCAGCACCAAGACCAATGAGACTGGCATCAGTGTACAAAACAAATGGTTGATTAAAGTCAGGTAAAGCAAGATTTGGTGCTGACTTCAAACAGTGTTTCATAGTGTCAAAGCCTCTTTGTCTTTCACTATTCCAGACAAAAGCAACATCCTTTCTAGTTAATTGGGTAAGGGGTAAAGCTATGACTTGGTAATTTTTAATATACTGTCTATAGTATCCACACATTTCCAAAAAACTTTGGAGCTCTCTAACTGTAGTAGGAGCCTTCACCTGTTGTATGGCTGCCACTTTGTTTTGGTCAACACATATCTGTAATCCTGAAACAACGTGACCAAGAACTTTTAGAGAATGGAAACCAAATTTACATTTCTTTAAGGCAAGTGTCATATTTATTTCATCCATTTTCAGGAACACTTTACACAGGTGGTTAAAATGGTCCTCAAATGTTTTTGAGAATATAATGATATCATCAATATAAACCATCAGCCATCCTTAAATAATCTCTTGATGGAATGTGTTATCCATTACTTTTTGGAAAACTGAAGGGGAATTTTTAGGGCCAAAAGGCATCCTAATATACTTATAAATACCCATATGAGTAGCAATCATCAGAAAATTCTGAGAATTTTTCTAAACAGGTACCTGGTGATATCCCTTGTTACCATCCAAACAGCTGATATATTTAGCTCCCTGTAAAGTAGCATGTATAGAGCTAATTCTAGGTAAAGGGTAGATATCATCAACAGTATAAGTATTTAGTGCTCTATAATCACCACATAACCTGGCTTTATCTTTCTCATAAGAAATTAGGACAGGTGAGATAACACAATATTTAGGTGTTTCAACTACCTTTTCAATAATATTCATTTTTAAAAGGGTAGAGATATTGTCTTCAATATCTTTTCACTTTGTGGGAGAAGCACAATAAGGCTTCTTCTTTAAACTAGGTGGTATATCAGTTAACGGGCAAGACAATGAAAGTTTCATTTCCTGATTAACTAATCCCAGTTCATGTGACCCATGAGCAAAGGCCATAGTAAAAGACTTTATCAAGTTAATGATGGAATCTTTATCCTCACCAGAAAGTTGTTCTCCAAAAGAAGCATTGTCAATTTCAGACATAAGGGCATGCATTTCTTTTTTAGATCTTCCTTTATATTGAACCACAGAATTACATGTGTTCAATTCTGGTTGTAATAATTTTTTAGGGGAGGAAATCTTAAATCTTCTCTTCCCACTCATCTCCATTGTGAAACATTGGTTTGAAGGATCCAATTTTATGCCATACTTGGTTAAAATATCATTCCCTACAATAAACCAATTTCTCAATTTATCATTTTTCATGACAACAAAATCACAAATAGCTCTTACAAAACCATGGTTATATTTAAAAAACACTGTGGCTTTTTATTTACCAATGGGGGACAACACAGAATCATAACCTCTCCAATTTTCAGAAATGATAGGCATCAGTTTTGATTTATAGTCTTGAGCCACTGAAGCAAGTGCTCTTTCAGAAACTACACTTCCTTCAGCTCCAGAATCTAGAACAACTTCAATTCTGGTTCCATTAATCAAGACTGGTGCCTTAAATCAATATCAATAGTATTTAAATAATGAATATCCTCTTCCAGCATCAAGATTTCTTGTTGATATTCATATGAAATATTGCTGGCACAATCACTTGACGTATCATCCAGTGCTACTGTGTCATCAGCATGCTCCTCTGTTTGTTCTACAAGATTTATCTTCTTGTCACAAACATGGCCTTTCTGCCAAGGCTTGTTGCACTTGAAGCAAGTGTTTTATGCATACTTTTTTGGTGCAACAGGGGCAGAAGGTTTACCAACCTTTTCTAGAGGTTTCTGTTGGTAAGTGGAGGGTTTCTCCAAAGTGGTCCTAGGAATGAAACTTCTGGCATCATACTTATTGTTTAGAAGTATCTCATTGCAAGTATTAATGAAAGAAGAGGGTTCTTTGGAGAACTCAGTCCTAGCCACTATCAAGTCTCTCAGAGACATTGTTAATTTATAAAGGATCCTGTCCTTCCATAACTCAAACTCTATATTTGGTTTTATTGCCCTTAAGATTTTTACAAGTTTCATTAAAAACTCAATAGGTTTATCAGTAGAAGAGCTATATCTAGTTTTCTCATACTGCCTTTGTTGAGCCATTCTGAACTTGAAGCTACCAAATTGTGCTTTAATCAATTTCTTACAATCCTCCCATGAGTAGTCATTCCCATCCAGGAGAACAGATTCATACCACATCAGGGCAACATTAGTAAACAAAGGAATTAACTTGGACACAATTCCCTCATCTGGGAGTTTGTAAGAATTTTTAAATTATCAATTCTGCAAATAAATTGTTGCCAATCAGAGGAAGAATCACCATCAAATGTTGGGTACTGGTCAAGTTTTGGCCAATTCTTTTGATTTGAAGGAGTCTCCTTAGTACAAGCTTGTTTCTGAGTAAGGAGCAGCTTTAACTTCTCTAGTTGGGAATTAATCTCATTGTTTAATTCCTCTGTTAAAGGTCCTGGTGCATCATTACTTTTTAATGGAAACTCAGGGGTATCAACATGTATTTCTGGAACTAATTTACTTTTAGATGAACTAGCCACAGGTAACTCTGGAGCATCCTGTACTATTTTTCCCTTCAAAGAATTCTCAGAATACTTTTGATCAATAAACAATGAGTTCAATTTCTCCTCAATGGTTGTTAGTCTAGTTTTCAATCTTGGAAGACTAGATAAACTCTCATTGATTGTTGCAAAAGATAACTGATTCTTATTTTGAAAAGATGAAAAATGGTCATTCAATATTTTCAGATTCATCTTATCTATCTCCACCTCCTGGCAACAGGCAGATACAGTATCTTTCAGTTTAGACAAATCATTTTTTATATTTTGCCATAAAGCAACTTTCTTTTCATGGGTTGCTTTGTAATGAGACAATTCATCAGAGACTCTCTGTGATTCACTTCTTAATGCTTGATAGCCCTGTTCAGTTAACAAACTATTATATTTCTGAGTCAATTGCATGTTTTTCATTATATGGTTTTGTTTGGCAATAATATTTCTCAAATATTCATCATTGATATTAGCTACATCTGAAGTGTTTCTCAGTAAGGAAACAGAGTAACTTTCCAGCATCTCATAAAACTCAGGTTCAAGTGTCTCATCAATAATAGCCATATCAGGATTTATCATTAAAGTAGCAATAAGAACTAAAGGATTAGATACATTTTAAATTTGAGTAATTTGTCTACTGTTTACTAGAGGTCTCACAGTCTCATCTCCTCTTCCATAATTACCTGAGGGAATTGGATTAGTTACAAGAAATGGTACTTGAGAATCAATAGAGGGGCTTACCAAGGTTTTATGGGCAAGATCATATTGTTTTTTCTTCTTCTTCCTCCTTGATAGGGATAAGGAAGTGTTGGGTTGACTTGGTTGTGTCTGGATGGACCTGCTTGGGGCGTCTGTTGGTTTTGAGCCAGGTAATCCCACTGAGTGTTCAGCCAATCCCACTGCCACTTGGATACATCCACCTTCTCTGGCTGCTGGGGAGCCAATTGCTGAATATCCCTGTGGGGAGGAGTTTTCCTCTTCTCTTGAAGAAAAGCATCTATTTTTCTTACCTTTTCTTCTAGATCATCTACCTTTGACGTCAATTTCAAGTTTTCTGTCCTTAGTTCCTTTATATGTGCTGACAGGTTCTTTACTTGTTGAGGCAATGGCATCTTTTTTATCTTGAAGCCTTTTGGAAGTCCTTCTGGGGGGTTTATAATAGGTTTCTGTTCCTGAGTTTCCACCAGAACTTCCACTTCCTCCATTTCTACATCCTGATTTGGGCAATGATTGATCAATTTGAGCTAATTTTTTAGTTAAATGGGAACTTATAGAAGTAGCCTCATCATAATCAATCAAATCCAATTCTTCTTCACGTGCAGCAGAGAGACCTTGATCAGTCATTTCTAGTTTTTACTGCAATAAGAGAGGAGAAAAATAAGATAACTTAATTTATATTTTTACTTTATATGAAAAAGAAAAATAATAAAATAAAAAATTTTTGAGGATAAAATCAACTAAAATAATAATCAATTTATTAATTAAAAACAATTTAAAACCAGGATTATAATATAATCAACTGAAGAAATAAATTAAAAAATTTTATTAATAATTTTAATTAATTATTTTCAGGATTTAAATCAACTAATTTATTACCTGGACTTAATGTCAACTGAAGTAATTAAATATGAGTTTTATTACTTAAAAAAAAATTATTGAACTACCAGGACTCAAGGTCAACTGAAGTAATTAAATATGAATTATTTTTTAATTAAAAAAAATATTATTGTCAGGAAAATTTGTCAACTGGGACAATTAAAATTTCAATTAATCAGGACAAATGTCAACTGAAAATTAAGATTAAAATATAATTATTTTATTACTTCTGGGACTAAGAACACTTATTGCTCTATCATGGTCAACCAGGAAAAATTAAAAAAAATATAATAATAAAAATAAATTCCAAATTACCAGACACCTCCCCCTGTAAAATGAGCAAATTAATGCCACTTACAGAGTGCTGAGTAAAAGGAAATACGTAGCAAATGAAGAGTGAAAAGTAACCCACAAATAGTAATATCAATAATTACCACAATAAATACAATGTTTAGTCAGTATATGAACATAAGTTTTGGAGCGCGGTTCGATTCACGTTCGCAGCAAAAACTTTTGTCACGTGACGTATGACGTTCATCGTTTTCTCGCCTCTTTTGTCTTTTACAGGTACTTGTACACCGATGGTCCCTTTGATTACGCCTCAATTAAGGTTGCGCCGTCAATATTTTGGAAAGGCCCCCAATGTTCAAGGTCCCCTTTTGGTCTAGAAGATTTGGTACGGGGTTTCTATGAGGATTTTACGGATTATAATGGATTCTCAACAAGTGGTACATATTTCTTTATCAAAGTGATTTAATTACTCAAATAAAAGAGGTAGATTTAAAATATTGATATAAGTTATAGATCAGAGTTACATTATTGTAAATACTAATGTTATAAAATATAAGAATAAGTTTGGTGTTTGTAATAGTAATAAAATAATGTAGTAAAAGAATTATGGAAAAGCACAAAAAGGAGGAGCCTTTTATAGGCAAAATGTGAGAAAACAAAACACAGGATTAATATCTCCTAATACAAGAGTATGAGAGGGAAAAGTTAAATAAAAGAAAGTATTTGAAATAATAGAATCTATACTAAATGGAGCGTCAAGGAAGATATCAGTATTATTTGAAATAAAACTTAAGTCTCTCTTGATTGTCACATTTAATACTAAAAATTTGATTTTAAAATGTAGATTCAACAGTATTTAAAATTCTTAATAAAAGAATTTGAATTTTTTAGAATTTTTAATTATTTTTTAATACTAATTTTATTCCTACTCCTCTGTATGACTGATCACCAGTGTAAGGGAATAAAATATTTATGGGACAGGCACTTATTAAATTTTATTAATTATCTACCTTTATTAATGTACTTAACTAGTTATTTTTAAGTAATACATAAGTATTTTTAAATAATTAATTATTTTATTAATAAATATTAAAAAGGCGTGGCTTCACTTCAGTAAGATAATCAATTATTTTACTGGGTGAGTCTAGTAGCCTGGATGACATCTTTTCAGAATATGTGGACTTTTTAGAAATGTAAGTGACTAACTTAACACTTTTTGATGAAGGAAAATTTAAGGAGTGATTATTTGCAAAGGATTTTGAAAGCCCTAAAAGAGTATAACACTGGCTTTACAATGTATGTAGGTGATTTGAGTTGGAGGGCCAGAGATGAAAGTCTAAACAGGTTTAAAAATGATATCAATTGCTTTGTTCTTCTTGGCTCAATTAAGTCAGCAGGGCTAGGTATTGATTTAAAATGTGCACAAAATGTTTACATAATGGTTATTTAGCATATAATTTTCAATTAATACAAGAAATTCAACTAGGAACACTTATTAATTGAATGTTTTATTATTGTGAATTTTTGCAGGAGCCAAGCTGGAATCCATCAATTGAATCCCAAGCTATTGATTGGCTTTTTCGAATGGGTCAAAAAAACAATGTCCATTTTATTAAATATTTTGTGAGAAAGAGTATGGAATTCAGTTTGTACAACATTTAAAAAAAAGGGAGAAGTTAACTATGTATATAAAATAAATTTTTTATTGACGAAAAAATGAAAACTAATTATTTAAATTTTTATATTCAAGGCTCAGTGTACCAAATAGTGGAGATGAAATATTTCAGCTAAAAAAGATGGTTCTTGATGAATATATGAATGAGTTGAAGAAGTTGAAGCAGTCAGTTGAAGAAGATTATTGATGTTTATTGGGTTGGAAACTTTCAACATTCTTTTTTCTTGATTGTTGAGAGTAGCTAAATAATTATTATCATAGCAGTCAAGAGGTAAAGATCAAGTAATGATTCTTGTCTAAGCCTAGAAGGTGGTAATGATACAGAATGTATCCTTTGTATCGAAACAAGATCTTTTAGTGGAAATGATGATGTTTTTGATTTTTGACTCATTTCATGGGACTTAAGATCAATAATTTGTGCTAGCATTGAAAATTCATCTGATCTCCATGATAGAAATACTTTACTTATTGACCCATCTTCATTGATTTCTGAGTCAGAGAAGCATTTGACATTAGTAAACATATCTTTTGCTGTTGAACATATAGGAAGGGTCTTGAGAAAGTTTGTACAATGAACAGAGAGCTTCAAGAGATTATCAGGAAAGAACTCAAAAAAATATGAAAGATTTTAGACTGACTTTTTTATGTAACCTAGACCAAGACTTTTGAGCTTTTTTTTCTCCAAATTGTCTGGAGAATAATGTCCAAGTCTAAGCATATTCTGTTGTCCAAGGAACCATTGATGGAGGACACCCATTTGATTAGCAAAGGAAATTGTGTTTGGATCAATAGGGTATGAAGCAAAAGCCATTGTTTGGAAAGCATTGTCCCAATGTTTGATAATAATTTGAGCAAAGCACTGATTCCAGTGAGAGTGCCATTCCAGATTCCAAGCAAAATTACAACCTGGAAAGTTTTATGATTCAAGATCCTTGAGAAATGATTCATAATATGAATGAGGAATTGTTTCTGTAACAACACTAGAGCCTTAAGCTAAACAAAACTGTACAGGGGATGTAATAGATTCATGTGTAATTAATGAGAATTTAAAAATCTGGTGATTTGTAGGAAAGAGTTTCCAAGATGTTGAAGTAGGAGATATTTGCATAAGAGTTCTACAATAACTATGGATGCAGTGACAAAAAGGAGAATTAGAAGGAGGAAGAATTTTGGAAAATATTTTATTTATTTGACGATAGTTTCTGGGAGGTTTTCCAGCAGGAAAGTAAGACCAATAATCAGGCATAATTTATAAAGAATTATGTATAATAAATGCTAAAGTATGGAGGGGAGTCTAAGAGTGGAAATTATCTATCTTATATGATAGCTCCAACAGTGACATGAGGATATTACAAATAAGTTGCTAAAAAAAACAAATATACACTCAGGAATAAGCCATAAAAACAAGAATCAAAAGGAATATCAATTAAAATACTGAGTGTATTACATGAGATGAGTACTCATACATCAGAGTAAAGCATGGTTATCAAATGAGTTTACTTAGAATAAAAATAGCAATCATTTTAATATGTAGCAGTGATGAGCATTCCCTGAAAGGAAAGTATAAAAACAAACAACATTAAGTAAATATAATTTACAAAATGACATTTTTCTGAAATGAATACTATTCTTTGTCTAAAAGATTCCACTCATAATTAAAATAGAAATTGAACAACCGGATGATAAATAGATATCAAATATGCATGTACAAAAATATACTTGAAAAGAGTTAGTTGACATTGTTTACATGAATTTTTTTTAAAAGACAAGGCCTTTATCTTTGCAAAAGGTAAGTAATTGAAAGATGTTTATGGGAATATTTCTGAATTAATGCTTCTGAATGAACTAAAAAAACATTGGGCTATTAATTGCAATTGTCAAACCTAATGCAAGAGGTGAATTTTATCATTCACCCATAAAATAGTGCTTACAAAAGAATATTCAGAAAAAATTTAAAGGATATCTAGAGGGTAATTACTCATATATGCTAATTCTAGGTCTGGATGGAACTAGTTCCTATGATTAAAATGATAATTCTGTTGTAGAATTAGAAGACCATTATTTTAGTAATGGTAAAGTAAATAAAATTATTTATGTACCATTTTGTCAATTTTTTATTCGCACAGACCTAAAAAACATAAAGTTAGTCACCTCACATGATGCCCCAAATCAATGAGGTGTACTCTATTTTTTGGCTGTAAAATAGAGTTCCCACCCAAGAATTGGAAGGAAAACTCATAAGATAAAAAAAAGTAATTATCAATGAATGTAAGTAATATCTCATAATAGAACTATTTTATATAATTTCATTAATAATGTCATGATTATAATGAGTTTCAAAATACATTAATGTAAAGTTTGTTTTAGAGGTTGAGCAAAATTTAATCACTAATACCAACTCAAAAAAAATGGGTTAACTCATATCAGACACTACGCAATATAGGGGGTGGACTTGCTAGCAAGTCCTCAACCTGAACTCAGATGGAACTCAGACTGAACTCATACTGAACCCATACTGAACTCTACTTGAACACCCACCTAAAACTGTTCTTCTGAGTGGTGTTCATTCCTGATTGTATGGCTCCTTTATCAATAGCTCAATGTGTGTTCAATCTATAGTGAGTTTGGGTCCAAGGTTGCGGACTTGCTAGCAAGTCCGCCCCCCATATTGTGTGGTGAGATGCTTCCTCCCTGAAATTTTATCAATATATTTTCAGTAGGTGAGATGCAAGAAAAATTGAATATATTTGAAAAAAGGAGATAAGAGTAAAATGGGTAAAGGAATAAAATATATACAATCAATCAGGAACAAAAAAGCTTTCTGTTATTTTTCTTATATTATTAATATCAATATTCTATTACAAAAGGAATATACATCCTTGAAATGATTTTTTCTGTGATGATCATTATTATGTGATGGATTGATTATTCATTGAAACCTGTGTGAAACTTAAAATGTATGATTCTGGTACCATTTTAAGATATTAATATATCTTTAAATGATAATTCAATAAATTATTATAATAAATAAAATTATCTAACCATTATAAATTAAGATTAATAACACCAGATATTAAATAGTTTTTTTTTCATGGTAGAGATAGATGAAACCTTTCTAGTACTTAGAGGTGAAAATTTATTTTTTAATTAATCTATTGATGAAAGTACATTCAAACATGGGAATAAATTGGATAGTTTACTCTATTTTTTTGCATAAAATTTGTATTCATATTAGCAAATATGCGAATGCAAAAATAATTATTTAGAAAATCTAGGACAAACAGATTAGTTTCAACGTTGGTTTTTGAAATTGCCCTCCCAAACTTCAAATTCATATTCCGGATTCTGAATATCCCTCATCTATGCCATTTCAGCTGAAAATTTGTGAATGTACAACATTATGTTGTGCATTCAAGGTTCATCTAACACCACTTGGAACCTACCGAACGGGAGTTATATATAAAACTGCAAAGTCTCACAAGAATCATCAAACTGGATGTGCAAAGAAAATTAATACAGACTGTATTAAAGATTCTATGTTGGATGGAAATTCTGGAAGTTCATCTCAGGTATTTTAATATTTTAAAATTGAAAAAGGTTATATGTGAAGAGAATGTTTAGAGAATAAAATTTAAAACATTTATTTTTTAGTTACCGAATTCTTTAACTCCAAATTAAAGTAGCACTATTCTTTGCCGGTGTAGCATGGTAGCTGAGGAGAAGTATAGTCGATCAGTAATGTTACAGGCAGCAGATCTTTATTCATCATATAAACTCAGCTTAAGAGGATGTGAAACTTTCCTAAAAAACCAAATAAAAAATTTGAAAATTCTTGGTGATGATCACTCATTGAACATTGACAGAATCATTAAACAAATTCCCCAGTCACTTGAAGCAGTATTTTGTCATCTCAAACTCAAACCGACACTTGTCACCAGGATATGCTGTGCTAAATGTTTTTCTCTTTATGAATTGGATCTGGATGATCATCATTCTATTAAAACATGCACTCAAGTATTCATGTCATCATCAAAAAAACATGTGAAACAGTTACCAGAAAAAGAAAAGTCTCCGCAGTGTAATGAAGATCTTTACACTAAATCTTACAAAGAAAAAAAAATCATTTACAAGCCAAAATAATATTTCTATATAATGTGTTTGTTGATTGGATTTTGATGAAAATGAAGCATAAGGATTTTGATGAAGGGACTCAAAAGTGCAATGAATCCTGGAAATTTGGTGTTCAGCTTATACGTGGACTGGTTCCGGCCTGGAGGTAATCAGATTGGAAGTCATCAGAAATCTTTTGGGTTGATTATGCTTATTTTTATGAGCTTACCACCATCTGAACAATATTGTGAAGAAAATTTATTTCTATTCTCAATAATACCAGGTCCAAATGAGCCAACAAGTGAACAATTTTACCATCTTTTGAAGCCTTTAGATTATGAATTCAAAGAACTTTGGGAAGGCATATGGGGAAGCTCCACAAATTCTCATCCAGAAGGTGAAAAAATCCAAGCTGCAATCTTCCTATTAATTGCAGATATTCCAGCACTTTGGAAAGTAGCAGGCTTTGCTGGCCACTCAGCAACACAATTTTGTTCTTTCTATTTATAATCAATTAATGAAAATGATGAGTACAATGTGAATAAATTTCCTTGTCGGACTCATGAAGAACACATGAAACATGCAAATAAATGGAAAAATGCAACAACACATTGGGAACAAGAAAAAAATTTTTTAGAGCATGGTGTCCGCTGGAGTGCTTTTAATGAATTGAGCTACTGGAGACCAATATAATATTGTGCTTTGGATATGATGCATTTTCATATGCTGGTTAATCTTAAGGATCACAGCAGGATGTTTTTACAAATTGAAGATGCAGAGATCGACCTTGAAAAGAAGTTGAAGAAAGCAGAGAATTGGAATATTAAAGATTTGGATGATTCAGTTTATCCAGAGAAATATGTAAGAAGTTCTTGAAAGCGGAAGTATGAATCCAATCAAGAAAATAAGCTGGAATTCTTTTCATCCAGGAGTGGTTGTATGCAACCTTTAACTGAGTTAAATCTTAAAATGATATCGAGAGAAAAAGGTGTTAATGTAAGGAAGCGTCAAAAAACCAATAGTTATTTCCTCAGATCCCAATCTCAGTAAAACTCTTCAAGCATCTTTTTTGATCACTCAAGTGGTATCCAAGTTAGTTCAAGTTATAATTTGCAGAGTGGAACTAAAGGTGAATCATCAAAAATATCTAGTGAAGACTCATCTGAGTGGTTGCACGTGACAGCTAAGGGAAATGAAAATGCTTTGAGTAAAGAAGTAGAAGATTCTGCAGACTTTTTAGACCCTAGATTGATGGGAGATGAATTTCTAGTGGTAAGGAAGGTTATTCAGCAGACAATAACTCCTTCTTGGTTTACACAGGTACTGAAAAAATTGGGATCAAAAACTGGAGGTTTACTAAAGGCAGCTGAGTGGCATGTACTGTATACTGTCTACTATCCACTTGCATTGATACCACTTTGTTTTCAGCAAAGCTCATCACAGGGATGCTCAACAGGCTTAGAATTACGGTCCAGAGAATCAATACTACTAAAATCATTGTCGACTTTGATTTTGATACGAACTTTCTAACCCTGAAGAAAATATCAAAAGATGAGGTGAAAGATTTAGAAAACCTTCTTTTTGAATACCGTCAATGTCTTCAGAGTGGATGGAAACATCAAAGGATAAAGCCAAACCTCCATCTAACTCAGCATTTCCCTGATGTGATAAAACAATTTTGGCCACCTGCTTATACTGCCACATGGGCTGCTGAAAGAATAAATGGTTAACTTTCAAGTATTTCAAATAATCATCATTCTTGCACATCAAACTAAAGTTTTTCATTGAATATTTAACAATTATTAATATCCTATTTTTATGTAAGATGAGATACCAAAAACAATTCTCAAGTATTGGCATGTCAAGACAGTTCTAATGCAGTATGAAAAAGAAGAAAACATGGAGCTAAACAAAATTGAAAAAATGCTGAAAGATTTGGATAGTGTGAAAGAGTGTATTACACTGGATGAAGAAATTTTTCAAAAATGGGCAAAAGCACGAATTGGAAAAGATTTGTCATTATCAGAGATCAAAGTTGAAAGAGTGGTACAAGTACTCAGAAGCTTTGTGTTAAAAGGAAAAAAATTTATGACAAAATATAAGCATGAAGGTAACTAAACAACCAAATTCAAATATTGTGATGATTGGAGTTTTGGTCAGATTGATATGTTATTCACATCAAAAGAGGACAAGGGAGAGGTTTGGGCAATTGTTATTCCTTTCAAAGAAATCCTGCATAGCAAAACACACAAGGATCCTTATGAGAGTCATAATCTTCTAAATAGCAGAGTACTCAGGGATTCTAAGGCTGCAGCTATTTTTGTAAGTGAAAAGTCAATAATAGGACATGCAGCTATCCTGAAAAATCAGGGAGGAACTTTTGGTATGAAAGAAAAGATTATCACGGCTGTTGGGTTGAGTTCCATTGTAAGTCAAAACTAGTTATTCTGAATATGAGCAGTTTGAGTTAATTTTATTCCTTTGGCATTTGAAAGGAGTGGTAATGCGAGAAAAGTGATGAATGGCACAATTTTGGGTGGAGAATGGGAGAATAAAGATTTTTTTGATTGAGTAAAGCCTTAACAAGGTGATATAAAAATAGTTGCATAATTCCAAACATCACTCAGCATTATGAGATATCAAAAATAAATTTGGTAGGAATTTGACAGAGATAAAATTTTTTAGAAAAAGTAATAAGTAAGGTGGGAAGTATAAATAATACTCATTTCAGTTTAAGAAAGCAATTTTCAAGCCCAATTCAAAAACTCATTATAAATTTTTCTCTGATTAATTAACAACAATTTTAAACAAATTATTATAAAGGATTAAAATATGGACAAAGATCTTGATATGAGTAAGACATTTTTATCTACTAAATCATTCTGCCAAGTTAATAGTTTGATATTTCTAATTTGACTTCAATTTCACAAAAAATAGGTCAATTGTTAAATTCTATTATTGATAATGGAACTATGGATATGGAAGTGGAATACAAGACTCCAATTCCAGAACAGAATAATGGTAACAGTAACCCCCATGCTGGTCCTTCTACATCTACATCTAACAACATAAGGCAGAAAAATACTCCACATCAAAATCAAGAGGAACAGAAAAATCCAAATGGGGCTGCTAAGAATGCTGAATTTGTTGCCGGGTTACTGAATGATTTCCTGCCCAAGAATACTGAAAAAAATCCAGATGAACCTGAATTTTCAAGTTGAGTACTTAAATTTATTTTGATAAATGGAAATGTACTTTTAATGACCTATTTAATTTTTTTCCCTGGTTTGTAGGCACTTTTGATCCAAAGCTACGAAATAATATTAAGGAGTGAAAAATAAAAGCAGCTGAGAGAAGAACAGCAGAGGGTCGTCAATAAAAAGTCATAAAATCCATCTCGAAAGCAAGAAATTCACCCAGAAGTTCTGAAACAATCAGCCAAAATATTCATCACTTTTTAAGAGTGTTCCTGGGTGGCCCGACACAACTGAATCACTATCCAAAAAGCCCAACTGAAGAGGAGGTTAAAAATTGGCTTAATCGGACTCAGAACAAAAAGAGTCTACTTTGACAGGCAATTGAAAAGGTTTTCTCAATTCATCAGCCAAAGTCTGCTGCTGATAAAGACTATTTAGCTAGAACTGCACCTTCTCACATTTGAGCGAAAATTGGTTTGCCTGCTTTTCAGCCTACGAGTGATTTATTGAACATTCCTGGTGGTCCTCCTGTCCTGATGACATTGAAGAAAAATCTTGAGCGGGCTTTACAAGAAAAAGGATTCCCAAGACTTACTTCTGAATGGTCATGCAAATCTTTTTAAGGATCAGTTGGAATCAAGTAGTATCAGAAATTTTGGCAGAATTTGCGCTGACTTGTCTTAAGATGGTGAATTGGGTGGATGCAGAGAAATTCAAATTTATTTCAATTGTCATTGAACAGTGGGTTTTTAATAAAGGTAAAGAGTTGAGGAAGTATAAAGGAAGAAAAGATACTTCTCTTGCTGAAATCAAGAAGATAAATCATTCCAAGGCACAAGTGCAAAGACACCGAAAAAAAGTGAGAATTTCCCCTAACCTTTCAAAATAAAAGCTACTTACAAGATATGATTTTATTTAACATTTTAGATAGCTGAAACATGTTGGACTATATCAGGTAAATACTGCCATGGAAATAAAGATTGTATCTCCCTCTTTTTGACAACTGAATGCCCATCAGATATCAAGGAAGAAAAAGAGTCTACAAAGCTGACAATACATGTTATACCTGCATGGAGAAGCCAATGACTCACTGAGTGTATCCATTTACTTGATAAAGTAGCATTTTTGTTAGCAACAAATCAAAGGGCTTGTCTCCAGTATAAAAAGACATATGAGAGCTCTTCTGAGAAAAAATCTTCAAAAAAAGGTATAATTGGTTTTCCCCAAAATATGCCAAAAAATTTTTACTCAAGTGATTTTTTAAAAAGTCTAAATAAGATTGAAAGTGATATTCTTGCAGCTAAAAATGAAGTTGATTTAGAAAAGATTGATTCAAGCTTGAATAATTTATGTAAATATTTATATTTATAAGAATCTCTTTCATATATCATATAAGAAATATATTGTTTACTGTAGATATTACATAGTTGTTCTTACAGGGGATTAATGCTGAAATTTTATTTACTAGCCAACCATCTTTTTTCCTAATCTAATTATAAATAGTAAGAAAAAAAGTGTTTTATTTGTAAATAAATCTTTAAATGTAAATGAGCTAAAAGTGCAGTGAAAATTTTTAAGTTTTAATCATTGGATTCTTATGATAGAACAATAAAGTGTGTGTAGGCTTGATTGAGACATACAGGTGCGTACCTGTGATATGTGCCATTTTGGCACAAATGCATTGGATAATCATAGTGATCAAATATATGCAAAAGTTGAATAAAAAAGTCTAATGATAGTTTTACATTTAAGTACATGAATACTAGACAGCCCAAGGTAGGTAAACCGGCATTAAGATGCAAAAATTTGAAAGTGTATTATTTCACTAAAAGCTAAGTTTCATTCCAATTTTAATCAATATGTTTAACAAATGTTCAATGTAATTTTGAATAACTTTTTTGATTTGGATTAAATATTTATATTAGCCATTGTATAATTTTTAAGGTGATTATGATGTGGCATGTTTTTTTTCCTAAAACAATTTTGAAGTATATCACCTAAAAAATGTTTAAGTTCCTTGTTAACTTGTGCCAAACTCATGCTGAACTCAGGTTGAACACAGGTTGGAGCTTTTTGTGGGGCAAAGTTTGGTACATATTTGAACTTAGTCTGGTGAATTTTTGATAATTGTTTTTTTAATAGTTCAAGTGTATGGTGCATATGCCTAAGGCCATTTTTGTGATGTTCAATTCATTTTAAACGTCCTGCATGAGGAATGTTAGAAAGCTTAATGTATGGAAAATCCTTTAATTTGAATTTTGCTCAACCAGCTGAAGTATAGTTATTAAAGGACTTAGTGCTTAGCTGAATAATTTTTTACAATGCATGTTTTATTTGAAATTTTTTTCACGGGTCTTTCCTTGAAAGGTATTCCCTAACAGCAAAACAATGAGGGTTTCATATGTAATCACAATTTTCAAATTGCACAATAGTTTGCTCAGGGAAAAACCTTACTGTAACTTAAGAATTAAGGCTTCAATAATTATATAAAGGAGTCTGATTTCAAAGTTTTTACACATCATCCCACATTTGTCTAAATAAAACAAATCATTATTGTTCTCAAATATTTTCTCCATTTGATAGATTAGTTAAATTTAAATAATTCATCTATTAATAAAGATTATTGTCCTCTTCATTCTAATTTTTTATAATCTTATAGCATGTCAGACTCAAGTTTTGAGCTATCTACAGTCCCATCTTTAGGTTCTAAGAAATATGCAACACCATCACCCCGTTAGTAATAAGTCAGTGATAAAAAACTATTTATGTGAAAGCTTCCTTTTCATTTTGTACTTAGATTCTCAAGCAATGAAAGAAAATTTCAATGAGACTGCCACTTTCGAAAAATTTTCCCTCCAATCAAGCAATCCATTACAATCAACATCTAGGGAGCCAGCACTTCAGTCAGAAATTATTGAGATTAAGGCTGAAGAATACTATGCAAAACTCAATATGATGGAGGTGCAAGCAGCATCTTTTGTTTAAGAGTTGGAAGAAATGAGAGTTCACAAGGCATATGTGGACTCAGCATCATTGTTTCTTAACTTTGTTAAACATCAAAAAAAATGTGAGTAATTTCATACTTTAATTGTTATTGAATCAAAAACATTTTTTTAAAAATTATTAGCATATCTGTATACTAAGAAAGTTCCCAAAGATTCTCATATTAAGGTCAAGGAGGCACAAGAGTTGGAATCGGGTAGTTCTTCAAGAAATGTAAACAAGAGGTTGTAGCATACTCATTGGAAAAAAAGAAAACGTACCTCACTAAGCTCCTCATTGTTTCCAGAATATTTTTCATCTCCTACTCCTGATGGAGAAGAAAAATCTGAAAGACAAGAAAACCCAATCTTATTAAGTAATTTGTAAGTATAATTTTAATCATACAACTTTCATGAGATACTGATATCCCTTCTCATAAACTATTGTTGTGCAATTTAACTTTAGGAAAAACAATCAAGGTGAATCTGTAGAAGGTAAAAGATAAATATAATATCATAGCTGATAATTTAAAATTTATTTTGTGAAACTGACACATTTCTTTTTATAATATTTACACAGACATAGATGCAGAAAATTCACAAAAGAAAAAAGAAACACCAATTGTTTCCAGTGATGATCACAGCAGAGAGATATCAGCTGCAGCTAAAGAAACAATTGAAAGGGATGATGCGGTACCACATTCTCAAACGGAACCGTTAAGTATGTGTATTAAGTATTTTTATTCAAAAAAAATGTGGCTAAATGTTTAAAATTTCCGTAGTATCTTCTGAATCAAAAGAGTCGACCTTTTTTGATTTAAAATCAGATATCAAAGAATTTTATTATTTTTTGAAGGAAAAAAAAGCTGGCAAAAGGTGAAAAAGGCATGGAATGTGATCACATTCTTTCTGAATTTTCAAGTAACGGAGAAGATTTTATCACCGTCATTTGATGCGTTCTCATTTCATTTCACCCAAGGCACTCATGCTGAATGGGTTAAAGTCATCAATGAATTAAGTAATTTATTCACTATTGAAAATATAATTTTTATATTTACTCACCACAGAAAAAATGGGGGGTATTTCTAGCAATATCCCTTTCTTGAACTCCATTGAGCCACAAATCTATGCCTGAATTATGCACACATCATCACCATGTAGGAAATTTTTTGGCCTTACATTTAGTCAGAGATTTGTCACAAATTGAGCTCAAGATGAACCTACATTGATCACTGTTTGATCTTGCAAAAGCCTAACTTGATCATGAGTTGAACTCCCTTTGATCTCACTTTGATCTAACATAAGCTTTTGCATATCCAATATGTCAACTATTCACTTTTAAAAAGATTCGTAATGAATTTCAAATGGAATATTAAACCGAAACCAGTAATTTTGAGTAAATGGCTCATCAAAATGATTAATCTACAATAAAATACCATCAAAATTCAATCTGATTACTGAAAACTTTTGCTAAAATGACTAATAGATATTTAAATTGGGAAATAATATTCCATTTCTCAATTTCAAATTCAAAATATAAATCCTCATTTCAAATGTGAATTTTGTAGATTCCTTGCCTTCCTATATTATGAGTAATATTTGAGGTATTGTAAACCTTTGTAAATATGGTGATGTGCTGCTAGAAATTATCTCTGTTTCAATTCAACTTTATTGAAGATTGATTCCAGAATGATACATATTTAATAACTATTTTGGGAAAAAAGTCACTAGTAATGAATTTAGCCTTTTATCTGTCCTTTATTAAACCTCTCTTAATCCTACTTAAATCCAAATTGACCCACAAAAACCTTATTCAGGATATTTTTTAGCCCAGGATGATTCAAGATTTTAGCAAAATATTATTTTACATATCCAATATGCCTATTGATTAAATTTCTTCAAGCTTACTTAAAGTTCACATTAACATTAACTTTCACAGGAAATATTAAACTTAAATCTTGAAAATATAGTATTTAAAATCAAAATAAATATAATATAATATGCTTACAACAATTTTTTTTTTTTTGGATTAACTGAAACAAAAAATTGTTCATTTGTGAAAATAGAAAAAATACTATCCATCCTGAATTTAGAATTCATTTTTAAAAATTTAATGCCCCCTCACTTTCAAGTTTATCATGTATTTCAAAAATTATATTTTTAATAATTTTGTGAATAGTACACCTGAGATATAAACTTGGGGATATCAAAAACTAAAACATCAGCAAATTGAAATGTTTTTTTTGTTGTTATGAATGGAAATAATGATTGAAAAAACCATTAGAGCAAGTTTGATTTTGATAATAGGCATAGTTTCTCATGTAAATTTCAATAAAAATAATTTTTGTTCTTACATAAGTTGAAGTGGATACATTGGAGTTCAAAAAGAATTAAAATTGACAAAATAAGACTTCTATAATTCATATTCAAAAATGAAATCACCCTTCATTATCTACCTGTAAACTAATTTAAATTAAATAATTTCAAAGTCAGTATATACTGATGTTATTTTTTCTTCTAAAGAATTTATTATATATATTAATAGTCATAAACAGTTGAAATAGATGTTAACTTTATATAAGCAATATTCAATTCATAAAATGATAAAACTATCTTTTATGTAAAAAGTGATGAAGAAAAAAAATATTATTAAATTTTTGATGCACTATCAATAAAATTGAAGATAGAGCATATCAAAAGTTTAAACTTAATTTCAATTTTGATATCATCAATTTATTTTATTTTACTTGAGTAGAAAACAGATTTTAAATCTCAATATAATTTTAAATCCCATTAGTTTGTAGATTTCAACTTTTGAAACTATGAAATAAATATTTATGAAAGAACTTTACAATATTTGCCTTTCTAAAAACTCATAAATCCAACTTCAAATTTTCTAACCTTCACAAGTAACCACAATGCATTCTGAAAATACTCTATATTTAAATAATTAAAGGTAAATAAAATTATGTTTTTATTCTTTATTTCAATTTTTAATAAATAATATATATATATATATATAATTTCTTAAAAAGTCTAAGAGGGAACTTAATATTGGTTTTGGCATTAGATATATAGATTCAACTTTCAAAAAATTTGTTTGGAATAAATTACAAAGACAAAAAGGATATATTTTGATGAAAGAATACTGATTTAGGTTATCTTAAAATTTTATTAACCATTTTTATGGAATATAAATCCATGGTTATCATTCTTTATGATATTATCATAGAATTTTTTCCTTTTTTAATATAATGATTTTCTATTGTGTGGTATGTAGGTTAAGATAAGTTTAAAAGATTTTTTGAAAATATATATACCAGACACAGTATAATCTGTAGATTTATAACTATAACTTACTTTTCTGATGTTTTACATCATTGATAAGTAGCTCATGCATTACACAAGTAAATAATTATAGTCTCTGGAAATAAGTCCTTGTACATTTCAAATTTTTTGTTATTCTTAAAATCATTACTCAAATAAACTAAAAATTTCTTCAAATATTGATTGAAAGAAGGAGTATCAAAATTTTATTTTCTAGTTATAAAAGTTTGAGTTATTAATCATATTATCAAGTATAAGGAACATTTGTGAATTTTAACTTGAAAACTAGTGATCATAGCAAAGTAATACTGGAAGAATAAGATAAAAAGGGTGGAATAAAGTCATAGCACAACAGGAAATGATACAAAATTTTTGATTTTTGGCTCACAAAATTCAACATATTTTTGACATATTTTTCCACCTTTAGATAATGTTTAGTGGATTTTAACATTATTATAACAAGCAAACTTAACAATTTTTTTGAATTTTTATTAAAAATAAACATTGTTGGATCATTTTTTTTAAATATGACTTATTTTTATGCTTTATCTACAATAGTTTTTAGTTTTTTTTGCAGAAATTACTTGTTTTAATATTCTATTTTTGAATTTTTTAAGAGAGTTCATTGCATAAAGTTTTGTATAAATTTTTCATTAAAGCATCATATTTTAAATCTAGAGATTTGGTTTTGAAATAATATATATTTTCATGTTAATTGACTCATTATTTTTGGATTGATAAATTATGTTAAAATAGGGCTTGCTTATTTCTAGTGAGTGTACATCATAGTTGGTTTTCAAATCAAAGATTAATAAATGATGAAATTTTGTAAAATTCTAAATATCTTTTAAACCTTTTTGATTTAAATAATGTTTAATGTTATTTAATCATTCTATAAGCAAAACGCAGTTAAAATCAGATAATGGTACATTGCTTTCAATTTTTAATACTAAAATTCTATTCTACTTGAAACAATGTAAACTAAAGCTTGGTATCTCATAAGAAAATAACAATTTTCAAAAATCTTTTTTCCAATTTTTTAAACATGATACACATTAAAATATATTTTTAGAATAATTTCCTAATTAGTTTCAAATACTAGAAAAAAATGACCTCAATTTATTTTAATACTTAAACCATTCTGATGAGTTAATTTCACAATCCTCTAAGTAACATATGGTTACCATTTATACACATATGCATTATTTCTCCTTTTGTTTAATTTAGCTGAATCTAAAAAGGAAAATCACATGTTGAATATCATCTATAGATAAACTTCTTATATTAGAAGCTAATATTTCATATGAGAAATTTGTTATTGAGTTTAAGAAAGATTAATAAGTGTTGGGAATTATAATTGAGCCATTTATTCAAGTAAATAAAAAAGGATGACCTTCTAAATATTTCATATATTTATATATATATATATAATAAAAATTAATTATATAGTAGCATTTAACCATGGTTTTATACTAATGTCATATAAAAAAAGGGATTGAAATAAAAATTTCAGTAAAGAAAATAAAAATAAGATAAGTCAATATTATTGTTTATATTTTCATATTTTTGAAATGGCTTAGTTAAGGGAGAAAATTATTTGGTTTTAGAGTACAAGAATTTCTAGATAAAAATCTTCACAATATAGTTTGACCCTCTCAAAAAGAAAATTCTAAAAATTTTACTATCACATTTTATTTATTTGTTAAGTAATAGAAAATGGAGTTGTGTCTTTGACAATGAAGCTTTAGAAAATGAAATAAATGATTTAACTTTATAATATAATTTTTGAAACAATAAATCATGTATTCAAAAAAAATTATATATCTTACAATCAAGATAACAGTATTAATTAAGAAACTCTAACATCTTTGGAAATAAAACAAGAAAAAAATATTTAGTCAAATGCATAATTTATTTTTAGAATTTAAGGAAAATTAATAGCTCTACCTGTAAACTAGCCTTAAAGCAGGTTTAAATTTAGCATGTGGAAATTCATACATAGTACCCTTCCATTATTAGAGAAGAATAAAATTTATGTAGCTTTATTTTATTAATTTATAATAGTATTTTTATTTTTGGCTTTTTCATTAGTATAAATATATATTTTTTAACTTTTTTGTTTTTCATAACATAAGTTCAAAGCTGCCCATCACTACTTCAAGATGAAAATCCATATAGTGTAATAAATGAATGATATATTATAATGAATTTTACTTGATACTTTTTAAAAATGGTGATTAAGAATACTTATTATAATTTTTTTAAATTTTTGCTATTATTCTATCTCCTGAAAGGAGATGGACATATCTCAATTTAATTAGTTTTTCCTCAGAAAAAATTATTCTTGATCTAAATAAAATTGCATCGCTATTAACTAGATGTTATTATACCATTTTACCAATTTTTTTATCTGAACATAGTGAAAGTATGTATAAATTAAAGTGTTTCCACATAGTCTTACTATTATCCCACCATTATTTTCACATTTAGATTTCATTAAAACTGTAAAATAAGTTTTTCAATAATTATAATAATACCTTAATATTTAATAATTTAGTTACATAGTAGATTTTTTATCCTTTTTTTTATATGAGGCTTATTATATAAACACCACTTTTAGATTTTTCCCATTTTGAAGTCTGATAATTTATATTTTCATTTAACTACCCAAATTATATCAAAAAAAATTGAAAAGTATATTTTTTAAATGTATTCTTTTTGATAAACTTATTATTTAATATAGTTTATTCTTCAACAATTTATTGTAATTAATTACCCACTCATTTATGGTCTGTTATTGTTGTTAATTACATACAGACAAAATAAGGATACTCTCATATTATATTGGAGTTTTAAATTAAAAAGTAAATACTAGTGGCTGGTATTAAATATGAAGTTGTTATAACTAAGTTGAACAATAATTAATGATTAAATGGCATTGTATATTACAAATTTTATTGAATGTATATAAAAATAACACTCAAGAAATATATATAAGATATACATATAACCATTGTATATTGAAAATGAAGTACTTATCAACATGGTCTTTATTAATGATTTTCAAATTTACTTAAAGAGACATTAATATTACCAATTCAAATTTTATATCAAATATATCAATATTATTAATTCAATTTTAATTATTTTACAAAAAATATGAATTACAAAGTAATTTAATTCAGTATTTAATGAATGTTTTTAAAAAATATTTACAAAAATAGAAATAACCCCTCACAAAAAAAAATAATTTTTTTTTACTTACAATTTGCACCATATTTCTACCCTTAAAATATTGGTATTCTTCTAACAAAAATATTTTTTAAATAAATTTAAAATTTTTTTCATTATTCAATTAAAAAATTTCAAATTTATAATTTTTTTTACCTTACTAAAAAATTTTGTTGAAAATTTAATTTTGTATTTCCAAAAAATCAACTTAAAAGTCAAAAATTAAAAAAACAAAATTATAAATATAATTATGAGAAAGAGGTAAATCAAATTTATAATATTCATATAAAAAAAATTCATATATTTCATGGTGTTTGAATTTTAAATTTAATGTATTAAAAAATAATTATTAAATAACCAAGCCAAATGAAATCAGCTTGGGTTTTTGGTATCACTAGCACTTATTTTTTTTATACTCACATTTTAATTTTTTAATTTTTTTTTTCTAGCTTTCTCATTTTTTTATGATTTTTAATGTTTTTAAGACTGAAGTTGCTTTCAAACAACTTCAGTCTAACTTGTCTCTCACTTTCCCACCAGTTTGCAACTGGTAGGGAAAGTTGCTTCCATTTTAGAGACCAAAGTCCCTTTCAGGGAATTTGGTTGCTCTGTGTGCATTGAACAGCCAGAAAAAAACTGGCTGTGCAATGCACTGCATGCAGAACATGCAACGTGCTTTGCTTCTGGAAGTAATGCGCATTGCATGCAGCGCTCATTTCATGTGCTTCCCATATCTCATGCAGCTGACTTGATATCAGCTGCATGAGATATGGAAGCAATTGTGCAACGCACATTGTACACAGCTTTGGCCACCTCCCAGCCAAGTAAATTGGCTGGGAGGGTGGCAAATGTTACAGCAAGAAATCAAAGTTGCTTTTAGCAACTTTGATTGCCTGAAAGAGACACTTCCAGTCAGGGGAAACCTGGCTGGAAGTACTAAACTGCAATGTAAGGGACCCAAGCCAATTTCAAAGGCTTGGGTCATAAATTAAGCTTTCAAAAAAGCAGCCAGTATAAATATGGCTGCAATAAAAAGTAAATTACTAATTAAAATACATAAATAAATATAAAATTTTTCAAAAAGACATAGAACGCTCTGTAGCCGGTTATAAACGGCCTTCCATTGATACACATAGAAACAAAATCAAATGTTGCTTTCAGCAACATTGGCCATGTTTTGATATTTTGAGCCAAGTAAGATCAGGAAAAAGGCCAAGGCATAAAAATTGCACAATTAAAAATCTACCAATTTAATATGGTGGGGAGGTTCATATTTTAGATATAGGTGGTGCACATTATAGTTCCCTTTAAAAAAATTCAAAAATGAATTAATTTTGACACAATGTAAATTTAAATGTGATGAGTGTATGTTTTTTAGCTACGTGAAACATGGTAGCTAGAATTATGTGGCGTCAATTCTTTTTAGATGTGAAATTCAGTGTTCCACAAATGTTCTTCTGTACAACTTGCAGCCAAGTAAATTCTGTCTGGAATTAGTATATGCATGGGAAAAAATGATCATGCTGTGTACAGTGCCTTGGCAACAATATTCTTGGAATCTAGATGAAGTTTATCATATGACTTGGAGAGCTGCATTTTTTTGGAAATGAGATCAGTGAAAGTTCATGATATCTACATCTCTTTGCCACCAAATTTATTTTTCCTTTCTCTTCCTCACTTACCTTTTTCAAAAATTATCAATCATATTTTTGCTTTATCATTTTGAATTATTGGTAGTATTTTCTTGACCTTATCTGATTACCGGTGTAGACAATCCTATAGTACTAGCTATAGGCCTTGACCAAGGGAGTTGGTGAAAAACCAGAGAGAAAATCCCCTGTAGCTTTAGAAAAATAGAGTGAGATTTACTTGCTAAAGTAAGTTGGTTCCTGTTTTGCTAAAGCCCCTTTTCAACACACTTGACTGCTTGATGAGCCAAGAAAGTAGTCCCCAGATAGACTACCAGACCAAATAACTGAAATTTAGAACAAAGTCCACACCAGAGACAGCAAAGATACTTGATGTAGGCTGCAAATACACACCAGAGACAGCAATAATACTTGCTATAGCTTGCAAGACTATAACAGAGAAAACAGTTGCCAAAGTTAAGTTAAATGAAGAACTCACTTGCAACAAACACAGCAAATTGTGGCCAGAAAACAGTGAAAACTGAGTGAGGAACAATGATATCACCTCCGGATGGATGTATGATGATTAAGGTTTCCCAAACTGTCTTATTCACTATGTACACACAGACCACTAACTAAGAGCCCATGCGCACCCACCAATCTGGCGCCTGTACCCACCAAATTGCATAAAAAACCATCCTGAAGCTCTCCCCAACCTTCTAAAACAGAGGCGGGCGGGCCGCCCGACGTCGGAGATGCCGCCTGAAGCGGCCTGGCCTCCCTGAAGCCAGAAAACCAATAAAAACAACTAATCTACTTAGAAAAATTAGCTACAACTACTAAAACCTTTAAAACAGGGAATTTCACTATAACAACATTGTGACATGAAATATAGAGAAAAATTAGCTCTATCAAATGGTACTAAGCACTTAACCCCTAAGACTTAAGGTTAGCCCGTAAAACACTTAAAAAAAATTAAACAGCAATTTTTTATTTATGAAAAATGAGGAAATGACCCTTTAAAACTCCGAATATGAAAAATGTCTAAAAGACATAAAGTATAGAGAAAAACCAGGGCTATCCAATGATAGTACCCACATACCTGAAGACCCAATATCAATGGAATAAATCAAGAAAAATACCCAAATCCTTAACAGATGTCAATTAAGACATGCACAAACAGCGCCAAATCACACAACAAAGGCCCCTTCCAATGTTGGAAGACCACATCCTCCCTCCAATTGAGAATTTCCACATTCTTTCTTCATCCAACCACCATGTTCAACCTTCTTCCCAATTCTGCCTCTGAAATGGGTCCTTGCCAATACTGCATCAACAGTAATTTAATCTGCACCATGACACCACCTGTCCATCCATACAGAACTTCCTGTGATGTCTGCCAATCTAGAAAGAAGACCTGCCACAGACCTGGTCCACTATCTTCTGCAAAAGATTCACCTCCACCTCAACCTGGTCCATCTTGTGCCAGCACCAAAAGATCTAGGCCATCCATCCTGATACTCAGATTAATCAAAAAGCTTCACCCTTCCCAGAAGAGTGCCACAACTTATAAAACAACTAGTTCCACCATCCCTGGTCCATCTGATGGTAAAGAACTTTGATTTCTTCCTTCAACTTTAAAACTGATGACTTCTCAGTTCCTCCATCTTCTGATAGTGATGATAACAATGTAGGATCCATTGCACCACCAACACAAAACCACTTGCCCACTATCAAGGCCAAGTTCCAACAACACACATCTCAACAGAAACAACTTCTGCTTCACTACTTCCAATCCACTCCTTCTAGAGATCCACAGGACATTGAGAACAGAAGACACCTCATTCACCAGTTCAAGGCTAATTCTGAACACTTCATTTCCTCTATTTATTACCTCTGTAATTCCACTAGTACTTGAGTTTGATCCAGAAAAGAAAAATTGACCATACCCTCTATAGGATGTAACCACAAAACAACCCTCAGTTTTAAGTCTTGGGGGACCATCCTTATTTTATAGTCTTGGGGGACTCAAAAACCCTCAGTTTAAAGTCTTGGGGGACTCTAAAACATAAATCATAAACCCAGAACCAGAGATAAACCACATTAAGACACAGAGAAAAAACTAACATTCTGGGGTAATTTTAAATAGAGCTGCCAGCCCATCAATTACCCCCAAACTTGCCTTTGCTAAATTCGGAGGCTCCCCCTGTGGATACCCTCCACCAATCTTTCAAAACCAACTCCAACAACAAAAAAACTCCTTCCTCAGTTTATAGTCTTGGGGGACTCACAACCCTCAGTTTAAAGTCTTGGGGGACTAAACCAACAACAATCCTCAGTTTAAAGTCTTGGGGGACTAAACCAACAACAATCCTCAGTTTAAAGTCTTGGGGGACTAACACAGTGTTCAGTTTAAAGTCTTGATGGACTAGTCTTGATAGAATCTTGAAACCAGCCAGTTTAAAGTCTTGGAGGACTAACAGAAACCAGATTTCAGTTTAAAGTCTTTATGGACTGGCAGAATTTTGCATAAAATAGACGCAGCCAATTTCATACAGACCACCCCTACAGCCAACCTGCTGAACTTCCACCTTCACTTCATCATCTACCCATCACTGACAAAAATCTCCTCCTATCCCTTTCTATCATCTTTTCTCACCACAGATCATGGCTGGATCTCCTGATGTTAACCCTTCTACTCTCTCTTGCTTCACTGCTCCCAAGGACTATGCCTGCAAACAGTGCATCCACATGTGCAGACCTTGCACATTCACTCTTCCAACTCCTGAATCCAAATTCTACAACAGGGCTTGTGATTCTTGCTATTCCAAAAAGAAAAGATGTGACAGAGATGCCAACTAACCTATTCCTCCTCCTTCACCTTCTCATAAATACATCTCTAGATCCCCTACCAGATCCCCAGAGCTTGGTCCTTCCTCTTCCTCTTTATCTTCAGCACCTTCCAGAAGATCCAGAAGCTCAGCTTCCAGAACTCTTCCCAAAAGACCAGCCTTAGCTTCCCAAGAAACTGCTTTTATCTCCGCCAAATTAGCTCCAAAAGCTTCAAGATCAACTCCCAGGCTTCAAGACCGGGTCCAGGAAGCCTGCCCGCCTCACTGGACAGTGAAAATACGGCTCAAAATCTCCAAAAACAACCGGAAAACTGCCAAATTCAATCAATCAACGAAAACAACTCTACACAATCACCTCCCACTGCTCCCAGAGCAATGCAGCCAACTCTTCCAAGGTCCAAAAACTTCAAATTTTCCCAAACTTCTAGGAGACCTTCCAGAGAGCCCCAAGAAGAAATTAGAACACCCCACACTGCACCCAAGAAACCACTTTGTCCCCAATTAAGACAACTAAACTACACCTCTCCTCTGTCAGCCAACTATTCTTCTGACAGTTCCATCCATTCAAAAGCTCCATTCATAAGAGATCAATCTGCTTCCAAATCACCCTCTCCTGCTCCATCTTTTAACAACCCTGGTACTCCATCACCAGCACCTCCTACAGCTGAATCCAACAGAAATAACAACCACAACAACAACAACAATCCCACTGCTTCAACTAGGCCCCAGGAACATCAGCCTACTAGTTCACCTTCTCAAAATCTTTCAGAGGAAGACCAAGAGAATCCATATCTTTCCCTAGTTGATCCACCCACTATGACCATTAAAAAATTGTCAGAGATCCAAATTCCAGCTGCTTACAAATTTGATGAGCTTCCAATCTGTAAGTACCAAATTAATTTATCCCATTTCTTCAACAAAAGTAATTATTGATCCAATTCTTCTTGTCTAGTTGGCAACCCTCCTCCTGAATCTATTATTGGAGTTGGCCAACCTCTTGAAGCTTCTTTCACCCTGGATTATGGAGACATGAAGAAAAACCTAAGCACCATGTGTTCCAACATGCTAAAAACCTTTGCCCTCCATGGACCTTTGAATGACTTTGAAAAATCCCTGAGAAAGCGCCTGTTGGACAACCACTGGAAAATGTCTAGGATCATTAAGCACACCCTCCAGCACTCCATTCCTGCCTCTTCTTCTTCCTCCTCTGAACTTCCCTCTAATCCAATTCCTCACCATTACAATCCCTATAATCTCTCCAGCAGGATGCACTTCAAAGAACACAGTGCTTCCCACAATCCCAACAAAAAAAAACATCATCACAATCCGGACCAGCCTACAGAAGCTACATCATCCAGACAATGAGCTTCTGCAAAAAGATTAGAAACATAATAATAATATAAAACAATTAATAAAATTAATTTCAGATTTTTTTTTTGTATCTACTAATATACTAAAACTAAAAATTAATAAATAAAATGAAATGAAATAACATAAATGAAATAAAATAAAATATAAAAAATAATACAAATGGTATCCCCCAGCCAATTGATGAGCCAAACCCCTGATACCTTACCCACATCTAAGTGCACCTTGATGTGGATACACAATTAAATCTTTTAAATGATTAACATAAAACAAAAATCAAAAAATTTATAAATTCAGAAGATAATAAAAATAATGAAACACAAAAACACATGAAATAAATAATAAATAAAAAAGAAAATAGCATTGCCCTGTCAATTGATGAGCCTTTCCCCACCAATGCTTGCCCACATCTAGGTGACCCTGATGTGGTAACACCCTATATTTTTGATTTTATAATTTTAACAACCCCCATAAAACAATTAAAAGAAAAAAAAGAGAAAAAGGAAAATAATCTAAAACTGCTATCTAGTAAAAACCTAACTTCAAAATCAAAGACAGTACAACTCCCTAGATGGTCCAATAAGGGAAAGTCCAATCCATAGAAATGATCACTGGGTGGGCTCCCTCCAATAAGTAAAAATGATGGGAGACCACCAGTGATCCGCCACCAATCTGAAAGAAGCAAAGATAAAGAAGCCAGTCCCAAACCAGTTTAAAGTCATATCGGACTTGAAACCTGAATAATAAACAACAGAACTAGAATTCAACTAGGAAAAACAAAAGACTTGAGACAGACATTCTGGGGTAACAGTTCTACAGAGCAGCCAGCTCATCAGTTACCCCCACACTTTGCAAATAAAATCTAGAAGCCCCCCCTGGGTAACTTCTAACAAAAAACACAACATCCAACAAAAAAAAACCAAAACCAACAATAGTGAAGAGACCAGCACATGAAAACCAGAGGAAATTCAAGTTTAAAGTCATAGAGGACTAAAACCTGTGAAAAGAAACCAATACTAGGGTTCAACCAAGTTAAGAGAAATAGTTGGAAACAGAAAATATGGGGTAACTGTTGATAGAGCAGCCAGCCCATCAGTCACCCCCACACTTGCCAAGATCAAATCTAGAAGCCCCACCCATGGGTACCTTCTAACAAAAAGTTTCCAACACAAAAGTTGCTCTGCAACACCAAAAAAATTCCAAAACAAGAACGTTCCATAGTTTATACTCATTGCGGAGTCAATCTTCTTCATGCCTAGTGCCTCTGGGATAAAACCTCTTCACTTTGTCTGCAGCCACCCTCTTTTTCAAGACTGCACCATCCAACTCTTCCAAAACATAAGAACCTCCAGACGCCTGAGATCTGACTCTGTAAGGACCATTCCATCTGTCAGCAAAAATTTTCCCCCACTGACTCTCCAAACTTCTATTATACACAAAAACCAAAAAACCAGGTTTCAAGGGATTCCTGAGTCTATGAGCCAACTTCTTGTCCCAGTACTTGACTGATTGATTCCTAATCTTCATCATTCTTGAGTATGCCTTCTCTTGACATTCCTCTCTAAATTCCAACTGTTGCATCCTGGCACAGAGCAAATCTTCTGTTGAGTGCACGTCATCCCAATCAATTCCAAGATAAGAGACAGCTTCTAAGTCCACTGGTAGAATGGCTTTCTGACCAAACATTAACTCATAAGGAGAATAGCCATTTGTCCTCTTCACAGTGACCCTATCAGCAAATAACACCAAGGGTAAATAATGCCTCCACTTTTCAGCACTATCTCCACACATCTTCACCAAAGCATTCTTGATAACTTGATGGACTCTTTCAACCATGCCTTCAGCTTCAGGATAATATGGTGTAGCCACTCTAACTTTAGAACCAACACTAGCCACAGCTTCTTTAAATTAGGCACCAAACTCTGGCCCGCCATAAACAGTGACCAACTTCATCAACCCATACCTATAAATCCACTCCTTCTTCAAAAACTCTGCCACATTCTTGGAAGTCAAATTAACCAGAGGCACTGCCTCAACCCAACCAGACAAATCATCCCTAGCAACAATCAAGTATTTATACCTGCCCTCTTTAATATGGACAGCATCCAGAATGACCCTTCCAAAAACAGTTGATTCCCCAGTAGCATGGCCTACCTCTTTAGGTTTCAAGTGACTTCTTCTTTGACATTCTTCACAAGATTGAACCCAACCCTGCACAGCCAACTTCATACCTGGCCACCAAAATCTGTCTGCTACTCTTCTATAAGTCTCCCCAAAGCCTCTATGACAAAGGTCTTCATGCAAAGACTTCAAAACCAATTCTTGACCCTTCTTCTGAGTCACCACCACTTGAGGATTTGGATGCCTCCTCCTCATCAACCGCCTTCCTGAAACATAAAATCCAGGACTCTTCTTCTTGATTGCCAACCAAGTATCATCATCACAACTATCTGGCCTCTCCAAGGTCAACAGATATTCCACCGAAATAAAATAAAACCCAGACTGACCCCAGGTCTCATCTTCAAAATCCAACAACACCACATCCAAGGGTACAATTCTGTCATCAAAATCACCAGTATGAACATGAGCCAATTGAGCAGCCCAACCAGGACACCAATCCTTAAATTTTGGCATGTCCTTCTCTTTCCACTGAACCTTGTGAGAATCCAGTTCACTAACAAAAACACCCTTTTCCAAATTTGAGCTGTCCCAAACAACAACTCCATCTTCATCAACAAAAACATCCTGATCACCAGAATCAAGATCAGATCCAGCCAGTTTAGCCTCTTGGGGGAGGTCAGAAAAATCTTCAGCACCCTTTGTGCTAGCCCTAACCACTGGAACATCTTCATCAAACTCTTCAGCCTCAGAATCTTCATCTGTAGGTGGCCTCCTTGATAATCCATCAGGCATAGTAAAAGTTTTACCTGGTTTGTGTACCAGGTCAAAAGAAAAATGTTGAGTAAATTCCACCCACCTAGTCATTGGAGCATTTGGAAGACTAGGTGTATTGATCATCTGAACCAAAGAATTTTCATCCACCTGCAGCTCAAAATGCTGCCCCCACAAAACTGTCTGCAGCTTCTTTAAAATTTTAGCTACGCCACACAATTCCAACTTAGGTTGAGAATACCTAGATTCCACCTCATTAAACACCACAGACTCATATCTTACTGGCCTGACCCTCCCAGTCTTATCCTCCTGAGACAAAACAGCACCAGCAGCAATATAACTCGAGTCCACTTCCAGATAAATTTTTCCAGCACCAACACCATAACCCAACTTGTGAAGAACAATATCCTCACCAACAACCTTTTTCAAATTCTGAAAAGCCTCTTCACACTCTTCAGTCTATTCCCAATCTGCATCTTTTCCGGTCAACCTCCTTAAAGGTGAAGCCAACAAAGAAAAACCATTAATAAAAATCCTGACATATACACATACACCCAAAAATCCCCTGACTTCAGTAGTATTTTTAGGCCTTGGCCATGACTGAATTTTATTAATCTTCTTCTTTGCCATAATCCTTCCCTCTTTACATACCACATGACCCAGAATTTCTAAAGCAGGAACACAACAACAGAATTTTGACCCTGAAATGGTCAAACCAGCCTCTTCAATTCTAAACAACACTCTCTCTAGAGTTATTGTATATTCCCACACAAACCTCCTTATTCCAGGGTTCTCCGCTAACACCTCATTACCATAATCAGTGGATGGTCCTTTTATTCCACCATCATCAATAAAAATACTAGCATGAGTAGGAACCTCATCCTGCAAAATCCAAGCCATCTGAGCTTGATATACTGCCACTGATTTAGTTGCTCCTTGAGGCAACCTAGTGAGTTGAAATCTTCCTAAAGGAGTCTCAAAAGTTGTGAGAGGCCTTGAATCTTTATGGTGTTCCCTCTCATCATAACCACCCATAATATCACCCAAACCATAACACACCCTTCCAGCAAAAGCTTCAACAAAATCCTCTGCACTTGTGGCATACCAGCGTCCTTGATAGTGACTCTATTCAAGGCTCTAAGATCATGAACCACCCTCAACTTTCCATTCTGCTTTTTTACACAGAAAACCAGACTTGAGTAGCTGGAAGTCTATTTTTTGTATAACCCAGTCCTGACTATTTCCCTAACAATCTCCACAAAATCCTCTCTATAAGCGGCTGGAATTGGAATAGGTTTGATTTGCCAAGGTTCATGACAAACCACAGGAATAAAGTAAGGTTCCCCATAAAAGTGCTTCAATAAACCCCTTTCCTCCTCAACAAACGCCACAGCTTTTTCCCTTAGCACAATAACGTGCAACAACAACTTCTTTTCTTCTTCAGAAAACCACCCATCAGGACCAAAATTAACAACTTTTAACCATTCCATGGTCACCCTAGCCGTCTATACAAATTCTGGAGGATTCTTCACCAAAGGAGTACAGTACAGATCTCTTGACAAAGGAGGTCTCTTCAAGGGGGGATTCAAGCCCACAGGCATAGGCTCATTGACATGCCTAATCTTCTGTGCTACCTTCATATACTTTTCCGCTCCACCTTCAACTTGAGGGATCTTCAGGAAATCTTCACCATTAGATCTGGAACAAAAACCAAGGGTTTCCCCATTGCTCACATGTGTGGCCAAGGTAATGTTTTTGAAAGGTGTAGAAGAAACCCTAGCGGTGCACAATTGGGAGGAATTACTTTTACACCCTAATCTCACCACTCCAAAACTTTTCCGCAATTCCAAATCTTCATCCTCACTTTGGTCTTCCAAATCTTCATCCTCACTTCTGTCTTCGAAATCTTCAAATCTTGATTCATCTTCAGAATCAACTCTTCTAAAATTATGCAGTTTATCCTCATGCTGGAGGCCCAAAAATTGATCTTGATGATTTTCTTTCTTCATTATCTTCAGATTTTTTTCTTGATTTTCTTGAATTATCTTGAAATTTTTTCCTTCTTTTCTTGAGTTTTCTTCTGACCTACAAAAATAACTAGGGGTTTCCCTAATGCTCACAGGTGTGGCCCAGGTAATGTTTCTGAAAGGTGTAGAAGAAACCCTAGTGATGCACAATTGGGAGGACTTACTTTTAGACCCCAATCTCACCGCCCAAAACTTTTCCGCATATCTATCAATAAAGATATATAACCAATCTTCTTCTTTGAACTTGAATTAAAAATAATTAAGAATCTTGAGAGAGAACAGAGACTTGATAAAAAACTTGATGAATACTTGCAGAGAAGAGAAACATTAAAAAGAGAAAGTTGAAAATCCACTTGGTATATCTCCAAGGGAGCTGACCTACTACAACCTGGGATTTCCTCATCTTGAGGAGAGGTTGTAGCACTAGGGTGATCAGCCCTCATTACTCTAAAAAAGACAGACTCTCAATAGAGCCTGAGCCGCACTCCAAAAAACCAGAGGCAGCACCCACTTCCTTCCTTCTCTTGCAGCAGTCCATGCACTGGCACATTGAAGATAAACCAGGCCTGGTCTCCCAACCATCCTCTCCAGGGGATAACAACCTCATGTGAAGTCTCCTTTCATCTTCACCAGTCAACTCCAAACTGATTCCCAAATCAAATTGATAGCCAATTCTTGCCTGAAAAACCTTCAAGAATGGCCCACCCAATACTGCTTTTACATTACCTTTAGCAATGTAAAAATGAACCTTCCCTGAGGCTCCACCAACATCTAACTTCACAAACTCTGAAGTTCCAACCAATTCAGTGACATGGCCACCGATTCCTCTCTAATTCCCACCAATACCAGTTTTGATGGGGAGGCCCATATGAGTTGCCTCAAACAAAGAAATCAGGTTTATCTGAGAACCTGAATCCACCGATGCCCTTGCCTCCCAGCCATTCAGAGTGACATTGACATATCCCAGAGGAGCAGAAAAATGAGTTTCCAACCCCTCACCAAACTTTTCAGCAGAATCAAAAATGTATTCTACCTCACCAGAAGAAACTCCTCTCCTGGTCAACAACTTTTTCTGTCTATCAGCCAACCCTGGACTGATAGCATACAATTCTTCATAAGATAAGGAAACCTGACCCTGATTCATACTTTCCAGGACAGATTCCATAACATTAACTTGACCAGAAACTACTGGCCTCTCAAAGTGAGCTCTTTGCTTCACCACCTTGGTCCTAGAAGATTCTTGAGGACCAGCACCACCAACAGGTTTACCATTAACAGGAACCAAACAAGATCCCTCACCAGAACCTCTGACTTCAGCAGGCTTTGGAAATGAAGCCAAAGGGACATCCTCCTCAGAGTCAGAATCCACCTCCATTGGCATTGGCTCACCATTCATGTCCAATGCGCCAAAACTAGGGGGGCCCATGTCAGCCATACACTTCTGCATCTTGTACAGCTCCTCTTTGCTGTACCTCTTCCTAGCTGCACTCAGCTTAGGATCCACCTTTGAAGAATTTGGCTTTGGTTGGGCCTGAGAACTGCTCTTAGGCCTTCCCACCTTTCCTGCTTCCACATCATAAACACCAGCCAAGCATTCACCACTTGACTGACAACCACAAGAATACAAATCCAAACCACCAAAGGAAGTAGAAAAAGAGACCTTATTGACCTCATTCCCCTTTCCCTTGCCATCCTCATTCTCCTTACCAGAAGACTTCCCTTGATCAGGAATCTCCTGAAACCTTGGCCTCCTTTCATTGAGGCCTCCCCTTCTCCTGACCAAATCAACAGGATCCTGCCCCTCACTGGGCTTAACAAAAGAACCATCAGGGAACTTGAAAACCCTGCCATTAAATTCCACCTTTCCTTCAGACACATCTCTGTTCAATGCCCAACAATCATTGGACCTGTGCCCCCTCCTGCTGCAATAAGAACAGACCCAAGGAGCACTCCTACCAGCCCTCCTATCAAAATCTCTAGGCTGAGAAGGTGCCTTATTAACCTTCTTAGCCTCCTGAACAAAAATATGCAGCTGCTTCGTAAGATCAGCCAACTGCTCCATCATTGGGTCGCTCTCCTGTTTGGGAACCTTCACCAAATTCTTCTCCTCCTTCTTCTCCCTAACTCCCTCTTCAGCCAAAGCCTCACTTACTTTTCTGACATACTTGGCAAACCCCTCCTGATAGGCGTCCACAGCCAATAACTTCAAATGGGCCTCATCAGCCTCCTTCACCTTATCCAAAGCAGGCAACTTCTGGTCCCCATTAGAAAGAGTCTTCATCAATTCCTTTCTTGACAACTCCTTCAACACATCCATCCTGACATCTCAAGCCAGGGCGGACTTAAAAACATCCTTGGCAGCATTTTCATGTGCCAGCTCCTCCACTTCCACCAAATATTCCACCACAGGATAAAACTGTAGCAGAAACTTCCTGTAACTATGTAAGTTACCAACACCACCATAAGATTGCCATCCACTGACAACCTTGTTCAGATACACCATAGTGAACCTGACACCCCATCTATCTACCATCTCCCTACACAACAATTTCCAATCCCTCTTGTAGCCAGACATGGCCACAATCTCTTTCTCCACTGACCTATCACCAATGAAGAAGATAATCTGCTTCACCATGTTCAGGTAGGAAGCACCATCCACTCCAGCATCAGTTTATGACTTCTCTAGAAACCACTTGACATCCTCCCCATTAAACTTGGTACCATCCCAAGTTTTAATCCTCACACACTCCCTAACCATCACAGAAGGAGGACCATCCCCCCCACTGACAGTCACCACAGAAATAGCAGAACCAGAATCCATTCTTCCAGTCAAAACACCAAAAAGAGTCAACCAAAGAAAACAGAGATTCCAAAGAACTAGCAAGTTCAAACCCCACTTTGGGCGCCAGAAATTTAGACAATCCTATAGTACTAGCTATAGGCCTTGACCAAGGGAGTTGGAGAAAAACCAGAGAGAAAATCCCCTGTCGCTTTAGAAAAATAGAGTGAGATTTACTTGCTAAAGTAAGTTGGTTCCTGTTTTGATAAAGCCCCTTTTCAACACTTTTGACTGCTTGATGAGCCAAGAAAGTAGTCCCCAGATAGACTACCAGACCAAATAACTGAAATTTAAAACAAACTTTACACCAGAGACAGCAAAGATACTTGATGTAGGCTTCGAATACACACCAGAGACAGCAATAATACTTGCTATAGCTTGCAAGACTATAACAGAGAAAACAGTTGCCAAAGTCAAGTTAAATGAAGAACTCACTTGCAACAAACACAGCCAATTGTGGCCAGAAAACAGTGAAAACTGAGTGAGGAACAATGATATCACCTCCGGATGGATGTATGATGATTAAGGTTGCCCCAAACTGTCTTATTCACTATGTACACACAGACCACTAACTAAGAGCCCATGCGCACCCACCAATCTGGCGCCTGTACCCACCGAATTGCATAAAAAACCATCCTGAAGCTCTCCCCAACCTTGTAAAACAGAGGCAGGCGGGCCTCCCAACGTTGGAGATGCCGCCTGAAGAGGCCTGGCTTCCCTGAAGCCAGAAAACCAATAAAAACAACTAATCTACTTAGAAAAATTGGCCACAACTACTAAAACCTTTAAAACACAGAATTGCACTATAACAAAATTCACCACAGAAAAAATGGCGTGGTATTGCTAGCAATACCCCTTGCTCGAACTCCGTTGAGCCACAAATCTATGCCTGAATTATGCACACATCATCACCATGTAGGAAATTTTTTGGCCTTACATTTGGTCAGAGATTTGTCACAAATTGAGCTCAAGATGAACCTACATTGATCACCGTTTGATCTTGAAAAATCCTAATTTGATCATGAGTTGAACTCCCTTTGATCTCACTTTAATCTAACATAAGCTTTTGCATATCCAATATGTCAACTATTCACTTTCAAAAAGATTTGTAAAGAATTTCACATGGAATATTAGAACCAAAACCAGTAATTTTGAGTAAATGGCTCATCAAAATGATTAATCTACAACAAAATACCATCAAAATTCAATCTGATTACTGAAAACGTTTGGTAAAATGACTAATAGATATTTAAATTGGAAAATAATATTCCATTTCTCAATTTCAAATTCAAAATATAAATCCTCATTTCAAATGTGAATTTTGTAGATTCCTTGCCTTCCTATATTATGAGTAATATTTGAGGTATTTTACACCTTTGTAAATATGGTGATGTGCTGCTATAAATTATCTCTGTTTCAATTCAACTTTATTGAAGCTTGATTCCAGAATGATACATATTTTATAACTATTTTGAGAAAAAAGTCACTAGTAATGAATTTAGCCTTTTATCTGTCTTTATTAAACCTCACTTAGTCCTACTTAAATCCAAATTGACCCACAAAAACCTTATTCGGGATATTTTTTAGCCCAGGATGATTCAAGATTGGAGCAAAATATTATTTTAAATATCCAATATGACTATTGATTAAATTTCTTCAAGCTTACTTAAAATTCACATTAACATTAACTTTCACAGGAAATATTAAACACAAATCTTGAAAATATAGTATTTAAAATCAAAATAAATATAATATAATATGCTTACAACAAAATTTTCCTTCTGGATTAATTGAAACAAAAAATTGTTCATTTGTGAAAATAGAAAAAATACTATCCATCCTGAATTTAGAATTCATTTTTAAAAATTTAATGCCCCCTCACTTTCAAGTTTATCATGTATTTCGAAAATTATATTTTTAATAATTTTGTGAATAGTACACCTGAGATATAAACTTGGGGATATCAAAAACTAAAACATCAGCAAATTGAAATGTTTTTTATTGTTATGAATGGAAATAATGATTGAAAAACACCATTAGAGCAAGTTTAATTTTGAATAATAGGCATACTTTCTCATGTAAATTTCAATAAAAATAATTTTTATTCTTACATAAGTTGTGGTGGATACATTTGAGCTCAAAAAGAATTAAAATTGACAAAATAAGACTTCTATAATTCATATTCAAAAATGAAATCACCCTTCATTATCTACTTGTAAAATAATTTAAATTAAATAATTTCAAAGTCAGTATATACTGATGTTTCTTCTAAAAAATTTATTATATAGATTAATAGTCATAAACAGTTGACATAGATGTTAACTTTATATAAGCAATCTTTAATGCATAAAATGATAAAACTATCTTTTATGTAAAAAGTGATGAAGGAAAAAAATATTATTAAATTTTTGATGCACTATCAATAAAATTGAAGATAGAGCATATCAAAAGTTTAAACTTAATTTCAATTTTGATATCATCATTTTATATTATTTTACTTGAGTAGAAAACAGATTTTAAATCTCAATATAATTTTAAATCCCATTACTTTGTAGATTTCAACATTTGAAACTATGAAATAAATATTTATGAAAGAATTTTACAATATTTGCCCTTCTAAAAACTCATAAATCCAACTTCAAATCTTCTAAACTTCACAAGTAACCACAATGCATTCTGAAAATACTCTATATTTAAATAAATAAAGGTAAATAGAATTATGTTTTTATTCTTTATTTCAATTTTTGATTAATAATATATATATATATATATATATATATATATAATTTCTTAAAAAGTGTAAGAGGGAACTTAATAGTGGTTTTGGCATTAGATATATAGATTCAACTTTCAAAAAATTTGTTTGGAATAAATTACAAAGACAAAAAGGATATATTTTGATGAAAGAATACTGATTTAGGTTATCTTAAAATTTTATTAACCATTTTTATGGAATATCAATCCATGGTTATCATTCTTTATGATATTATCATAGAATTGTTTCCTTTTTTAATATAATGATTTTCTATTGTGTGGTATGTAGGTTAAGATAAGTTTAAAAGATTTATTGAAGATATATATACCAGACACAGTATAATTTGTAGATTTATAACTATAAATTACTTTTCTGATGTTTTACATCATTGATAAGTAGCTCATGAATTACACAAGTAAATAATTATAGTCCTTGGAAATAAGTCCTTGTGAATTTCAAATTTTTTGTTATTCTTAAAATCATTACCCAAATAAACTAAAAATTTCTTCAAATATTGATTGAAAGAAGGAGTTACAAAATCTTATTTTGTAAGCATAAAAGTTTGAGTTATTTTTCATATTATCAAGTATAATGAACATTTGTAAATTTTAACTTGAAAACTAGTGATCATAGCAAAGTAATACTGGAAGAATCAGATAAAAAGGGTGGAATAAAGTCATAGCACAACATGAAATGATACAAAATTGTTGATTTTTGGCTCACAAAATTCAACATATTTTTAACATATTTTACCACCTTTAGATAATGTTTAGTGGATTTTAACATTATTATAACAAGCAAACTTAACAATGTTTTGATTTTTTTAACAAAAATAAATATTGTTAGATCATTTTTTTAAAAAAAATGACTTTTTTTTATGCTTTATCTACAATAGTTAGTAGTTTTTTTTTGCAGAAATTACTTGTTTTGATATTCTATTTTTGAATTTTTTAAGACAGTTCATTGCATTAAAGCTTTGTATTAATTTTTTATTAAAGCATCATATTTTAAATCTAGAGATTTGGTTTTGAAATAATATATATTTTCATGTTAATTGACTCATTATTTTTGGATTGATAAATTATGTTAAAATTGGGCTTGCTTATTTCTAGTGAGTGTACATCATAGTTGGTTTTCAAATCAAAGATTAATAAATGATGAAATTTTGTAAAATTCTAAATATCTTTTAAACCTTTTTGATTTAAATAATGTTTAATGTTATGTAATCATTCTATAAGTAGAACACAGTTAAAATCAGATAATGGTACATTGCTTTCAATTTCTAATACTAAAATTCTATTCTACTTGAAACAATGTAAACTAAAGCTTGGTATCTCATAAGAAACTCACAATTTTCAAAAATCATATTTACAACTTTTTTAACATGATACACATTAAAATATATTTTTAGAATAATTTCCTAATTAGTTTAAAATACTAGAAAAAAATGACCTCAATTTATTTTAATACTTAAACCATTCTGATGAGTTAATTTCACAATCCTCTAAGTAACATATGGTTACCATTTATACACATATGCATGATTTCTCCTTTTGTTTAATTTTAGCTGAATCTAAAAAGTAAAATCACATGTTGAATATCATCTATAGAAAAACTTCTTATATTAGAAGCTAATATTTCATATGAGAAATTTGTTATTGAGTTTGGGAAAGATTAATAAGTATTGGGAATTATAATTGAGCCATTTATTCAAGTAAATAAAAAAGGATGACCTTCTAAATATTTCATATATTTATATATATATATATAATAAAAATTAATTATATAGTAGCATTTAACCATGGTTTTAAACTAATTTCATATAAAAAAGGGATTGAACTAAAAATTTTAGTAAATAAATTAAAAAAAAGATAAGTTAATATTCTTGTTAATATTTTCATATTTTAGAAAAGGCTTACTTAAGGGAGAAAATTATTTGGTTTTAGAGTACAAGAATTTCTAGATAATAATCTTGACAATATAGTTTGACCCTCTCAAAAAGAAAATTCCTTAAATTTTACTATCACATTTTATATATTTGTTAAGTAATAGAAAATGGAGTTGTGTCTTTGACAATGAAGCTTTAGAAAATGAAATAAATGATTTAACTTTATAATATAATTTTTGAAACAATAAATCATGTATTCAAAAAAAATTATATATATTACAATTAAGATAACAGTATTAATTAAGCAACTCTAACAACTTTGGAAAGAAAACAAGAAAAAATAATTTTTAAAATGCATAAGTTATTTTTAGAATTTAAAGAAACTTAATAGCTCTACCTGTAAACTAGCCTTAAAACAGGTTTAGATTTAACATGTGGAAATTCATACATAGTACCCTTCCATCAGTAGAGCAGAATTAAATTTATGTAGTTTTCTTTTATTAATTTATAATAGTATTTTTAATTTTGTCTTTTTCATTAGTATAACTATATATTTTTTAACTTTTTTGTTTTTCATAACATGAGTTCAAAGCTGCACATCACTACTTCAAGATGAAACTCCATATAATGTAATAAATGAATGATATATTATAGTGAATATTTCTAGAGACTTTTCAATAATGGTGATTAAGAATTATTATTATAATTTTTAAAATTTTTATTATTATTCTATCTCCTGAAAGGAGATGGCCATATCTCAATTTAATTAGTTTTTCCTCAGAAAAAATTATTCTTGATCTAAATAAAATTGCATCGCTATTAACTAGATGTTATTATACAATTTTACCAATTTTTTTATCTGAACATAGTTGAAAGTATGTATTAATTAAAGTGTTTCCACATAGTCTTACTATTATCCCACCATAATTTTCACATTTAGATTTCATTATAACTGTAAAATAAGTTTTTCAATAATTTTAATAATACCTTAATATTTAATAATTTAGTTACATAGTAGATTTTTTATCTTTTTTTTATATGAGGCTTATTATATAAACACCACTTTTAGATTTTTTCCATTTTGATGTCTGATAATTTAAATTTTCATTTAACTACCCAAATTATATCACAAAAATTTCAAAAGTATATTTTTTTAATGTAATCTTTTTGATAAACTTATCATTTCTTATAGGTTATTCTTCAACTATTTATTGTAATTAATTACCCACTCATTTATGGTCTGTTATTGTTGTTAATTACATACAGACAAAATAAGGATACTCTCATATTATATTGGAGTTTTTAATTAAAAAGTAAATACTAGTGGCTGGTATTAAATATGAAGTTTTTATAACTAAGTTGAACAATATTTAATGATTAAATGGCATTGTATATTACTAATTTTATTGAATGTATATAAAAATAACACTCAAGAAATATATATAAGATATATATATAACCAATTTATATCAAAAATGAAGTACTTATCAACATAGTCTTTTTAAATGATTTTCAAATCTACTTAAAGAGACATTAATATTACCAATTCAAATTTTATATCAAATATAACAATATTATTATTTCATTTTTAATTATTTTACAAAAAATTTAAGTTACAAAGTAATTTAATTCAGTATTTAATGAATGTTTTTGAAAAATATTTTTAAAAATAGAAATAACCCCTCACAAAAAAAAATATAATTTTTTTTACTTACAATTTGCAACAAATTTCTACCCTTAAAATATTGGTATTCTTCTAACAAAAATATTTTTTAAATAAATTTAATTTTTTTTTCATTATTCAATTACAAAATGTCAAATTTATAGTTTATTTTACCTTACTAAAAAATTTAGTTGAAAATTTAATTTTGTATTTCCAAAAAATAAACTTAAATGTCAAAAATTAAAAAAACAAAATTATAAATATAATTATGAGAAAGAGGTAGATTGAATTTATAATATTCATATAAAAAAATTTCATATATTTTATGGTGTTTGAATTTTAAATTTAATGTATTAAAAAATAATTATTAAATAACCAAGCCAAATGAAATCAGCTTGGGTTTTTGGTATCACTAGCACTTATTTTTTTTCTTATACTCACATTTTAATTTTTTTTAATTTTTTTTTCTAGATTTCTCATTTTATTTTTATGATTTTTAAGGTTTTTAAGACTGAAGTTGCTTTCAAACAACTTCAGTCTAACTTATCTCTCACTTTCCCACCATATTGCACCTGGTAGGGAAAGTTGCTTCCATTTTAGAGACCAAAGTCCCTTGCAGGGACTTTGGTTTCTCTGTGTGCATTGCACAGCTAGAAAAAAACAGGCTGTGCAATGCACTGCATGCAGCACATGCAACGCGCATCACTGCTGCAAGTAATGCGCATTGCATGTGCTTCCCATATCTCATGCAGCTGACTTGATATCAGCTGCATGAGATATGGAAGCAATTGTGCAATGCGCGTTACTTGCAGCAGCAACGGGCGTCACACACAATTTTGGCCACCTCTCAGCCTAGTAAATTAGCTTGGAGGGTGGCAAACTTTACAGCAAGCAATCAAAGTCGCTTTTAGAAAATTTGATTGCTAGAAAGAGACACTTCCAGTCGGGGGAAACCTGGCTGGAAGTACTAAATTGCAATGTAAGGGACCCAAGCCAATTTCATAGGCTTGGCTCATAAATTAAGGTTTCTAAAAAGCAGCCAGTATAAATCTGGCTGCAATAAAAAGTAAATTTTTTAAATAAAATACATAAAAAAATAAAAATGTGTTCAAATAAAATATACAACACTCTTCAGCCGGTAAGAAACAGCCTTCCATTGTTGCACATAGAAACAAAATCAAATATTTCTTTCAGCAACATTGGTCATGTTTCAATATTTTGAACCAAGTAAGATCAGGAAAAAGGTCACGGCAAAAAAATTGCATAATTATAAGTCTCCCAATTTAATATGGTGGGGAGGTTCATATTTTAAAAATAGGTGGTGCACATTATAGTTCCCTTTAAAAAAATTCAAAAATGAATTGATTTTGACGCAATGTAAATTTAAATGTGATGAGTGTATGTTTTTTAGCTACGTGAAACATGGTAGCTAGAATTATGTGGCATCAATTTTTTTTAGATGTGAAATTCAGTGTTCCACAAATGTTCATCTGTACAACATGCAGCCAAGTAAATTCTTGCTGAAATTAGTATATGCATAGGAAAAAATGATCATGCTGTGTAAAGTGCCTTGGAAACATCATTCTTGGAATTTAGATGAAGTTTATCATATGACTTGGAGAGCTGCATTTTTTTGAAAATGAGATCAGTGAAAATTCATGATATCTACATCTGTTTTCCACCCAATTTCTTTTTCCTTTCTCTTTCTCACTTATCTTTTTCTAAAATTATCCATCATATTTTTGCTTTATCATTTTGAGTTATTGGTACTATTTTCTTGACCTTATCTGATTACTGGTAAGCAAATTTTTCTTGCTATTGCATTTCATATCATTTTGGTTTGTTACTCTTTTTTACACTTTTGACAAGTTAATCTAATGATTCTAATTCTGAATTTATTTTTATGGTATCTTTTACTGTACCCTTTTGATTCATTCACCACGCAATATTTGGGGGGGACTTGCTAGCAAGTCCTCAACTTGAATTCAGATGGAATTCAGACTGAACTCAGACTGAACTTTACTTTGAACTCATCTTGGGCTCTTAACCAAACATGGATGAGTCTGTGCTTGAGTAATAGTGAAAGTTTAATAAATAATTTATAGAAATAATAACAAGGGAAGATTAATAATCTGATCCATTCACAGAATTTTTTTCACAAAACTCATTTTCATTTTCATTTTGAATTTCACCTGATCACTTAAAAGACTGAAAATTATACTATTTATTTCAAAAACATCACTTTTAACCTCTCTAATTATTTTATTCTATTTTTTTTGAAAAAATATAAAATAATATCAGTGGTTCTCTTTAATGATAACTCCTTTTAACCAAGAATTTGAAGCTTTTATTTTTTAATTTAAACCATATTACCTGATATTTTTTTTTTGTATTTTTATTATTTCTTATTATGCAATATAATTATTTTAAACTCAATGGAATTATTTAATAAAAATATTGAACCATAAAAATTCTCAAGTTTCTATTCTAGAATACTGTGAAAAGACTCATAATTAAGAAAAATAAAAGATAGAAATATGTTTTCATAATTTCTGTTTCAATGAAGTTCTCTAATATCTTCTTTACATTTAGCACTAATAATTGATAAATTGTTTAATTATATGTCTAGAAAGAAGTATAATTCTTATACAAGTGAATTTTAATCCAGTTTTTTCCATTTTTGTATGCAAGAAGATGATTAAAATTAAAAGGAAATATCTTTTTGCTCTTTTTTTTTCTATCAAATATTCAACTACTAAGAATTTTCACAATATTAATTTATTCAATGTAATACACATATGATTTTCTGGAACTCTTCATGATGTATTTCATCAAAATTCAATGTAAATATGGTTATTTGGTAGAGTAATCTCATGAGTTGAAATAATTAATCACTACTTAGTGAATTTTTCATATGAAAGACTAAAATTCAAGATAGATGTAAAAATTTAAAGATAATTAAAACAAAGTAGTATAAATTTATTTAAACTTTAATTTTAGTACTTGATTTTGCTTCAATGCTGTATTGTGGGATAATTTCAGTGTCAACCTGGGAATAAGCACCATATAATTTGAAAAGTGATCTCATGTTAAAAAATGTGCTTCAGGTAGATATTTTGATTGTATTATTGTTCAAGAACTGAATTAAATAGGTAAAAGTGGTAATTTTTCATAATTCTATCAGTTTCAAATTAAAAAACTATTATATGATATTCATTTTGTAAAAAAGACACAATAGGTAATTTAGATTATACCCATGTAGAAAAGCAGCTGTAAAGGCAATCATCTTTTTATTAAAAATAATATTATTCCATGTTTTAAATGAAAAGAAAAAATATTTCAATTCTATGGTTTTGAAAAATAAATTAAATGAAAAATTTCAGGTACGCTTTTTTAGTCATTAGAATCATAGTTTTGATAGGAGTAATTCACAACTGAACACTTACACGCAATTGTAAAATTATATATATGGGTTCAAGATTTATCAATGATTTATTGGAATTATGATATTTATGCTGATTGGTAGATCTTATATGATGTTTCTATTCAGTTTCTAAGTGTATGAAAAACAATCCCTTTGATATTTTATTTAAACAGAAGAATTTAAAAATTTTCTTGAAATTGGCCTTATCACAAAGCAATACTGGAATGGTTATATTGTTATAAAAATTAATTTAAATAGAAATATTTCAAATCCTCATAACAGATTTTAAACTAAACATAAATATTAAAATTTGACTTTTTATAAAAATATATATTGATTTAAAAGATATTTACTTATTTTTTTTTTTACAAAATGACCAATTTTATCCTGTGAGGCTTCCATTCAACTTAAATGTGTAAGTCTAAAAAATTAATATGATGCTCTGAATACTCTATATAATGTGTACCTAAGGCAAAAATAATGTTTTTTTGAAGTACTTTAAATCTAAGCAGAAGAGCTGATATCTTTTTTATGTAATATAGTTGTATAAAATTGATTTTTAGGTAGTTTCGTAATACGTAATATGGAAAGAAATCATATCATAATAATATATAATCAACTTAAAACTTTTTTTAATATAATATTATCTAAAAATAATTCTTAATATGTACTTATTTTTAGAACTTCAAAGTGTTTAATAAAAATTTTTTGATATAAAAATATAATTATTTTTATATTTAAAAGTAATTAATAAAACTTCTAAAAAAGTATAAATTTTTTCATGGCTTAAATTATTATGAACCACACTTGGAAACAAGATTGCATTGAGAGTTCAATCTAAGTTCCACCAAAAACATGATAAATAATTTTTTTGAAAATGTATATAGTCATTGAAATGAAAAAAAATTAGTAAAAGAAAGGACTCAGATATTTTATTCTGTTACTGAATAGATTATCATAAATATATTGAGGTAGATAACTTATTGAAGTTTTTTAAATTTGCAGTTATTACAGTCAATTATCCAGTTATATATAGCAATCACAAAACAAGAAATAAGCCTAAATGGTTATATATGTGGATAAATCTTTTCCTCAACCTTTACCCTAATTATTTAATTTAATTCAAAGCTATTTTTAATCTAACCAACATATTTTACTATTACATTTAAAAATAAATACAATAAACTCAAAAAATACATAAGTTCAATAGTTTAAAATCTCTTTAAATGTTTTATTCTAGTTTTTAACTTTTTGCTACAATTTTCCTATTATATTATTTATTTATATCATGTATAGTTATCAAAAGAATTCTGTGAATTATTGTGTAAAAAAGCAAAATAGTATTTCATTATCAATTATTTTACTATATTACTTTCTTAGTCTTAAAGTGCATTGTAAATCAAAAATATAAAATAAAGACGTATAAACTATAGGTTTAAGTTCAAAAATATCAATAAAAAATAATTATCAATCATTTTCCATATCGGCAGAATAGAGCTGTAGATTGAGGGGGTGGACTCTGATGTTCGCCCGAAGAACAAAGTTCACACTCCATTTTTCACTACCTCAATGGACAACCTCTCAATCTCTCCACACAAATTTTTCTGCCTTTTCATTTCTGTTAATTCTATTACCACTCACCACCCTTTTATTGCCCTCCTGATACATTTGCTACACCCTTTAAGCTTCAAAATCTATGTTTAAGCCCTCCTCACTACTCCCCTCCACTCTATTTTCACTTTTAACACAACTACACCCCTTTTGCAACCTCTCGCTCACCTCCCATTCCCCTCACTCACCCCACTCACCTCCATTAGCCCTCACCAGCCTTTCTCTCACATTCTAAAACTATTACTCACCTCCCCAGTTTATTGTCCACATCCCCCAGCTCTCGCTTACCTCCCCTAGCCCTTTCTCACCTTCCCAATCTTTCCAGCCCTTCACTCACCTCTTCCAGCCTCCCCCAGTCCCTTAATTTGGCTGGAGATGTGAGAGAGGTGCTGTAAAGACTAAGGAAGGCTAGGAGAAGTGAGTGAGAGGCTTTTATTACCTCCCACAGACTTTCAAAGCCCCTCGCTCACCTCCCCCAGCTTCCCAAGTCCCTTAATTTGGCTGGAGATGTGAACGAGGTGCTGTAAAGACTAAGTAGGGCTGTGAGTAGTAGGTGAGAGGCTTTTATCAACTCTCCTAGCCCTTTAAGGACCCTTGCTCACCTTTTCCAGCCTTCCCGAAGTGGGTTAGGGGATTTTATAACCTCTCCCAGCCCTGTAAAGCCCCTCTCTCACCTTCCCCAGCCTTCCCCAGTTCCTTTATTTTTCTGGGGGAGGTGAGCGATGAGATTGAAGAGGTGAAAAAAGTGTTGGGGAGGCATGCAAGGGCTTGGGAAGTAGCCAACTTTTTATAAACTTGAGAATAATTAATATGTATAAATTAGAAATAACAAGGAATAAAATTTTGAGGAATTATAACCCATTCCAAGCGGTAAATAATGTAACTAAATACATATTTCAGAATTTGAGTTGCTTGTGTTTACTAAAAAAATGTGGCCAATCGTTGAAAAAGGAAGATTTTTGTAGGGAAGAAACATGAAAAATGAAAAAAATACAAAGTAAAATAAAACTAAATAATGACAGTGGGCTGGGAAAGGTGAGTGAGGGTCTGGGGGAGGTTTGAGAAATGAAGAGAAGAGAAGGGAGAGGGGGGGAAGGAGAGGAGAGTTGTTTTCTCACTGTGAAGGAAAGGAATAGGGAAAATGGGTAAGTAGATGGCAAGTTTAGAAATGAGATAAGGGGGTAGGATAGGAAGTCAGATTGAAGATAAGGGAGAATTAGGGGAGGGAGGCATCAGATGGAAGTCCCACTTGTAATTCTACCAGGAATCAATTCAGGAAGCAAAAAAAAGCACTAGACATCTAGTGCACACTTTTTTCCTGCTGTGAATATTTTTTGAACTATTAATCAACTGTGGTTCAATGAAGGTTCAAATCAGTTTCAAGGTGTTTTCAAAGTAAATTCAATATTTCTTCATGATTGTTTCATCACCACCTCAATGTGTGCTGAAAAAGATATGAATTAGGGTTCAGGGTTGCGGACTTGCTAGCAAGTCCGCCCCCCATATTGCGTGGTGATTATAAAAAAATTCTTTTTCAGTTAACTTAAAGTTTTTTTATTTGTTTGTCAATTTACTTTTCTTTATTCCTTATCAAAAATGTTCAATTTATTTATCTAACCATTTATTTTTTAAAAAATTGATTATAAAATAAACTTTATAATTAATTTTCATCAATCAGCTACAAATGGAAGAAGATTTTATAGACATGTAAGTTCATGTTTTGCTTATCATTTTTCTATATTTCTTTAATACTTTCTCAACCATTATATTATTAATAGGGGGTATCAATGTTCAGGGATCCGCAATTAAATTACTTGCAGATAAAAATCCTTATACCCCAATTATCTTCCACAATTATTTTTGCTAATAATTTGGTTATTAGACACTTTACATGTAAATGTTCACCTCTTATCCGACATTTTTTTACTCAATTTTCCATAACCACATCTTGGACAACCTTCTGTCATAACCACATCTTGACCTACTTTCTGCCATAACAACATCTTGATCTACTCTCTGGATATGGCTTCTACCTTGCTGAACACTCACATTCTCGTCCCATCCTGTCCATTCTATCCATTCAAAACCCCTCACCATCTCATCTGCTTGTTTCTTCTCCTTTTCATCTTCATTTATATTTTAACATGCCTCGTCTTCCTAGATCTTCTCAAAGGCAGCCATCACCAAGTTGTTCTTCAAATCCCACTACTCCCACTTTCCACCGCTCAGCCAAGAAATCAAAGACTGTTCAATTAAAAAAAGATGACCATCTCATTCTTATCAACTGGCTGAAAACAAAATCTAACTATGATTCTTGTTTTGGTACTGAGTATTCCACTAAAGTAGGACGGCCCCCCGCATCAAAAGTTAATGGCTATCTTCTAATGGAAAATGAATTACGCAATAAGACCAAGGGAAGGATTGATCTTTTGCCTAAACAGATGTCTGAACGCTTCAAGCATTACCAAGAAAAATACAAGAAGGCAAAGGCTCTTTCATCTTCCACTGGTTTTGGGATTACCGACAATTATATAACTAAGGGCATAAAATCCATGGACGATAAACTTGATTCTTTATGTCCTTACTTTAAAGAGATGGATGCAATTTTTGGAGAGCAAGCTGATGTTAATCCTGTAAACATGTTGGATGGAGAAGATCCTATCTCCAAACATGATGTCGAAGCAGATCTTTTCCCATCCTCTTCCTCCACTCAAGCCTCCCCTCATTTGAATGAGACATATCCAGATAGCTTTTCTGTAGATCCTATAGGTGATTTAACCCAACCAAATATAACTCAGGTCTGTTTCTTTTTTCTTTTATCTTATCAATTCTATTTTTTATTTACTTATCTTTTTCTTATTTCTTAAAAGGCTGATGAACAAACCCAGGATCCTCAATCAACTGAGTCTGAAGCTAGTGACAATGATGAGGAGGAAAATGCTACGTTGAAAAAAAAGAGAAGGGCTTCAAGTAGTCTAAATTTCCTCTTCCAAAGAAGACAAAAAAGTGATACTTCATCACAAACACCTTTTTCTTCGATGGAACAGTTTTTAGAGAAACGTGCATCTGGTAAGTGATATCATACCTCTTATTACTTTACTCTGCTTTTCTTCTACTTTATGTTAATTTTTATTCTCACTCTAGAACAAGTGGAAATCGCTAAAGAGACTCTAAGCTTTGAAAAGAATAAATACGAGCTCTCTTTAAGGAGGGATGACAGAGTACAAGATTTGGAAGAGAGGAAGTATGAGCTCTCGTTACAGAAGGATGATCGTGTCCAAGACTTGGAGGAGAAGAAGTTTGAGTTAACCCTTAGTATTGAAAAATCCAAAAAAGAGGAAAAAACACTCGAGCATCAAAACTTAATGGAACAGATGAAGTATAAGCATGATCTTCAAGAAAGTTCTAAAAAGAAAGATTTCTTGATCAAATGCATTAAAGCAAAAAAATCTGTTGAAGAAATAGAACAATTAATGAAATTTTTTGTTGACTAGTTTCTTTTATTTCTTTCACACTTCATGTGTTCATATTTATTTGTACATAAATTTTACAATTATTTTCTGTATTTCTTGAAATATCGTATTTTAATATTAAATATTCTTTTTTTAAATAAAATTTTCAAGTCTCCTTTGAAAATTTGACAATCCCCCACCCCTGGATTTTTTTGAAGTAAGGGGTGGGTATCACAAAAATTCTTTCATGTCATGAATCTTGAAAGTTTTATATGAAAATTTGGCTTTACTACCCCCTGCATTTTACTGGTATCCCAAAAATTCTTACATGTCAAGAATTTCACAAGTCTTAAATATAATATAGTTATAGCTTATATAATGATAATATCAACTTATAAGAGGCTTTATAATATATTCCTAAATGTTAATAATTGTATTGAAGTGTTTTATTGAATTGTAGTAATTAATTGATGATCAATAACCGTCAAAATCCGGAAAATTTGATCTTTATGGGCTTTATCCCATCTTTTCTTTTTGGCAAAACCCCCCATGGATTTTTTTGAAGTAAGGGACAGGTATCACAAAAATATTTACAAGTCAAAAAAATTCTATATCTGTTTAAAAAATTGGCAATACTCTCCCCTGCATTTTATTGAAGCAAGGGGTGGGTATCACCAAAATTTTTCTAAGTCATCAATTTCACATGTGAGATTTGAAAATTTGGCAATACCCCCCCCCCTGCATTTTTTTGAAGTAAGGGGTGGAAGTCATCTAAATTTAATTTAATTACAAAAATTATTAAATAAATATCTAATATATATCAATTTCCCTAGTTTAAAGTAATGACAATTCCTCAAGCCAAAATGCAGACCAAGTTGAGAAACAAAACTTTGGGACTTTCCACAGGTATAGGCAAGAGGAACCCCATGAAACAAATAAATGTTATCATGATTACCTGTTATACAACACAAGGTCGTTGGCCCATTACTTTAGTTGAGGAAATTGATATATAAAAAATATTTATTAAAAAGTTATGAAAAAATATAAAATTTTCAATGACAACTCACCACACATTATGGGGGGCGGACTTGCTAGCGAGTCCGCAACCTTGGACCCAAACTCACCACAGATTTAACACACATTGAGCTATTGAGAAAGGAACCATACATTCAGGGATGAACACCACTCAGCAGAACAGTTTTAGGTGGGTGTTCAAGTAGAGTTCAGTATGAGTTCAGTATGAGTTCAGTCTGTGTTCCATCTGAGTTCCATCTGAGTTCAGGTTGAGGACTTGCTAGCAAGTCCACCCCGTAAATAGCGTAGTGACTCTAATCCCCATACTTTTTTGATCTAGATAAAGTTTTTTTAAATTGATTAACTTTACCTTCTTTCTTTATTTTGTTGATTCTTTGAATCAACTTTTGACTTAATTGAAAAGAACAACCAAAATGAGTGAAATCTTGAGAGGATTCCAAACCAGGAGGAGCTTTGGTTGTTTGATGATTATCCTTAGAAGAATTCCAAATAGTTTCGATGATACCATTTCCCAAACCAAAATCAATGATGCACCGGTGGTCTGGATAATATAAACCATGTCCTTTGATTTTAGCTGGAGATGGTATTGGGTGGCCAGTTATTGGATTGATATATGAGAATATTCCAAAAGTAAGAAAATTGGCATCATTCTTATCGATATGAATCCTATTGTGGAATCCAGAATGAGTGATAATAACATTAGAAAATAAAAGATATTCGTGGCTGATATCTTCCCATTTGGAGTCACACCAATTCGGTATTCCAACTTTGGTTGTAAGTTCATGATATTTTTCAAATGCCTTATTACAGAGCTTTTTGAGTCAAAGAGCAAGAAAAGAATTAAAGGAAGGTAGAGTGTCCCATAAGAGAAAATCTTCATCTTTTTGTGCTTTAGTGTTATTATTGAGCAATGAATATATGCCTATATAATTGAAATAAGTGAAATCATATTAAGAATGGAACAAAAATTATTAGACATACCAAGAGAATATCCTTTGACAAAACCAGGTCTCCAACCAAAACCAATCATGATACCACCTAACAAATTCTTATTCCTTATAGGTAACCGAACCAAAGCCATTTGATAAAGAGTTATGATAAGATCGGATAGTTGATTAAAAGCTTCATCTTTTACACCATCGAATGAATGAACTTCCAAAATGAATTGAGGCTTAAAAGTATTGCTGATAACTGCAACAACTTGATCATCTCCAAATTCTGTTAGATATTTGATATCTTCTGGGAATTTTTTTGGATATTGAATTTTTTTATCTACTTTAGTTTTATAAAAAAAAATGTTTGGGATATGACAAAAATAACTTTCTCAGAGAATCTTTTTTTTTAAATATCTTTTCTTCTAATGAGACTGATTATCTTTAATTTTTTTTGATGATTTAGAAGATGATTGTATGGAAGTTGATTTCAAAGAAGATGATAGATTTGATTTCAAAGAAGATGATAGAGATGATAAAGATGAAGATGATAAAGAAGATAAAGATGAAGATAAGAGAGAAGTAAGGGGTGAATCAGAAGAAGAAGACATTTTTTTGATCTGAAAAAAAAATTAATTTTCAATAAAATTTTAACTCAATTTTTTTTTAAAAAAAATTCCTACCTAATGATAAAAAAAGCTGTTTTTTTATTTCAAAAATAAAATTGAAAAAAAAACCAAAAAATCAGTAAAAAAATTTCCAAAAAAAAAAATTTATAAAAAAAAAACCTGAGGTTTTATTTTGAAAAACACAATAAAAGCAAAATCCTATTAAAAAAAATTAATAATTAAATTCATTCAAAAAAGAAAATTTCAGTAAAAATTAAATCACAAAAAAAAAAATTTAAAAAAAAAATTAAAAGTGAACCTGAAGATTGGTTATTAAAAACCTTCTCACAAGATCCTGAAAAAAAAAAAAATCAGTAAAATCAAAATCAAAAATAAAAAAATAATTTAAATAAAATCAAAATCACAAAAATTAATTATAGAAAAATTAAAAATAAAATTATAAACCTTTTTTGTTTTGTAAATAAGAGGGACAGTCCTTATCAGAAAGAATTTTTTTTTTTCTATATTACTGCAAAGAAAATAAAAAAAATAATCAAAATTACAAACAAAAATTTGTTAGTATCTTTATTTGAAAGTTGGTAACCCATCTTTATCTCCCATAAATGTCCCCTTTTCCCCTCCTTTATTTATTTGAAATGCCCTTACAAATCCCTCCATCCTTGCCTCAAAAGTCCCCTCAAATGCTCTCCTTGCCTGCCTCAAAAACCCCCTGAAATATCCCCCTTTCCCCCCTCTTTAGGTCCCTCATCACCCTCCTTCCCCCCTCTTTAGCTGCCTCAAACCCCCCCCATTCCCCCCTCTTTAGCTGCCTCAAACCCGCCCCATTCCCCTCACCTTAGGCGCCTCAAACCCCCCCCATTCCCCTCTCCTTAGGCACCTCAAACCCCTCCCATTCCCCTCTCCTTAGGCGCCTCAAAACCCCCCCATTCCCCTCTCCTTAGGCATCTCAAACCCCCTCCCAAACCGTTACCACTTTCTCTACCCCCCCCCCCATCTCCTTGTTAACAAACAATCTGTAATGATTGTTTGCTAAGTAATCAAATCATTAGCAATTCGATTACTTAACGAACAATCTGTAACGATCGTTCGTTAATAATCAGGGGGGGGGGGGGGGTAGAGGAGGATGTAATGATTTGGTAGGGGGGGAAGGGGGAATGTTTGAGGCACCTAAAGAGAGGGAAAGGGGGGGTTGATGTGGGTAAAGAGAGGTGAAGGGGGGGGGGGTTTGAGGCGGCAAAAGAGAGGTGAAGGGGGGGGTTTGAGGGACATAAAGAGAGGGGAAGGGGGGTGTATTGAAGCACCTAAAAAGAGGGGAAGGGGGGTGATGAGGGACCTAAAGAGGGGGGAAAGGGGGGATTTGAGGCAGCTAAAAAGGGGGTAAAAAAGGGGTCTGAGACAGCTAAAGAGAGGGAAAAAGGGGGGCTTGAGGATGATAAAGAGAGGTGAAGGAGAGAAAAAAAAACAAAAAAAAAGAGAAAAAAGAGAAAAAAGCAAAACAAAAATTAGTTTACCCTAGAACAAAAATAAATGAAGCACTTACAAAAAAAACAAAAAAAACAAAAAAAACAAAAAAAAGCAAAAAAAAAGCAAAAAAAAAAAATCATGATTAGCAAATAAAAAACCATGAAAAAAGAAAAAAAATGACCTACCTGGTGAGTTGAGTTGAGAAAATAAATGCAACCAAAATATTTGAGGGATGTTTGAGGAGAGGATGGAAAGGATATGAGTGATGAATGAAAAAAAAAAATCACTGAAAAAATATGCGATATAAGAAAATATGCGATTTCATGTTGAGGAGGTGAAAGAAAACCAATGAGCCATCCAAAAAAAAGATATTCACCGTAAATTCAAAAAAAAAATGAATATGCAACAAACCAAAATACAAAACCAAGTGATTAAAGTACGCAAAGAGGACATTTGGAAAGTATGAAAACATAAAAATTAAAAATTAAAAGGGTGAAGAGAATTGTTGGAGAGTAATTGGCATTATAATGGGGCGTATGCCGGTTTATTGAATGATTTGTGAATCAAGGGAGGGGAGTGCCAGTGGTGGTTCAGGATCCTCTTCTTCATAAAGATCATTTCACTCATCCTTTAAATCAGCTAGAATATTGTGGAGTATTACGCAAGTCAAGATCCAATGATTTGCAGTTTTGATCTCCAATTTTTTTTGAAATTGGATTCTGAGCTCCCAAAGACTATAAAATCGTCCCTTTAAAATACCTATAGCATGTTCAATTTGTACTCTTGATTGTGCAAGGTGATAATTAAATTTAGTTTTGGGGTCATTTTCTGAATTTGCACCACGGAAAGCAGGTATAATGTACTTTCCACTTGCATATGCTGATTCTGCAAGGAGGTACTGATATTCGTCAAAGTATGAGTCAGAGGATTGAGAAATCCTCATTATTTGGAAGACGGAAAAGTCATGACATGATCCAGGGCAGCCACTGTGAAAAGCAATGAAACTTTTTATTGACATCTCATACAAGTTGAAGGGCAATAGAGTATCTAGAAAGAAGATAAAAAGTTAGATTGTGAAAGATGAGAACTTGGAGGAGATTTTGAAGAAACCTTTTTTTGCGATCAAAATAATGGTTGCCATCATGAGCAGGATTTTGACTCAAAGGGATGGTTGTGCCATCAACAAAACCTATAAAGCCAGGGAAACCTTCAGCTTGCATTACTTGAGTGGATTCAAGTTGCTGTTCTGGAGTTGGCCAAGCAAGAGTTTGAGACTTGAGGAAAAGGATAGCAATCATACAGCGCTTGGTGTATAATATCACGGTACCATATCCTATGTTAAAGATATTATCCAAATTTCTTACGGCAGCACCATTTCCATTTGAGCCAAAGCGACATAGAGCAACAGCAAGTTGGATGGCAGGATTACGCTGTTTGTTATGAGAATTGTTATGGAAGATAGGATGATCGGAGATGAGTTGATAAAGTTTGAAGAAAGAATCAGGAGAAGTTCTAAAAAGTTGTGTGAAGTTTAAATGAGGAATGTTGAGAATGGAGGCCAGATCATATCGGGGATCATGATAAAGATTTGGCCCCTTGGTGATGATGTAACGCTTTTTTGAAAGAAAACTCATATAAGTTAAAGAACCTTCCAAATCAGAGTCAGATTTATAGTAAAGAACTAAAAGAAAAGTAATAGCATTCATTTTTGAGTGAAGTAGCTTCCTAGTAGAGAGGTGTTTCATTGTTGCCGGTGGAAGGGTTAAGTGATGAGGGAAGTGGGAATTCACCGCCAAATGTGCAGTTGGGGTGTGTAGATAGAAAAAAAACTTAAGTGTTCGCCACCAAAATTAAGTAGCATAGAGTGAGGAAAGACTTAAGGATGGCATCAGCAATTATGAGTCATGTGACTTTCTTGCAAATCCATCATGGATGAGATGAGTTTGGGATCAGGAATTAGGAATGGAAATTGGGGTATAAGAGGCGGGATAATGCATTATCGTGGATTTCTTATCCACTAGCCCTGGGGCTAGTGGATAAGAATCTTCCGCAATTAATAATGTCTGATCCCAGGAAAAAAAATTCCTGATCCCTAATTGCGGATCCCTGAACATTGATACCCCCTAATATGAAGAGTAAAACATCATCTTGTACTTGCTGAAAGCATACAGGATAATGTTTTGCTTTTCATAATAATAATTATATTGTTTGTAGTTTACCTTTAATTTATTGATTTTTAAGTTGTTTCAAAGTCTCGTACTTGCTGAAAGCATACAGGACAATGCTACAATTTAAAAATTAATAATTTATTGAAGTATAACTTTCTAAGTCAATATATTGGTCAGAGCAAGATTTTTCATTTTATATATGTGGATATGATAATTCTGTAAATTTTTTAATATTACTAGTGTATTGGAGTTATACTTTCATTATATTATTAATATTAAGTGTAGAGCCAGATCTCGTACTTGCTGAATGCATACAGGATAAAGCTATACTCTTTATATGTATAATTTAATAAAGTATCACCACGGGAAATCTAGGGGTGAATTGCTAGCAATCCCCTCTCTTGAAATTTAGAGTGTCCCTTAAATATTCCAGGTTTATGAATACTTTATAAACATAAGTAAATTAGAGTTAGATTTACATTTATTCTCAGATTGATTATAGACAGAATATCAACTGATTCCAAATTATGCACAAGTTGATCCTCCAGAAATTGATTTTGGTCCTCTGATGAGAACAAATTGAGCACAAATTGATCTAACCTAAGCTTATGCATATATAATAATTCAGGATACTTGCTCTATTAAATTTGATAATAAAATAAAATATTGATGAATTTATATAAAAAAAATTATTATGTAAGATATTAAATTATAAATTTAGGCATCATAGGAGGGCACGTAATAGAACTTAATTATACTATGTGACACCTTAATACTGTATCACGCAGTTTGAAACATATAAAACAAAATGAGTCATGATGGGCAATGAAATTGCTTGGACAGACTCTTTCAAAATTAATACTGACCATAATACACAAGTATGAAACCTTGGCATATATCCAATAAAAGATTTTCCTTCTGATAAATGGATTTTTCTCAGTTACTACCTGCTAAAAAGTGTCCTTCTGAGGTTTGTCAGACCTTCAGGGGGTAATTTGGCCACATAAAACTACTTCTATTTCCATGATTGACCAAAACATCATCCTCATTTCCATCTAAAGAGTTGATCTCATCTGACTGTGGCTGATCAAAGGGGTCCACCACAAGTTTAGTAAAAATTTTGGTGAACACTTTTTTGATGGATAATGACTAACTGGTGCTTTCCGAAATTTTCCACCTCAAGTTAGGATAAACTTCAGGAGGATAAATTTATTATGAATACCAAATTAACTGAAGAATACTTTTGCCCTAGCTACTCTGCATCATAAAAGTGTCCAACTGAGGTTTAGCCATAATTCAGGTAGACACTTTTGGAAAGGAACAGTCTGATGGGTTTAATATCTATATATGGCAATAAGTATCAGTTTTTTATCAACATGGAATAGAATTAATTTTATATGGCCAAAGTGTCCACCTGAAGTTTGGCCAAAATACAGGTGGAAATTTTTATGAGGATTACTTGATGAAATGAAGAAGACTTGCAATTACTTTCCATCATAAAATTTTCAAACTTAAGTTTATCAAAAATTGTGGTGACACTTTTGCCAGATCTAGTAATATGGGATCAACTCTCTATATGGCAATGAGAATCAATTTTTAGTCAATCATGGCATTAGAAGTAATTTTATATGGAAGAACTTTCCACCTGATTTTTGGCCAAAAATAAGTTGGAAATGTTTATGAGGAATACTAGATTAACTAAAGAAGACTTGCACCCTACTACTGTCCATCATAAAAGTGTCCACCAGAAGAATTCTCAAACATGTGGTTGACACCTTTGGCCTGGTCCAGCCATATGGGATCAATTCTGCATATGGAAATGAGGATTTAATTTGGTCAATCATGGTACTAGAAGTAATTTGATATAGATAAAGTGTCCAACTAAATATTAGAAAAAAATCAGTTGAAAACTTCATTTAGTTTTTAAAAAAATCAAATTAAGTAAAATTTTATTCCTGATGATGCCCATTTTATCCAACACTTCTTCTGAGCCTTGAAAGTAGGCATTTAGCTTGAATTTTTAATTTCATATAAAATACCTATTATTCAACCCATTTCTTTTTATCCCTTTTTTTTCTTTTAGATATCAATTAATTTTATGTAAAACAAATCATTTTCATAATTTTTTATCTGTATTTAATAGAATTATTAAAGGTTTAACATCACCCTGTAAGCATTTGGCACATGTTTTTTTGCTATACTAATAAAAATAATAATATACTGGTGACAAAAAATTGATCAAATGATAAAATATTAATAAAACAGAAAGATAAAATACCAGTGGATATGTTTTAAAAAAATACCAGTTGCACTGAAGAAGAGCTGCACCCTAGATACTCACCATCAAAAAAGTGTCCAGCACAAGTTTGGCCAAACTTGTGCTGGACACTTTTGGTCAGTTGAGGTCATATGAGATCAATTCTTGCTAAGGCAATGAAAAAAAATTTTTGGATAAAAAACTTCACTAGAAGTAGTTTTACATAGCCAAATTTTCTACCTAGATTTCATCCAAACCACAGGTGCACAATTTTTTATCTTTGAAAAAAATTCAATTTAATAAAATTTATCCGTGATGGCTCTCATTCGCTTCAACACCTCTACTGGCCTTTGATAGTAGGAATATTACTTGGATTTCTTTTTTCATATTTGATCCCTTTGACTTAATTTTTTATTCCTAATATTGCTTTTGGATATCAATTAATAATTTTTAAAATAAACTATTTTCATATTTTTATATATTTATTTAATAATATTATAAATGGCATAACATTACCTGGTATGCATTTGGCACATGAGTTTTTTCTATACTTATAAAATTAATAATATAATGGCGACCAAAAATTAATCAAATGATATTAATGAGTGAGGAACAAATATAAAATACCAGTAGACATGTTTGTAAGAAATACTAGATGAACTGAAGAAAAATTGTACCCTAGCTACTCTACATTAAAAAAGTGTCCAGCACAAGTTCGGCTGAACTTGTGCTGGACACTTATGGTCAGGTGCAGTCAGATGGGAGCAATTCTCTCTATGGAAATGAAGATAAATTTTTGATATAAAATTACACTAGAAGTAGTTTGATATGGCAAAATTTTCATGCTGAAGTTTTGGTAAAGCTCAAGTGGATTTTTTTTTCTTTTTACAAAAAAGAAAATTTAGTGCAAGTTTAGCCCTGATTGTTCTAATTTAATTCAACATCTCTTTTTTTTGTTTATGGCAGGAATTTAACTTGTATTTCAATTTTCATCTTTGATTTCTTTTATTTTACTTTATTCCTCTCATATTGCTTTTGGATAGAAGTTTATTTTTTGTAAAATAAATCATTTTCATATTTTTTTACCTTTATTTAATAATATTATAAAAGGTGTAACATCACCCAGTATTCATTTGGCACACAATTTTTTGCTATACTGATAATATTAATAATATAATGGTGAGAAAAAATTAATCAATTGATAAATATGAGTGAGGCACAAAGATTTAATAACAGTGGAAATGTTTATAAGAAATTTCAGATGATTAAAAATGACTTTCACCCTGGATACTCTTCAAGATAAAAGTGTCCAGCACAAGTTTGGCCAAACTTGTGATGGACACTTTTGTTTGCATGCCGTCAGACGCAATCAATTCTTTTTATGGAAATGAGACTGAATTATCACTCCATCATTGCACTGAAAGTAGTTTTACATAGACAAATTGTCCCCTGGAAGTTTTTCCAAACCTAAGGTAGACAATTTTTTCCTTTGGTAAAAAGTAAATTTAATCCATGTTAATCTATGATGGTGCCCATTTTTTCTGAAGCCTCTACTGGCTCATGATAGCAAAAATTATACTTAATATCTTTATTTCATGTTTGATCTCTTTAATTTTAATCTTACCCTTTTATTTATCCTTTTGCTTTTAAATATCAATTTTATTTTGGTAAAACTGGTAACTTTCACATTTTTTTATATTTATTATATTATATTATTAAAGTTGTAAAATCATCCAGTGTACATTCATTACACATTTTTTTGCTATACTAAAAACATTAATAATATAATGGTGACTAAAAAATAATCAAATAATAAATATGGATGACACAGAAAGATCAAATACCCATAGAAATTTTTAAAATTAATATAAGATTAACTGAAGAATACTTTAACCCTAGCTACTCTCCATCAAAAAAGTGTCCAGCACAATTTCAGCTGAGCTTGTGCTGGACACTTTTGGTTGCATGCAGTCAGATGGGATAAATTTACTCAATGGAAGTTAAAATGAATTTTTGCTCAATCATTGCACAAGAAGTAGCTTTATACTGCTATACTATCCTCCTGATTTTTTGAAAAACATCAGGTGGACACTTTTATTAATTTTAAAAAAAAGAAAAAATATTCCAAATCTAGAACTGGTGGTGCAAATTTGGTCTGACAACTCAAATTATCTTTGATGGCAGAAATTTTATTTGAATGTTTAATTTCATATTTAATCACTTTTATTTTACTTTTTTATTCCTGTTTTTGCTTTCAAATATCAATTTATTTATTGTAAAACTAATAATTTTCATATTTTTTTACTTTTATTTAATAAGATTATGAAAGATGTAGCATCTCCCAGTATGAATTTGGCTTACAAATTTTTTCAATACTAATAACATTAATATTATAATGGTGAAAAACAATGAATCAAATGATAAATATGAATGACACAGAAAGATCATATACAAGTGGATTTGTTTATAAGGAATACCTGATGAACTGAAGAAGACCTGCACCCTAGATACTCACCATCATAAAAGTGTCCAGCATAAGTTTGGCCAAACTTGTGCTGGACACTTTTGGTTGCATGCAGTCAGATGGGATAAATTTACTCTATGGAAATGAAAATGACATTTTGCTCAATCATTGCACAATAAGTAGTTTGATATTGCCAAAATGTCCTCCTGATGAATTTTAAAAACTCATCAGGACACTTTCTTTGGTTTAAGAAAAAAGAAAATATAGTGCAAGTTTAGCCCTGGTGGTGCACATTTGATCTAACACCTCTACTTGTTATTGATAGTGGGAATTTTCCTTAGATTTTTTTTCTTATTTTATCCCTTTTATTTTACTTTTTTATTGCTCATATTGCTTTGGATATCAATTTTTAATTTTTAAAATAAATAATTTTCATACTCTTATACCTTTTTAAATAATATATGATTAAACATGGAACACCACCTGGTATGCATTTTCACACAAGTTATTACTATAGTAATAACGTTAACAATATAATGATTACAAAAAATTAATCAAATGGTAAATTTAAATGACACAGAAAGATCAAATTCCAGTGGAAATGTTTATAAGAAATCCCTTTTTAGTTTAAGAAGATTTGCTGTATGCCTACTCTCAATTATAAAAGTGTCCAGCACAAGTTCGGCCGAACTTGTGCTGGACACTTTTGGTTGCATGAAGTCATATGAGATAAATTCTCTCTATGGCAATAAAAAATGATATTTCACTCAATTATTGAAGTAAAGAATGTTTAATATTGTAAAATTGTACCCTGGATGTCTGTGCAAACCTCAGTTCAAAATTTGTTAGCTATACATAAAAGTAAGTTTAGACCAAGTCTTGACCTAGGGGTCCCCAACTGTCCCAACACCACTTCTGGCTCTTGATAGTAAAAATTTTACTTGTATTTTTTATTTCGTATTTGATCCCATTTATTTTAATTTTACTTTTCTAGTACTCTTTTTAATTTTAAATATCAATTTATTTTTTTAAAAACTAAACATATTCATATTTTTTTTAACTTTATATAATAATATTATTAAATTTGTAACATCACCAATTTCGCATTTGGCATGCAGGTTTTTGCTATACTAGAAACATTAATAATATATATGGTGACAAAAAATTAATTATAAGATAAATATGAATGATAAAAAAAAGTTAAAAAACCAATAGAAATGTGAAAAACAAAAAACTGATGTACTGAGAAACACTTCCACCCTAGCTACTCTCCATCATAAAAGTGTCCAGCACAAGTTCGGCCGAACTTGTGCTGGACACTTTTGTTCAGGTGCAGTCAGATGGGATCAATTCTCTCTGTGGAAATTAAATTAAAAAAATGCTAAATAATTACATTAGAAGTAGTTTGGTATGGCTGAATTAACCACCTTGAGTTTTTCCAAACCTCAGGTGAAAAATTTTTTATCTTTAAAAAAAATTAAATTTTATCAAATTTAGCCCTGATGGCACCCTTTTGTTTCAACACCTCTACTGGCTCTTGAAGGCAGGAATTTTTCTTGAATTTTTCTTTTTCATATTTGATCTCTTTTACTTTACTTTTTTATCACTCATGTTACATTTGGATATTAATTTATAATTTTGGAAAAGAAATCATTTTAATATTTTTTTAACATTTTTTAATAATATTATAAAAGGTGTAATATAACATGGCATGCATTTGGCGCACAAGTCTTTTCTGTACTAATAAAATTAATAAAATTCTAATGACAAAATATTAATCAGATAATAAAATATGGATAACACAGAAAGATCAAATACCATTTGACATGTTTTAAAAAAATAACAGTTGCACTGAAGAAGACCTGCACCCTAGCTACTCTCCATAATAAAAGTGTCCAGCACAAGTTTGGCCGAACTTGTGCTGGACACTTTTGTTCAGGTGCAGTCAGATGGAATCAATTCTCTCTGTGGAAATTAAATTAAAAAAATGCTAAATAATTACATTAGAAGTAGTTTGGTATGGCTGAATTAACCACCTTGAGTTTTTCCAAACCTCAGGTGAAAAATTTTTTATCTTTAAAAAAAATTAAATTTTATCAAATTTAGCCCTGATGGCACCCTTTTGTTTCAACACCTCTACTGGCTCTTGAAGGCAGGAATTTTTCTTGAATTTTTCTTTTTCATATTTGATCTCTTTTACTTTACTTTTTTATCACTCATGTTACATTTGGATATTAATTTATAATTTTGGAAAAGAAATCATTTTAATATTTTTTTAACATTTTTTAATAATATTATAAAAGGTGTAATATAACATGGCATGCATTTGGCGCACAAGTCTTTTCTGCACTAATAAAATTAATAAAATTCTAATGACAAAATATTAATCAGATAATAAAATATGGATAACACAGAAAGATCAAATACCATTTGACATGTTTTAAAAAAATAACAGTTTCACTGAAGAAGACCTGCACCCTAGCTACTCTCCATAATAAAAGTGTCCAGCACAAGTTCGGCCAAACTTGTGCTGGACACTTTTGGTCAGGTGCAGTCAGATGGAATCAATTCTCTCTATTGAAATGAAAAAAATTGTTTGATAAGAAACTTCACTAGATGTAGTTTGATATAGCTGAATTATCCACCTAGAGTTCATCCAAACCACAGGTACACAATTTTTTATCTTTAAAAAACAATCAATTAAGTACAATTTATCCCTGACAGCTCTCATTTGCTTCAACATCTCTACTGGCCTTTGATATTAGCAATAATACTTGGATTTCTTTTTTCATATTTGATCGCTTTAAATTAATTTTTCATTCCTCATATTGCTCTTGGATATCAATTAATAAATTTTAAAATAAATTATTTTAATACTTTTATACATTTTTTTTAATAATATTATAAAATGTGTAACATCACTCAGTATGCATTTGGCACACGATTTTTTGCTATACTTATATAATTAATAATATAATTAAGACAAAAAATTAATCAAACAATATGTATGAGTGAGGAACAAAGATAAAATGCCAGTAGACATGTTTGTATGAAATACCAGATGAACTGAAGAAAAATTCTACCCCAGCTGCTCTCCATCATAGAAGGGTCCAGCACAAGTTCGGCCGAACTTGTGCTGGACACTTTTGGTCATGTGCAGTCAGATGGGATCAATACTCCGTATGGCAACAAAAAATTTTTTTTATCAAATTTCACTAGAAGTAGTTTGGTTTTGCTGAATCATCCACCTGCTGTTCTGCCCAATATCAGGTGTGTAATTTTTTATCTTTAAAGAAAAGGTCACTTATTACAATTAAGACCTGATGGCTCCCATTTGCTATAACACCTCTACTGGCTCTTGATAGCAGGAATTTTACCAGTATTTTTTTCATATTTTAACTCTTTTACTTTTATTTTACTCTTTTATTCCTCTTTTTACTTTTAAATTTCAATTTAATTTTTGTAAAACTATTCCTTTCCATATTTATTTACATCTATTTTGAAAAATTATTGAAGGTATATTTTCACATGGTATGCATTTGGCACACAAGTTTTTGCTATACTAATAACATTAATAATATAATGGTGATAAAATATTAATCGTATGATAAATATGAAAGATACAGACTGATCAAATACCAGTAGACATGTTTATGAGAAATACAAGATGAATGAACTGAAAAAAATTTCCACCCAAGCTACTCTCCATCATAAAAGTGTCCAGCACAAGTTCGGCCAAACTTGTGCTGGACACTTTTAGTCACGTGCAGTCAGATGGGATCAATTCTCTATATGGCAACAAAAAAAATTTTTTTATTAAACTTCACTACAAGCAGTTTTGTTTAGCTGAATCATCCACCTGTTGTTCTTCCCAACCTCAGGTGTATAATTTTTTATCTTTAAAAAAAGGTCACTTATTACAATTTAGCCCTGATGGCTTTTATTTTTTTCAACACTTCTACTGGCTCTTGTGAGCAAGAATTTTACTAGTATTTTGTTTTTCATAATTGATCTCTTTGAGATTAATTTTACCTTTTTATCCCTCATATTGCTTTTGTATATCAATTTATTTTTTGTAAAACAAATCATTTTCATATTTTTTTACCTTTATTTAATAATATTATAAAAGGTGTAACATCACCCAGTATGCATTTGGCACACGAGTTTTTGCTATACTTATAATATTAATAATATAATGGTGACAATAAATTAATAAAATGATATATATGAGTGAGGCACAAAGATCAAGTACCAATGGACATGTTTATAAGAAATACCAGATTAACTGAAGAAAAATTCTACCCTAGCTACTCTCCGTCATAAATGTGTCCAGCACAAGTTTGGCCGAACTTGTGCTGGACACTTTTTGTCACATGCAGTCTGGTGTGATCAATTCTCTCTCAATCATTGAACTAGAATTTGTTTGATATGGCTAAATGGTTATGCTGAAGTTTTTTTAAACCTCAGATTGGCACTTTTTTGTTTTTCAAAAAAGCAATTATAGTCCAAGTTTAGCCTCACTGGTGGACATTTGCCCCAACATGTCTACTTGCTCTTGATGGCAGTATATTTATTTTAATTTTTTATTTCATATTTGATTCCTTTAATTTTACCTTTTTAACCCTCATATTGCTTTTGTATATCAATTTTTTTTTTGTAAAACAGATCATTTTCATATTTTTTTACCTTTATTTAATAATATTATAAAAGGTGTAACATCACCCAGTATGCATTTGGCACACAAGTTTTTGCTATACTTATAATATTAAAACATAATGGTGACAAAAAATCAATCAAATGATAAATATGAGTGAGGCACAAAGATCAAATACCAGTGGACATGTTTATAAGAAATACCAGATGAACTGAAGAAAAATTCCACCCTAGCTAACCTCCATCATAAAAGTGTGCAGCACATGTTCGGCCAAACTTGTGCTGGACACTTTTTGTCACATGCAGTCTGATGTGATCAATTCTCTCTATTGCAATGAAGATGAATTTTTCTTCAATAATTGCACTAGAAGTTGTTTGATATGGCAAAATTGTCATCCTGAAGTTTTGGTAAAGCTCCAGTGGATTTTTTTTTATTTTTACAAAAAAGAAATTATAGTCCAAGTTTAGTGCCACTGGTGGGTGTTCACCCCATCATGTCTACTTGCTCTTGATAGGAGGAATTTCACTTTAATTATTTATTTCATATTTGATCCCTTTAATTTTACCTTTTTATCCCTCATATTGCTTTTGGATATCAATTTATTTTTTGTAAAACAAATCATTTTCATATTTTTTTACCTTTATTTAATAATATTATAAAAGGTGTAACATCACCCGGTATGCATTTGGCACACGAGTTTTTGCTATACTTATAATATTAATAACATAATGGTGACAAAAATTAATCAAATGATAAATATGAGTGAGGCACAAAGGTCAAATACCAATTAATCAATAGTTCTTTTTAATATTATAAATTTTTTGATTAAATAAAATGGTAATAATGAATTATATTTTTCATCCACAATTCCACTCTAATGATTCCCACTGCACAAAAAGGGTTCACTTGGTCCTTTCTTTACTGCTTGTGCATATATTTTATTGCCCACAGTACTACAATTTTTTGTAGTGATTATCCCACATCTGATTCAGGAATATTTTTAAACAATATAAGTTTTTTTTACAAAAGACCTTATCATATCCAATATCCCACAAAAAATACAACCTGTTTTTGTATTAAAGCCCGTTAATTATTAAGAAATTGTTAAAATAATTAGATTAGACCCTGGCACAGCTAGATCCATACCAACCGACCTAAAGTCTTTTCAATATTGAAAACATTAAATAAAATTATGATATCATACTAAATTATGGGCACCAACCATAATTCAGCACTTCTCATTTGCTCTGCTACAAAATGAGTGCATGTAGCATTTTTCTAACATTGTACTGTTTTTCTTCCTTCCCTCACACCTTTAGTCCAGAATGAAAATTTAGTATGAGTTTTGGTCAAAATGGTTTGCCAGTGTTAGCTGTATGCAATATGAATTCATATTGCATATTTCTATTTATGCATAAAATATACTCGTTAAGCATCATTTTTTTGCATTTTTCAATCATTATGCATATTCATTATACAGATTTATATGCATATTAATATATTTTATTCATATACGTATATGCACCTTTTTTGCATATTCAATATGCATATTTTTAATGCATATTCAATATGCATATTTTTAATGCATATTCAATATGCATTATCACTATGCATATTTTTTATGCATATTTATTCTTCATAGTCATTATGCATACACTTTGGATAGGTGATTCACATCAATTTTTAGCATGCAATAAGTATCCACCATGCAAATTCAAATGCATATGCATCTATATCATACACGCAACATATATTCAAGTTTAATATTTGAATATTAAGGTATGCTAAGTGATGTTGTTCAACCTTTTGCCAAACCTGAGATTAACTGATGTTCAATGTGGTTCTTAAGCTCTGCTCAAGGAGGGATTGTTCTGGATTCAATCTGTGACAGTTTATTTTTTCAATGTTTTTTCATCAGATTTAAAAACATCTTTCTGACAGTTTCAGGATGGTTTCCCAACAGTTTCCTGAAAAATTCCTAATAGTTTCAAAAAGAAATTCCCGTGGTGTATACCTTTGAAACACTTTCTTAATATTTGAAATAAAGAAAAAGTATATAAATTTACTAATATGTAGATATGCTAACTTTTGTATTACTAATATTGAAGATATGATAAAGTTAAAGGTATCATTGACTGATAATTGAAATTATGTTACTATTTTCTAATTTTTGATTTTTTTCTATTTTAAATCAAAATTGAATTCTCTTAGGATTGAACCATCAATGAGTAACAATTGGAAAAAAAAACGGCCAGGGAAGAACTCTAACAATAGGTGGGCCAAAGACATTGCTACTGGAATGAAACTTGTAAACGCTCTTGGAATGGATACAAATGGGAAGAAGCCACATTTCTATGCACGATCTTATGCAAATAATATGACAGATTGCAATAATTATTACAATTTTTTTCCTGGATGTAGTATTTATAAACCAAAAGGTGTCTTAATACCTAATGTTCTTGTGCAGACTTTTGAAATTCATGAGCTCAAAGAACTAGATATGTTAGAAGCTACGGTGCAATGCATTAAGGATCTTTCTTACTGCAAACATGAAATTAAAAATAATGGTTATCATCGAAGAGCTGGTGGTTTTAGAAAAATGTTTGGTGGTGTCTTTATTTTAGATAGGAAGAAATCTTTATATATTCATAAGTATCACTTTTTTTAATTTAAATTCTGAATTTTTGAATGCTTTTCCTTGCAGATGAATACACTGATGATATTGTACAAACGGATGAATATAAAAAAAGACTGAAGAGGATTGCAATGTACTTTGAATATTTTTTTAAAAAAATATTATATGTAAAGTATAATGAGGCAACTAATCTTTGTGCAAAGCTTGGTATTCCTGGATTTTCAAAAGTTTCTAGTGAAGAAGAGGGTGTACCATTTGCTAGTAATTTAACTTGGACATCTGGAGCAAATGGTAATGGGTTCTCCAATGAGGTTCATCTTGATGAGGATGCAAGTGAGTATACTTTAGGAATATTTTTTCCTAAAGATACAGAAACCAATACCATTCATATGAAGTATGATAAGACACAACCATGACAAACAGGTGGAGAACTTATGTTTCCCAAAATTCGAAGTAAAATCAACATTGAAGCAACTAATGGAATAACAGTGACATTATGGCCTGCCAATCCACTAAGGCATTTTACCTCAAGATGTCACAAAATTCCTGGCTTCACTAGGATAGGTTCTTCTATTCAAATCAGCACTAGACTTTTTCATGCTATAGAAAAGCTTAATGTTTTTGATATTGATATTTCAGAGTACTTGGAAATTAAAGAAGAAAAAGATAGGTATAAATATTTGATTAGTGCTTTGAGAGTTTTTTTGAAAAGAGATGACTTAATAGAGGAAGAAATAAATTCAGCAAAGTATTATTTATCTAATGTTAAGACAAATCTAAAAAATCAAGATATTTAAATATTAAAAATTTATATTATATATACACAACTTAATGCAAAATTAAACATGATAAATACTGGGAGTAGCTGTAACATTTTCAGTTTTGATAATTGTAGTATTATCTATTTTTTTTATTTGTGAAATAAAATAATTTTTTTTCATAATATTATAAGAAAATTTGCTTTCCTTTTGAGGAAATATATAAGTTGTGAAATCTTTAAATGTCATTTTTATTAAATTGGTAGAAAAGGTTCTAAAATAAAAAAACTATAATAAAGAATTTGAAATATATTAGCCATAAAAATGTGCTTTTAATGCTACCAAATTAACTGTATAGTAATTTAGGTCAAACAGGCTTATTAATAAAAAAGTTAATAATAAAGAGTTGATGAAAGAATTTTGAATCAATAATAGATTAAATTGTATTTTTATAAGAATGTACTCATTTAATTATTTAAATTGTTCTACTTCTGATTAAAAATGTTACACTCAACGAAAATATTTGTAATAATTAATAGATTATATAATATTAAAGGTAAAGTAACAAAACTAGAGCAGTTATCATATTTTTATATAAACAATAAAATATTTAAGAATTTAATAGGGGGTGTCAGTTCTGGCAAATCCGCACTTAAATTAAGTGCGGATTTCAAACCAAATCAGCACTTACAAATCAGCACTTAAATTTTGCAAAAAAGTCACTTATTTCAAAAAAGGGTGTCAGTTATGACCTCAAATCAGCACTTTTTTCCCGTTTTTTTTCACAACCACATTTTGGCCACAAAACATCCCTTCCTTTCTTACCCCATCCCTGTCACATGTGACACACTGACCTTCCTCGCTACCTACCCATCAATCCTCGGCACACACCCCTTCCTGACATTTTCAATATTTTGACCAGGCATGTTTACATTCTTTTTTACTTATTTCTTCTACTTTTTAATCTTTTTTCTTGTTATGTGCCAGTTTCATAATGCCTCCCAGACATTCCAAATCTCAAAAGGTAACTCAAAAATCTGCTTCGTCACAAAAGTCTCCTCGTAAAGCAAGGATTACATAGAAAAAAAATCAGTGACTTTTTCTATTACTTACAACTGTTTTTACTGAATTGAAAACTATGTTTCAGTTAATATTTTATGGAAGTGAACTCTGTTCTTTGCCCGAAGAACAGAGTTCATCCTCCTATTTTCACATTCTGTTTGCACCAATCTCCAACATTTTCAATATTTTGACCAGGCATGTTTACATTCTTTTTTACTTATTTCTTCTACTTTTTAATCTTTTTTCTTGTTATGTGCCAGTTTCATAATGCCTCCCAGACATTCCAAATCTCAAAGGGTAACTCAAAAATCTGCTTCGTCACAAAAGTCTCCTCGTAAAGCAAGGATTACATATAAAAAAAATCAGTGACTTTCTCTATTACTTACAACTGTTTTTACAGAATTGAAAACTATGTTTCAGCTAATATTTTATGGAAGTGAACTCTGTTCTTCGCCCAAAGAACAGAGTTCATCCTCCTATTTTCACATTCTGTTTGCACCAATCTCCATCCCTTTCAATTCTATCAACACATGCTTGTCTTCCCTCCCCATGCCTTTCGCTATCCTCCCAGCCCCATTGTATGCCATCCTCTTTTAAAGGTAATTCAAAAATCTGCTTCGTCACAAAAGTCTCCTCGTAAAGCAAGGATTACATATAAAAAAAATCAGTGACTTTTTCTATTACTTACAACTGTTTTTACAGAATTGAAAACTATGTTTCAGCTAATATTTTATGGAAGTGAACTCTGTTCTTCGCCCGAAGAACAGAGTTCATCCTCCTATTTTCACACTCTGTTTGCACCAATCTCCAACATTTTCAATATTTTGACCAGGCATGTTTACATTCTTTTTTACTTATTTCTTCTACTTTTTAATCTTTTTTCTTGTTATGTGCCAGTTTCATAATGCCTCCCAGACATTCCAAATCTCAAAGGGTAACTCAAAAATCTGCTTTGTCACAAAAGTCTCCTCGTAAAGCAAGGATTACATATAAAAAAAATCAGTGACTTTCTCTATTACTTACAACTGTTTTTACAGAATTGAAAACTATGTTTCAGCTAATATTTTATGGAAGTGAACTCTGTTCTTCGCCCAAAGAACAGAGTTCATCCTCCTATTTTCACATTCTGTTTGCACCAATCTCCATCCTTTTCAATTCTATCAACACATGCTTGTCTTCCCTCCCCATGCCTTTCGCTATCCTCCCAGCCCCATTGTATGCCATCCTCTTTTGATCCCCATTTCACCCCTCTCAACCTCTCCCAGACCCTTTTCTTCATTTAAAATGCCTCGGAACCCTTAATCTTCCCTTCCAACTCTTTCCCAACCTTTGAGTGACTGAAAAAATATGCGTTTGCTGAAAATATGCGATTTCATGTTGAGTTGATGAAAGAAAACACAGAGAGAAAAAAAAATAAGACTTTAACAGCAAATTCAAAAACCAAAAAAATATGCAAAAAAATTTACCATTCTCAGTGAATAATACATGCAAATTGATAATTTGAAGAGAAAGAGAAAAAAATTAAAATTGCGTTGAAAAATGTTGGAGTGTTATTGGAAGGATTTTCGCCCTTATACTAGTTGATTGAGAAATAGAAGTTTTGGATATAGTCGGAGGTGAATCAACTTGTTCATCTTCATACAGCTCTAACCATTGATCTTTGAGGTCAGCAAGTAGGTTATGAAGTATAGTGCAACACAGAATCCAGTTGATCACCGCCTCCATTTCAGATTTATTTCTAAGAGGACTTCTTAATTCCCTTAAACTAGAAAAACGGCCTTTCAAGATTCCAATAGAATGTTCAATACGGACTCTTGACTTTGCCAAATGATTGTTGAATTTGGCATTTTGACTGTCTTCTGAAGCTGCTCCCCGAAAAGCAGGAAGTACATACTTTCCATTCACATAAGCAGAATCTGCAAGAAGATACTGATTTTCATCAAAGAATTTTTCAGGTTCATTTGAAATATGCATTCTTTGGAAGACGTAGGAGTCATGACATGAGCCAGGATAGCCAGCAAAGAATGATATAAATTTTTTGTTTACGTCACATATAAGCTGAACGTTAATTGAATATCTATAAAGAAGATATATTTGTTTGTGTTAGTTTCAAGGAGGATGAAAGGAGTTAAAAATAATCTACCTCTTTTTACGGTCAAAGTAATTGTTTCCACCTTGAGCAGGTTTCTGGCTCAAAGGAATAGTAGTACCATCAACAAAACCAATACATCCTGGAAAGCCCTCTGCTTGCATAACCTGAGATGATTCAAGTTGCTCTTCTTTTGTTGGCCAGGTGAGAAGTTGAGATTCCAAGGAGTTGATGGCAGTGATACATCGTTTGGTATAAGTGTTAACTGAACCATACCCTAAATCAAAGACATTTTCTAAACGTTTCAAAGCGGCTCCATTACCATTTGAACCCAAACGACATAGTGTGATGGCCAATTGAATTGAAGGATGTTGTTGTTCTTTTTGAGAATTATTGTGAAATATGGGATGATCCTGAATAAGCTCAAGCAATTTAAGGAAACATTCCTGAGAAGTCCTGAACAGCCATCTAAAACTGGGTGTAGATAGTTTAAGAAGTGTTTGGATGGTGTACTTGGGGGTATGAAGTACTTGAGGCTTTCTGGGAAGAAGGTAACGTTTCCTGGCCATTTTTGATAAAACGAAAAAATCTTCTTCTAGATCAGAATCGGAATCAGAGTCCAAGAGCAGTTCAAGCGCCATGAAAGTCATTGCTTTATGTAATTTATCACAATTTGAAAGTGAGGAAGGCATGACTCTTATATGATATGATATGAAGATGTAAGTGATGTACGATGTTTTGAGTTATGAAGTGTTATTCTGCGGAGTGCTGCGTATGAATGGGATGATGCTGACAAATCAGTGAAATGGGACTTGATGGTGAAATCAGCACTTTTGGTTGAGAAAGTGCGGATTTGAGTGAAATAAGTGACTTATTTCATTTTGAAATCCACCAGTATTGGGGCTAGTGTGTTTTGGAAATCCGCACTTATTTAAGTGCGGATTTGGTCAAATTTAAGTGCGGATTTGTAAGTGCGGATTTGCCAAAACTGACACCCCCTAATACAAGTATTTGAAATCATATAAGTAGATTTTAAAATCTTTGTTTTTGCTGGACTTACAATAATTTTTTTTAATAATTAATTTAGAAAATCATGTCAAAGGTTACTTAATAAATTTCAAAGATGGTCACATTTTTGACGTATTTGAAGGAAAATAACTTGAATTATACAAGATAAATCATATAGACAGAACTTTATCTATTTACATGTTGAAATATTAATTTATTGAAAGGCTATGTTTAGCAAAAAAAAGTGATACTGGCTAAATGGATCTACAGTGATTAAGAAAATCTGCAGAAATAGCCCTAGCAATTCCCGGAGGACTTGGGGTATCAAATTTTAAAGGAAATGGATCACACTTGCTTATAAAAGGTTTTATTAATGTTAAAATATAGTTTTTTAAATTTTTCCAAATTATTTCTTCCATCAAATGATTTTTTTTTCATGTAAATTAAGAAACTTAACTTCTGATATTACCTCCAAGCAATCAGCTGCTAAAGCCAATCTATGATCTTAAGAGCTTAGAAATAAACCACAGACTCCATTGATTATATAGAATGTGAAAGATTGATATCGTTGGTGGGAGTATTCAGAATTTATTTTGTTTAGTGCAGCCTTTTGTTTCTGTCTCATTATAGTCAGTTCAGTATTTTTGGTTTTCTCACTTGATTGTTGATCTTCGCTAGTCTTGCCACTTGATATTGTTTCAGCACAATATTTTGATTTAAGAATGATAATTGACATAATTATATCAATGATAATATTGCTGATTTGAAGAAGAGTTGACATTAATATATCACAGGTTCGAAGTGCAGTGGGAACAACTTCTAAGCCATCAGCAATCGGACTCTTCAGATTTGAAAGGTGAGCTAGAAGCTGAAGACCATGTTCAATTGTATAATCTGAGTTAATGTTTTGATTTGATGGAAGCTGACTGAATTCATGTGCCGTCAGATAAAGTGAAGATGATATAAGAGATACCCATGAAGAACGGCAGTGGTCACTTGGGATCATTAATCTCATGAGCATTCGGATAAGATTGGATTCAGGGTGATCTGTTTTCTTTGTTGAGGAAAGAATTTAAGTATTTAAACCATTAGGATCACATAAATCTTCCATTTTTTTAAATCAATGTTATCTAGTACCCATAGCTGTGAGCTATCAATCTCTAAAAAAATATTTGCTACAAAAGGAAAAAAAAATAAGTAAAAGAACAAAAGTCAAGACTAAAAATTATGGTAACTTACATAACTCAGTAAGTTTTGAAAGCCAATCTTCTCCACAAGATTTTTCCCAATGAAAAGTAAACATTGGAATATATAACATGGGTTCTTGGGAAGAAGTAGAAGAGCGTAATTCGAGGAGAGTAACAATTTCCAACAACGACCTGAGGACCTTTGCCGTGCTGATTCTACCTTTATAAAAATTATGAATTTTACAGAATTCCTCCTGCAAATCAGAGTCTTTTAGGACTGAGGGTGAAAAAGTTAGAGGTTTTTTCGATATCTTGATTGGAGTTGATTTTATTGGTAGAGAAGCTTTCAAAGTGGTCAAAGTAGGTAATTTAGGAGGTGATGGGTATTGCTTCTTAGAAATGAAGGAATTTGGTGATGAGCTGTTTGAATCATCATCTTTATCAAACATATTGTCATGTCTTGAAGAAGATTTTAAATTTTGCTTTTTTTGATGAACAAGCATAGCTTCATATTCTGACAGTTGATCATTGCTATTTTCATCGCTCTTTTCATCATCTTCATCAGGGAGAGGGCCTTTATGGATGGAACAATCTACAGCAGGCGAGTTTCTGGTACAAAATATCAAAAGAAAGATAAAAAGTACAATATGTAAGCAATAAAAGAGATATATGATTGAATTTTAAAGATAAAAGAATAACAATAAAAAAAAGGAAACAAGAATATACTCATTATCAAAGCCTTTGCTTTTTTTTTGAGATTTATTATTTGATACATCGGAAAATTCATTAGCAGAAGCCGGTTTAATACGTCAAACAAAAGAGGAGCCTTGGGATAATCTCTTTTTCTTGGAGTGGATAACAGGTGTTTCAAGATTTTCCTTAGAAGTTGAAGCATGAGTTAAATCTGATGGTTCATCTGTCTCATCATCATCCCTAATGACAATGATTTCATCAGGAGGAATCATACCCTCCTTGTAAGCTACAAATATATATGAAGAAAAAAAATATTAATAATCTTATCTACTAATTTAAAAGGAGACAAAAAAGGTGAAGAACATACATTTTTCAAGAATTTTCACATATTGGAGTAAGTCATTACAAGGGTTAGATTAATATGAAGGAGAAGGATTATTGTTAAGGATCTTGACAAGTTCTTCTGTTTTATCTCTAGCCAATTCAAGTAAATTGAGATACTGAACTCTTGTTATTTCCTGCCTCTCATTGCTAAGTACAGGAGGGTTAGGTGCCATGCCATGTGGCAGACATGGTGCAAGCTCAAAAGCTTCAAAGTGAGTATCAATCAGAGAGTGGGATGAAACACATTCGGGTGCTGGAAAATCAATTTTTTGAAAAAAAAGATATAAAACATAAGTGAAATATATAAATTAAGAGAGAGGAACATGATATACATACAAAGTGGAGGTGTAGGATTTTGTATACTAGACATATTGATTAATGAATATTAAAAAAAAGTATTCGATATCAAAAAATTATGATTTAATATGATGAATAATTATAAGAAACTCTATTCTAGAAAATTGAAGTTGATAATTTAATAGGATAAAAAATTGAATAAGATTAAAATTAAAGTGAGGATGAAAGAAACAGAAAACATAAAGAGGGCGATTTTATATTATTTGAGCTTTTTTTAACATGTATTATTCATAGTGGGGTAAACTGAGAAACATGCTAAATCACAATCTGTTTATATTGAAGCGAAATTTGATGTAGCTGAAAGAAAATACTAGTAATTCTTTGGGGACTTCTAGTCTGAAAAACAAATAATAACAAATGTATATCCCATATGCACATTGCCACGGGTAAATACAAAATTTTTTAAATTAGAATTTACTCCTAATCAGTGGAGATACACTTAATTAGTATATTATATGAAAAAAAAGGATAATCCTTTATGAATATTTGTTAAATTTACTTTCAGATGACAATGCAAGATTCACATATATACTGATATGACTCATCAAACAAGAAATGAATTATAAATATAAAATTGGTAACATTAAAATTTAAGATAAGAATTTGTTTTTTAAGTGACAGGAGGAGTGTCAGGCTAGGGTGTGGGAACCGTGACTAAACTATTGATAAACTTGGATACAACTAAGGGGAAAAAAAAATTGAATAGTTTTATTTTACAATATATCTTAGTCTGCACAAGATATTGCATTGTTGTCCCTAATTATACCAATATTGTTACTTTTTAAAAGTCATAGGACTACTAAGTTGATAAAATATTATTATGAATCACCCAATGAAATACCTTAAGCAACATTCACAATTATTAAAATAATAATATTCAATTTGAGATTTGGATTAGCTAATTTTTCACAACTTACCACAGTTTTGATTAATATAATAAAACTTGAAAAAAATTGTTGAGATAACCTAGAAATGGGTGCAAGAAAACGATGAAACATATGACTTGAAACTTAACTCATACACTATTGATAAGCTTCATGGATCCTGACTAATTTCTATTGAAATTAATTTTGAGACTGGAATATTGAATTTTAGCTATGACCAAGTACTGTAAGTGCCATGGTTTGTATTAAATATATTGGTGTGGAAATTAATTTTGATAGGAATCAACAAGTATCATATGGCACCATGCATGAAACCCTGACAGAAACCACCAAATTTATGAGGCAATGAACCTCATAATTTCGATTGAAATTAATGTATACCCCTGCATATTGAATACAAGCCATTTCACATGGACTACACAGACATAGATAAAATTCAACATGCATGGCTTAAAATTAATTTCGATTGAAATGAACCAAGGCATTAAAACATCAATTTTTATATGGTGTAGTTGATCAAACCAGTTAATCTAACTGCTTAGCTTACCTATACTTATAGGAATTTTATGCATAGTCCATGTCCATATTAATTTTGATCAAAATTAATGTTGACTAATACATAATGAATACATGCTATGCCACTTACACTTGCCAGGCATAGCTACCATTAAATATGCCAGTATCAAAAATTAATTTCGATCGAAATTAATGAGCATGATAATCATGAATTTCTGGAGTCAACTGCTTATTTTTATGCATGGTGCCTTGCAACATTAATTTCGATCGAAATTACTTTTGATACTGGCATATTGCATGTAGCTATGCCTGGAAAGTGTAAGTGGCATAGTGTGTATTCAGTATGTATTGGTCAACATTAATTTCGATCGAATTTAATATTGACATTTGCATATTGAACCCAAGCCAGAAAACAACCCAAAAGATTCTTCATAAAACTGCCCATTAATTTCGATCGAAATTAAGGCTGACCAAATACATATTGAATGGTAGTTATATCTGGTCTGAGTAAGCAGAGATTACTTACATTCAATATGTGTTGGTCAACATTAATTTTGATCAAAATTAATGAGCATTTTGATGATGAACTTTTTCAGTCAGTTAGTTGTTTCAATGCATAATGGCATTCCAACATTAATTTTGATCAAAATTTATGTTGAAGTGATATAATGCTTTTTTTCATGACATGTAAAGGACAGCAAGTATTTTTAAGTATTGAAATTTACTATACATGTTGAGGGTAAATATAAAATTTACATATCCATATTAATTTCTATAAAACTTAATGTTGGCCAATACATAATAAATAGTAAATATGCCTGGCTAGTGTAAGTGGCATAGCTTTTTTTCAATCTGCACTTGGAAACATTAATTTCGATTGAAATTAAGGTTCATGATTATCATCAATTTATGCAGTCAGTTGCTTACTGTTATGCATGGTAACATGTCAAGATTAATTTTAATAAAAATTTAATTTGACATGCCACCAAGCATTTTTCTGTAACATGAAAAGTAGGGCCCTCTATTCTTAATTAAACACATTACAATGCATATTGAGCATGTATATATCATTTACACATTAATATTAATTTCAATCAAAATTAATGTTGACCAATAAACATTGAACACAAGCTTTACAACTTACACACACCAGATATAACTACCATTCAATATGTATATGGTCAACACTAATTTCGATAGAAATTAATGAGCAGTTTTATGAAGAATTGTTTGGGTTGTTTTCTGGTTTGAGTTCAATATGCAAATGTCAATATTAAATTCTATTGAAATTAATGTTGACCAATAAGTAATGAATACACACTATGCCACTTACACTTTCCAGGAATAGACACCATGCAATATGCCAGTATCAAAAGTAATTTCAAACAAAATTAATGTTGGCAAGGCACCATGCATAAAAATAAGCAGTTGACTCCAGAAATTCATGATTATCATGCTCATTAATTTCGATCGAAATTAATTTTTGATACTGGCATATTTAATGGTAGCTATGCCTGGCAAGTATAAGTGGCATAATGTGTATTCACTATGTATTGGTCAACATTAAATTCGATTGAAATTAATATGGATACATAAATGTGACATAAAGAGGTATGGACCATCAATTATTTGAAAATACATTTTTATATCTCATACATTATTTGTTTTTCTTAAATAAAATGTTACTCCCTCTCAATATCACTTTATAACATTTACCAAGCTGCTTTGAAAAAAAATCAGAATACATAAAATTCAATATTAGATAGCTATATTAAACAGAAGATCACTGTTATACCTAAGTTATGATGATGTTGATGCTCTATTAATTGATTCCCAAATCTTTACCAGATCAATATCAGCTCCAACCCCAAGTGACTCACGTTCATTCACAGATAATCCTTGCAAAAATGTTGCTGAATAGCAATTCTTGGGGAGGTATTTGGGAACATTGAATATACCATTTTGTGCAATTGTCCTTTCTGATGACCGTGAATATGTTTTTAATGTTGATTTTCTTTGAGCTGGTGTATGGGCTAAGTCCTTTGTCATCTTATCCATTTTTTTAAACAAATCATTGAGTTCAGGATTTTTCCATCCAGGAATAGCTCGGATAGGTGCAGTTGGGGCTGGTGCTGGGCATTCCTCGATATCAGAGATGCACCTAGTATTATGAAAAAGCACAACAAAACCTAGCACATCACTGCAGAGATCTCTTGCTAACTTGTAGCGTGAACTAGCAATCTGAATTCCAACTAAATCAGCTTCATAATAACAAAAAGCAAAGTAAAATAAAAAAACTTACCTTGGTCCAATAACGTTTTACTTGTGCCCTTGCCCTCTTTTCAATCTTTTCTCTTGGTACCCTTTCCTCTTCTTGCCCAAACAACCTTATCATCTCCTTCCCCTTATTAACTACCCATTTCTCCATAACACATTGAGTGAACTGAAGCTTTGACTGATCGATTGTATTCAAGGTGGTGAGCAACCTGGTACAGTGGTTGCATTCTATGCTTCCCATGTCTTGATTCCAAGTTGATTCCAAAAAATCACGGCAAGTCCAATCAAAGGCAAATTTCCGAAAACCTTTTACTTGCAATTCATGCTCTAAGTTTCTTTTGACAGAAAGTGGGATTGGTCCTCCTCCTTTTAGTCCTCGAAGCTCAGGTGCTAAAAAAAATTCGGGTAGTCGAATTTTCGTTGCAAGAAGGCTATAGGTTTGGTTATCAGAAATTGTCAATCAGCTGCAGAATTGGCACGGTTAGAAGATTGGACTTGGGTTAGGACAGTTTGAATGGTTTTTAGTTTGAATTGGCTCCAAGCTTTCCAATTTTCAATCTCCAAAGGTGTTGGGCTTGCAGGATATTTTAATATTTGTGTTGGTCCCCCAAGACAATACTTCAGAAAGTGGTAAATATTTCTATTTAGACTTTCCAAGCTCCTGGGAACATCATTCCTTCTAACTAAGCCTCTTACAGCCCTTAACCCCCGTTCTCGTTCATGAGACTCTGCTGAATTGAGTCTGTGGTAATCACTGATACCCATAATGATTGAGGTATTCACTAAAAATTCAAATAAGTTAATTAAATTGGTTATTTTTCAATAAAATAATACACTACAAATTTGACTTTCCAGCTCCACTTGTGCTTGCTCCTTGGTTAGGCTGAGAAGATGATGATTGGTCTCCAAAAAATTCCCTCAATACTTCACTAGACCAATCTCTTCCTAGCTGATCCGCACGCTGATCAGCACTTTCAGTAGCAGAAGGATGATTGGTATTAAAATTTCTTGGTTCTGCATGAGACACTTGGCCTGGATTGGGATTAGGTTGTGGGTTAGGATTAGGCGGTACAGATTGAGATGCATCTGGAGGTGGATCAGCAGCGGGTGGTGGAGGAGTATTTTGAGTATTAGTATGTTGAGGTGAAAAACAATCAGAATCGGTTGGGTCAACAGACATCCCTTCAAAATTATCATCCATAATGAACTGTAATAAAATAAAAAATAAAAAAAATAATCAGTTGTTAAAATTTATACCTATCAAAGCTAAAGTAAAAAAAGATACTATGTATATAGTCTTGTTAACGTGTATGTTCTCTTGTCAAAAAATAATGTGAATAATATATAGCTATCAGCTAAAGTTGGAAGGTCAAACTATTTATAGTAGATGAATGAGAAAGAAGATTATTGATTAAGTAACAATTTTATCATATTTCTCATTATCATGATTTTCTTTCTTTCATTCTTACATTTAAGATAAAAATGACTCATTGAAAGCATGGGTTCACTCGCAATAAAAGAAATCAAAGTAATTTTTCACTCATTTATGATAAGGTAAGTTGGATGCATTGCATTTTTATTGAGCATTGAAATATTTATTTTACCATCTACAAACATCACCAATCCTACAAATTTTCCCAATCCCAAATTAACACAAAGATGTTAGTCAACAGAAAATTAATTTGATTAATTTTTTCACTCACTACTGTCTGCAGTCCAATGGCAGTGACAACCTCGTCTTTGATTCCAAACATTCCTTTTTTGTGCTCAACAGTAGCTGCATGTCCAATTATTGCATCTTTCTATATCACAATTTGAGTTGCTTTGGCTACTCTTACTAACCGACAATGCACTTGTGGGAAAAGCTCATAGGGATCCTTTGATGTTTCTTCTGTTGAAATTGATATATCACAGGTTTGAAGTGCAGTGGGACCAACTTCTAAGCCATCAGGAATGGGACTCTTCAGATTTGAAAGATGAGCTAGAAGCTGAAGACCACGTTCAATTGGACAATCTGAGTTAATGTTTTGATGTGATGGAAGCTGGCTGAATTCATGTGCGGTCAGATAAAGTGAAGATGATATAAAAGATACCCATGAAGAACGGCAGTGGTCACTTGGGATCATTAATCTCATGAGCATTCGGATAAGATTGGATTCAGGGTGATCTGTTTTCTTTGTTGAGGAAAGAATTTCAGTATTTAAACCATCAGGATCACATAAATCTTCCATTTTTTTGAAATCAATATTATCGAGTACCCATAGCTGTGAGCTATCAATCTCTAAAAAAATATTTGCTACAAAAGGTAAAAAAATAAGTAAAAGAACAAAGTCAAGACTAAAAATTATGGTAACTTACATAACTCAGTAAGTTTTAAAAGCCAATCTTCTCCACAAGATTTTTCCCAATGAAAAGTAAACATTGGAATATTTAACATGGGTTCCTGGGAAGAAGTAGAAGAGCATAATTCAAGGAGAGTAACAATTTCCAAACACAACCTGAGGACCTTTGCCGTGCTGATTCTACCTTTATAAAAATTATGTATTTTACAGAATTCCTCCTGAAAATCAGAGTCTTTTAGAACTGAGGGTGAATAAGTTAGAGGTTTTTTTGATATCTTGATTAGAGTTGATTTTATTGGTAGAGAAGCTTTCAAAGTGGTCAAAGTAGGTAATTTAGGAGTTGATGGGTATTGCTTCTTAGAAATGAAGGAATTCGGTGATGAGCTGTTTGAATCATCATCTTTATCAAACATATCGTCATGTCTTGAAGAAGATTTTAAAGTTTTCTTGTTTTGATGAGCAAGCATAGCTTCATATTCTGACAGTTCATCATTGCTATTTTCATCGCTCTTTTCATCATCTTCATCAGGGAGAGGGCGTTAATGGATGGAACAATCTACAGTAGGTGAGTTTCTGGTACAAAATATCAAAAGAAAGATAAAAACTACAATATGTAAGCAATAAAAGAGATATATGATTGAATTTTAAACATAAAAGAATAACAATAAAAAAAAAGGAAACAAGAATATACTCATTATCAAAGCCTTTCTTTTTTTTGAGATTTATTATTTGATACATCAGAAAATTCATTAGCAGAAGCCATTTTAATACATCAAACAAAAGAGGAGCCTTGGGATAATTTCTTTTTCTTGGAGCGGATAACAGGTGTTTCAAGATTTTCCTTAGAAGTTGAAGCATGCGTTAAAGCTGATGGTTCATCTGTCTCATCATCATCCCTAATGACAATTATTTCATCAGGAGGAATCATACCCTCCTTGTAAGCTACAAATATATATGAAGAAAAAAATTTTTAATAATCCTATCCACTAATTTAAAAGGAGACAAAAAAGGTGAAGAACATACTTTTCTCAAGAATTTTCACATATTGGAGTAAGTCATTACAAGGGTTAGATTAATATGAAGGAGAAGGATTATTGTTAAGGATCTTGACAAGTTCTTCTGTTTTATCTCTAGTTAATTCAAGTAAATTGCGATACTGAACTCTTGTTATTTCCTGCCTCTCATTGCTAAGTACAGGAAGGTTAGGTGCCATGCCATGTGGAAGACATGGTGCAAGCTCAAAAGCTTCAAAGTGAGTATCAATCAGAGAGTGGGATGAAACACATTCGGGCGCTGGAAAATTAATTTTTTGAAAAAAAAAGATATAGAACATAAGTGAAATATATAAATTAAGAGAGAGGAAAATGATATACATTCAAAGTGGAGGTTTAGGATTTTGAATACTAGACATATTGATTAATGAATATTAAAAATAAGTATTTGATATCAAAAAATTATGATGTAATATGATGAATAATTATAAGAAACTCTATTCTAGAAAATTGAAGTTGATAATTTAATATGATGAAAAATTGAATAAGATTAAAATTAAAGTGAGGATGAAAGAAACAGAAAACATAAAGAGGGGGATTTTATATTATTTGAGCTTTTTTTAACATGTATTATTCATAGTGGGGTAAACTGAGTAACATGCTAAATCACAATCTGTTTATATTGAAGCGAAATTTGATGTAGCTAACAGAAAATACTAGGAATTCTTTGTGGACTTTTAGTGTGAAAAACAAATAATAACAAATGTATATCCCAAATGCAAATTGCCATGGGTAAATACAAAATTTTTTAAATTAGAATTTACTCATAAACAATGGAGATACACTTAATTAGTATATTATATGAAAAAAAAGGATAATCCTTTATGAATATTTGTTAAATTTACTTTCAGATGACAATGCAAGATTCACAAATATACTGTTATGCCTCATCAAACAAGAAATGAGTTATAAATATAAATTTGGTAACATTAAAATTTAAGATAAGAACTTGTTTTTTAAGTGACAGGAGGAGTGTCAGGCTAGAGTGTGGGCACCGTGACCAAACCATTGATAAACTTGGATACAACTAAGGGAAAAAAATTGAATAGTTTTTTTTTTACAATATATCTTAGTCTGCACAAGATATTGCATTTTTGTCCCTAACTATACCAATATTGCTACTTTTCAAAAGTTAGAGGACTACTAAGTTGATAAAATATTATTATGAATCACCCAATGAAATACCTTAAGCAACATTCAAAATAATTAAAATATTAATATTCAATTTGAGATTTGGATTAGCTAATTTTTCACAACTTACCACAGTTTTGATTAATATAATAAAACTTGAAAAAAATTGTTGAGATAACCTAGAAATGGGTGCAAGAGAATGATGAAACATATGACTTGAAACTTAACTCATACACTATTGATAAGCTTCATGGATCCTGATTAATTTCTATCAAAATTAATTTTGAGACTGGCATATTGAATTTTAGCTTTGACCAAGTAATGTAAGTGCCATGGTTTGTATTCAATATATTGGTGTTGAAATTAATTTTGATAGGAATTAACAAGTATCATATGGCACCATGCATGAAACCGTGACAGAAACCAACAAATTTATGAGGCAATGAACCTCATAATTTTGATTGAAATTAATGTATACCCCTGCATATTGAATACAAGCCATTTCACATGGACTACACAGACATAGATAAAATTCAACATGCATGGCTTAAAATTAATTTTGATCAAAATTAACCAAGGCATTAAAACATCAATTTTTATATGGTGTACTTGATCAAACCAGTTAATCTAACTGCTTAGCTTACCTATACTTATTGGAATTTTATGCATAGTCCATGTCCATATTAATTTCAATCAAAATTAATGTTGACTAATACATAATGAATACATGCTATGCCACTTACACTTTCCAGGCATAGCTACCATTAAATATGCCAATATCAAAAATTAATTTTGATCAAAATTAATGAGCATGATAATAATGAATTTCTGGAGTCAACTGCTTTTTTTATGCATGTTGCCTTTCCAACATTAATTTCGATTGAAATTGCTTTTGATACTGGCATATTGCATGTAGCTATGCCTGGAAAGTGTAAGTGGCATAGTGTGTATTCATTATGTATTTCTCAACATTAATTTCAATCGAATTTAATATTGAAATTTGCATATTGAACCCAAGCCAGCAAACAACCCAAAAGATTCTTCATAAAACTGCCCATTAATTTCAATCAAAATTAAGGCTGACCATATAAATATTGAATGGTAGTTATATCTGGTCTAAGTAAGCAGAGATTACTTATATTCAATATGTATTGGTCAAAATTAACGAGCATTTTGATCATGAACTTTTTTAGTCTGTTAGTTGTTTCAATGCATAATGGCATGCCATCCCTAATTTTGATCAAAATTAATGTTGAAATGATATAATGCTTTTTTGCATGACATGTAAAGGACAGCAAGTATTTTTAAGTATTTAAATTTACTATACATGTTGAGGTTAAATATAAAATTTACATATCCATATTAATTTCTATAAAAATTAATGTTGACCAATACATAATAAATAGTAAATATGCCTGGTTAGTGTAAGTGGCATAGCTTTTTTTCAATCTGCACTTGGCAACATTAATTTCGATCAAAATTAAGGTTCATGATTATCATCAATTTATGCAGTCAGTTGCTTACTGTTATGCATGGTAACATGTCAAGCTTAATTTTAATAAAAATTGAATTTGACATGCCACCAAGCATTTTTCTGTAAGATGAAAAGTAGGGCCCTCTATTCTTAAGTAAACACATTACAATGCATATTGAGTATGCATATAACATTTACACATTAATATTAATTTCAATCAAAATTAATGTTGACCAATACACATTGAACACAAGCTTTACAACTTACACACACCAGATATAACTACCATTCAATATGTTTATGGTCAACCCTAATTTTGATTGAAATTAATGAGCAGTTTTATGAAGAATTTTTTGGGTTGTTTGCTGGTTTGGGTTCAATATGCAAATGTCAATATTAAATTCTATTGAAATTAATGTTGACCAATACATAATGAATACACACTATGCCACTTACACTTTCCAGCAATAGACAACATGCAAGATTCCAGTATCAAAATAAATTTTGATCAAAATTAATGTTGGAAGGGCACCATGCATTAAAATATGCAGTTGACTCCTGTAATTCATGATTAACATGCTCATTGATTTTGATACTGGCATATTTAATGGTAGCTATGCCTGGCAAGTGTAAGTGGCATAGCGTGTATTCACTATGTATTGGTCAACATTAAATTAGATTGAAATTAATATGGATACATAAATGTGACATAAAGAGGTATGGACCATCAATTTGTTGAAAATACATTTTTATATCTCATACATTATTTGTTTCTCTTAAAAAAAATGTTACTATCTCTCAATATCAACTTATAACATTTACCAAGCTTCTTTGAAAAAAAAAGAATACATAAAATTCAATATAAGATAGCTATATTACACAGAAAATCACTGTTATACCTAAGTTATGATGATTTTGATGCTCTATTAATTGATTCCCGAATCTTTACCATATCAATATCAGCTCTAACCCCAAGTGACTCACATTCATTCACAGATAATCCTTGCAAAAATGTTGCTGAATAGAAATTCTTGGGGAGGTATTTGGGAACATTGAATACATCATTTTGTGCAACTGTCCTTTCTGATGACCGTGAATATGTTTGTAATGCTGATTTTCTTTGAGCTGGTGTATGGGCTAAGTCCTTTGTCATATTATCCATTTTTTTAACAAATCATTGAGTTCAGGATTTCGCCATCCAGGAATAGCTTGTATAGGTGCAGTTGGGGCTGGTGCTGGGCCTTCCTCAATATCAGAGATGCACCTAGTATCATGAAAAAGCACAACAAAACCTGGCACATCACTGCAGAGATCTCTTGCTAACTTGTAGCGTGCACTAGCAATCTGAATTCCAACTGAATCAGCTTCATAATAACAAAAAGCAAAGTAAAATAAAAAACTTACCTTGGTCCAATAACGTTTTACTTGTGCCCTTGCCCTCTTTTTGATCTTTTCTCTTGCTACCCTTTCCTCTTCTTGCCCAAATAACCTTATCATCTCCTTCCCCTTATTGACTACCCATTTATCAATAACACATTGAGTGAACTGAAGCCTTGACTGATCGATTGTATTCAAGGTGGTGAGCCACCTGGTACAGTGGTTGCATACTATGCTTCCCATGTCTTGATTCCAAGTTGATTCTGAAAAATCACGGCAAGTCCAATCAAAGGTGAATTTCTGAAAACCTTTTTCTTAAAATTCAAGCTCTAAGTTTCTTTTGACAGAAAGTGAGATTGGTGCTCATCCTTTTAGTCCTCTAGGCTCAGGTGCTGGAAAAAATTCAGGTAGTCGAATTTTGGATCGCAAGAAGGCTATAGAATTGGTTATCAGAAATTGTCGATCAGCTGCAGAATTGGAATGGTTAGAAGATTGGACTTGGTTAGGAAAGTTTGAATTGGTTCCAAGCTTTCCAATTTTCAATCTCTAAAGGTGTTGGGCTCGCAGGATATTTTGTTATTTGTGTTGGTCCCCCAAGACAATACTTCAGAAAGTGGTAAATATTTCTATTTAGACTGTCCGACCTCCTGGGAACATTATTCCTTCTAACTAAGCCTCTTACAGCCCTTAACCCCCATTCTCGTTCATGAGACTCTGCTGAATTGAGTCTGTGGTAATCACTGATACCCATAATGATTGAGGGATTCACTAACAATTCAAATAAGTTAATTAAATTGGTTATTTTTCAATAAAATAATACACTACAAATTTGACTTTCCAGCTCCACTTGTGCTTGCCCCTTGGTTAGGCTGAGAAGATGATGATTGGTCTCCAAAAAATTCCCTCAATACTTCACTAGCCTAATCTCTTCCTAGCTGATCCGCATGCTGATCAGAACTTTCAGGAGAAGAAGGATGATTGGTATTAAAATTTCTTGGTTCTGCATGAGACACTTGGCCTGGATTGGGATTAGGTTGTGGGTTAGGATTAGGCGGTACAGATTGAGATGCATCTGGAGGTGGATCAGCAGCGGGTGGTGGAGGAGTATTTTGAGTATTAGTATGTTGAGGTGGAAAACAATCAGAATCGGTTGGGTCAACAGACATCCCTTCAAAATTATCATCCATAATGAACTGTAATAAAATAAAAAATAAAAAAAATAATCAGTTTTTAAAATTTATACCTATCAAAGCTAAAGTAAAAAAAGATACTATGTATATAGTCTTGTTAACGTGTATGTTCTCTTGTCAAAAAATAATGTGAATAATATATAGCTATCAGCTAAAGTTGGAAGGTCAAACTATTTATAGTAGATGAATGAGCAAGAAGATTATTTATTAAGTAACAATTTTATCATATTTCTCATTATCATGATTTTCTTTCTTTCATTCTTACATTTAAGATAAAAATGACTCATTGAAAGCATGGGTTCACTCGCAATAAAAGCAATCAAAGTAATTTTTCACTGATTTATGATAAGGTAAGTTGGATGCATTGCATTTTTATTGAGCATTGAAATATTTATTTTACCATTTACAAACATCACCAATCCTACAAATTTCCCAATCCCAAATTAACACAAAGATGTTAGTCAACAGAAAATAAATTTGATTAATTTTTTCACTCACTACTGTCTGCAGTCCAATGGCAGTGAAAACCTCGTCTTTGATTCCAAACATTCCTTTTTTGTGCTCAACAGTAGCTGCATGTCCATTTATTGCATCTTTCTTAATCACAATTTGAGTTGCTTTGGCTACTCTTACTAAACGATGATGCACTTGTGGGAAAAGCTCATAGGGATCCTTTGATGTTTCTTCTGGACGGAGCTCCTTGAAAGGACTTACTATTAAATATAATTGATAATTCTCTTCCTTTGACCTGAAAAGATCATCAATTTTCCCAAACTGGCTATCTTTTCCATAGTAGAATTCAATTGTTGAATTATCAATGTGTCAATGGTAACTAGTAAACCTCTTTCCATGTATCAATATGCTTGCTACATTTTCAACTACCCAATCCCCACTTTTCTCCGATGGTGTCAAAGCCCCTCTTGAAGTTTCTTTTTCCATTCATGCCCTTACCCATTTAGTAAATAATGCCATACTTAGATGGATCAATTTGTTTTGTTTATTGAGATCAATATGGATTTTTTTAGTCTCACATTGATCATTATCTTCAGCTTCACCAAGATCTAATACCCTATACTTCCAATACCAATGTTTGAGCATTGTTAGCGGTATTTCTCCTGTGGTAAATATTAATAAATTAGCACAGCTGAGTTTTTAAATCATTTCTTACAAACATTACATACGTGGATGGTGATTGTTTGGAATTTCAGATAATATAGGATTCACCCGCTCTCCAGACCAAGTAGCTGTACCTGATGGTGGACCAAGACACTTTATCATTTCAGGATAATGTTGAGTGATATGCAGATTTGGCTTCGCATTAATATTCTTCCAACCCTCTTCCAGGCACTCACAATACTCTAACAGAAATTGATCTAGATCTTTAAGCTCATTAGTCTGTATATTTTTAATGTCAAATAATTGGTGATCGAGCATAATGTTACAAGTGACTTGAGAAGATAATATTCTCTTGGTTTTTCAGCTGAGGAAGCTGAAGATTCAGATTTTTTAAATTTTTCAAACCAAAGGGGTATAAGTGACAAAAGGAAGTAGAGAGTATACAGCATGTGCCATTCTGCTGCCTGGAGGGATCCTGCCTTTTTAGATCCTACTGATTTTGGAACTCGTGTTAGCCAGGAAGGTCTTCTTACTTGATCAATCATCTTCCATACAACCTGTAGCTCTGATACCGTGCTTCGTGGATTACTTCTACCTTCATTTTCTTTCTCCTTACCTTTCCTTTTATTTTCTTCATCTCTAGCTGTCTCATTTGATGAGTGAGATCCTTCACTCTGTGATATGCTAATGCTCCTTTGCCTTAAGTTATACAATGAATTCCTACTGTCACAGCTGTGAGACGGTATTGAGGCCAAATTGCTATATGGAGGAATAAATTTGGAGCTGGATGACCTACTCTGGCTTCTCGATAACTTTTTTCCCAATCCTTCATTACCTAGTCCATGATGACTTGATGACTGTATTGAACTCGTAATTCTTTGCTGCTTGTGCTGTCTCATGTGTCCTGTATCATCATCATCATTATTCTTGGTGCTTAAGCTACTTCTATGTTTTTTCGAATGTTTGTGCAGTGAAGTATCAGAAAAGAAATCTTCATCTTCTTCTCTTACATGCCAATTTTTATCCTTTTCCAGCTTTCTTTCTAGATCTTTTGCTGCATTTTGGATTTTAAAATAGCTTAGACTGTGATCTTTTAGGTTGCCAAGCATATGTGAATGCATAACATCAATTGAGCAATATTCAGTTGGATGCCAATGTTCAAGGTTATTTAGCTCACTCCATTGTACCCCATGATTCTGAACAATTGATACCCGCTCCCAATGTGACTTGGAATTTTTCCACTTTGTTGCCCAGCACATATGATCCTCATGATTCCGTAATGAAAAATTTCCCACATTCTTTTCACTAATTTCATCTTTAGAGATATTACAGAAAGAGCAGAACATTTTTTCAGAGTGAGTCAAAAAGCAAGCCAATTTTTGTATTGCAGGAATATCACCTATCAAAGAGAACAATGCAACTCTTAATTTCCGGCCTCGTGGATAAAGATGCGTCTTTTCAATCAATATACCATCCCATAGAGTTTGTAGATCATTAACCAGTGGTTTTAGAAGGTGATTAAGCTGTTCACTTGTGGGTTCTGTTGGTCCAGGTATAATAGCATACAAAAAAAGATTTTCCATTTTGTATCTATCTTCTTGAGGTAGGTTCATACACACCATCATAATATTTCCTACAGACTTCTGATGACCTACAATCCTATTGCCACCAGGCATAAACCAGTCGACATATAAAGTAAACATTAAGTTGCCTGAAGTTATCGTATATTTATCATCATTGCTATCCAGAGCTGGAGTGGTAATGGGAAAGTTTTTCTAAATTGAACCATCGCAAACATCCTTCATCAAATCACACTCTACATGTTCTGCAACAGGGGTTTTCTTCTCAATCAGAAGCTCAAATTTGAACAGTTTGATCATTTCCTTAAGCCAATCAATAAAAGAATGGTGATGAAATGTTTTAAGAGATAAGTATTTTACATATTCTTGATGTTCCTCCATCAAATATAGCCTTTCATCACATTTAACTGCATTTTGTCCTGCTCCAAACATTTTTAAATAGCCCTTTGATGATGAAAGAAGCGGTTGATTGCAACATAGTATAGATTGTTGAGATTCAGATTTATACTCATAAAGAGAAAAGCATTTAGGACAGCATTTTTTAGTGAAAAATGATTGATTGAGCTTTAATCAACTAAAAACTGTATTTATCAAGTGTGGGATCAGGTGGACAATGCTATCAGAATCCAGTATTCCACTATCACCTAGAAGTTTGAGCTTCTTAATTTCTTCATCCAAAAATTGAGTACAACCTTCTTTGCTCAAATGATGAATCAGAGAAAGCTTTGCTGCCTGCCACATAATTATTTGGTTATACCGTTCCCCAAGATTTGAGTTTCTAGAGACTTTTGAAGATACTTCTGCCCCCAATAGCAACTTCCCCTATGTAATAAATCATTGAAACACCATAAGGACTTTTATTCTCACATTGAACTATAGATATACAGCTTACTGTTTCTGTGGAGCTGTAACTTCCAATGTTAAGTGGATTGTTGGAAGAATTAACCATCTGGGCCTTCCTATTTCCTTCCTCTTGATGTTTTGCGTAAGAATTAGAGCTTTTGAAAGCCATACCAACTTCAAAGGACCCAGAAGAGGTTTGATACTTTTTATTTACACATCCAAGATCTTGACATTGAAATACATGAAAAAATGGAGGCATTGTAATTGTGATAATTGTAGGAATAATTTAGCTATTGGAAGTTACCGAGTGAAGGTATTCCTTTTTTTGAAAGGCACTAGCTAATATAAGCTACATTTTTTTATCAAAAGAATATGATGGAATATGTGTTGAAATTATTTGAGTTTAAATGTTTAATTTTTAATCAGATAAATTATATATTAATTAAAAGTTATGCAGTCTACTTTATTTGTATTCTGTATACTCTCTGCATTTGTACAACTGTCAGTATAGTCTAGTATGTAATTATGATATAATAGTGTTATTTTATGGTCCTACTACTTATTTATAAATGATTTAGTGATTAAACCTCAGGGGAAGACTAATAGAATAGTTATACTCAAATAAAACTCACAATACTTGGATTTAAATGCGTGCTAGTGGTGGAAAATAGAAGAATAAAATATAGTTATAGCTTATTATAAAGATAATATCAATTTATAAGGGCTTTATAATATATTTCTGATTGCTAATAATTGTATTATAGTGTTTGTTTGAAGTGTAGTAATTGAATGATGATAATAAACCGTCAAAATCCCTCCTTACTTATACCCAAATCCACTGGAGTGCACAGACCTTCAATCCAGATGATGTCACTGCTATCCCCGGCAATTACAGCACTGTGAGGGCCCATCACCTCCCCATGGCGTCCATTTCAAGCAGTTTCAACACCCAGACCTCCAGTAAGGACCCTCCATCACTATTAATAATAACACAGAGTCATACGATAAATAGAAAACCCAGATAAAAGCGGATACCATAAAGAAACAGGTAAAATAAATGATCAAAAAGAGATTTAATGAAACTAAAAGCATATAAAGGAAACAAATAAAATGTCCAAGCCCCCAATAACACCCCCAAGCATCCACATTAACCCAAAAAGATCTTTCCAACCCATAAATCCGTGAATAACCATCCAAGGAAGTAATTTTAGTTGTCCAAACTGGGTGTATGCGCCTGATATAGGTGTCTATGCTTCTGTAGGCGTTGTGAGTCCACTGATTTTGTCCATATGACCTAAAATAAGCAGAAAAACAAAGGTTATAGGCTATTAAGGGGCTAAAAACCACTTATATACCTAAATATACATAATATACTGCATATTTCACTGAATATGAGATTAATGTATACATATAAGCTTATGTATGTCAATAATTACTTCATATCACTTAAGATAAGTATCTTATGACTCCATTAACACCTTAATAAGTATTATTAGGCCATGGATAAGCTATTTAAACTATTATAAATTATATAATAGAATAATAATTATATATATATATAATAAAATAATATATATTATTATTTTAACCTTATTTTTAAGATATAAGCTTAATCTAGTTAGGGTTATCTTATTTTAAGCATAAGAAATGCTCAGTCCTAAGGATATTTAGGCTGACACTCCCTCACCCCAAAAAAAACAATAAAAAAAATGTTAAGACATTTTAATTAAACTTAAGGAGTGAAAATATAAAAGAAATAATTTTTATAATACATATACTGAATGAACAGTATTATTTAGATTTAAATTTTTTCAAGAGGTTTTTAAGATCAGAGATTTCATTTTCAGGAATCCACTGGTCATATTCACTTGATTTATTTTTAAATCTTAATAGATACTCAACTCCCTTTTCTTTAGTAAGGTGTCTGTTTTTAAGTATCTTTTCAATTTCTGCTTTTTCCACTATTTCTTCAGGTTGCTGTTTATGCCTTCCTGATCTTCTTGGAAATAGAGCAGTATCATTAGAATGGTATGGTTTTATAAGAGAAATAGGAAATACTGGATGTTTTCTATCATATGGTGCATATAGAATAACCTCAACAGCATTATTACCAACCATCTTTTTAACTACAAATGGTCCAATGAATGGATCCTTCAATTTAACATTACCATTTAAATTGAAATGTAGCGTTTAAATAAGGACTTCATCACCCTCTTTGAACATTTGTTCTTTATGGGCTTTATCCCATCTTTTCTTTTCATACTCAAAAGCCTTATTTATACATTCTTGAGCATGTTTTCTGCATAATTCCTGCATCTGAAGAAAAGATTTAGTACCTGGATGAATATCCAATCTAGGTAACTTATTAAGAGTTTTAGCAGGGGTATTAGGTACATAACCCAACCATAACTCAAATGGCTTCTTGCCAGTGACAGAATGTACTGTACTATTATATGCAAATTCTAAACCTGGGATAAGGGTTACCCAATCATGCGTGAATTTGTCATTGTCTTTAAAACTAAGACCAAAAGCACAGTATCTTCTTATCATATCTTCTAAGGTTTGTATCATTCTTTCTGCTAGCCCATCAGTTTGTGGATGGTGTGCTGTAGAAAGTTTTAATTGACACCCTGAAACATCCATAAGTGACGTCCAGAACTCAGAAGTAAATTTAGGATCTCTGTCAGAAACTATTGCTTTGGGGAAACCTGCTGTATTTAACATTTGTGTCCACCATAAAAAAGCTAAGTCCTTTGCAGAAACCTCTTTGTGGGTAGGAATAAATTTACACATCTTTGTAAATCTATCTACAATTACCCAGCAGGAGTTATAACTTTTATGCCCTGCTATTGGCAAACCTGTTACAAAGTCCATGTTAATGATTTCCCATGGAGCTTTTGGTTGCTCAATTTGTTGTAATAAACCAGCTCTTTTTCCTGTTAATCTTTTAGATTTTTGACAAGAATCACATGTTTCAACATATTTCTGAACATCCTCAGACATGTTAATCCACCAAGCTGTGTTTTTTACTCTGGTTAATGTTTTATGGTAGTCAAAATGACCTGCTAATATATCATCATGACATATACTTAACATTAACTCCTTCATTGAAGGGGGAATTACAATTACATTACTTAATTTTTTCCTGTAATATATAAAACCATCCTCAATGGAAAATTTTCCTTTCTCTAATGCCTCTTTATACTTATTTGGTAATGTTTTTATTAAAACATTCATTGAAGCATTAGATGGATCATTTAATATTGTAGTTAATTTACTTAAGTCAGGATCTGAATTATAATTATCAAGAATTGATTGCATAAATTCATCCTCAAGATCTACAATATAAATGCCATAAATGTTAATAATCTCTGACTCAGGAACATAAGCAGGATTATCATCATTATTAGGCAGAGGTACTCTAGATAACAGATCTACATTAGAGTGCAAGGTTCCTGCTCTATGTGTAATAGTCATCCGTCCTCTGTATTCTTGTACAGCTAATTGCCATCTAAACATGTGTCTATTAGGAGTTTTCATGTTTAAGAGTGACTTAACTGCACTACAGTCAGTTATTAACTCAAATTTTTGGTCTTCAAGGTAATAATGTAGCTTTTCAAGAGCCCATACTACTGCCAAACATTCAAGTTGAGTAGCACCATATTTTAATTCACCACTTCTCAGAGTACGTGAAATATAGCAGATTACTACTTCTGACATTTTACCTTCAATAAGTTGTTTTTGATGCAAAGCAGCACCCAGTCCAATAAAACTTGCATCTGTATATAATACAAAAGGTAATTGGAAATCTGGTAATCCCAAGATAGGAGCTGTCATTAAACATTCTTTCAACTTATTAAAAGCTTGTTGTCTTTCATTATTCCAAATGAAAGCTTCTGATTTCTTTATCAGTGTGGTCAGTGGTACAGCAATTGATTGGTAGTTTTTTATATATTGTCTATAATAACCACACATTCCAAGAAAAGATTGTACATCCTTCACATTTTGAGGAATGCCAATATTCTTTATTGCAGCCACTTTATTTTGGTATACACATATTTGTAAGCCAGATACAATATGACCAAGCACTTTTAAAGATTCAAACCCAAATTTACATTTTTTCAATGCAAGGGTCATTTTTATTTCATCCATTTTCTGAAATACTTTCCTTAAATGGATTAAGTGTTCATCAAAATTTTTAGAGAACACTATGATGTCATCAATGTATACCATTAACCATCCCTCAATCATTTCATTATGGAATGTTATATCCATTAACTTTTGAAATACTGATGGAGCATTCTTTGGTCCAAATGGCATTCTGACATACTTATAAATTCCCATGTGTGTTGTTATCAACAAAAAGTTCTGTGAATTCTTTTCAACAGGAATTTGATGGTACCCTTTATTTCCATCTAGGCAACTTATATATTTAGCACCTTTAAGGGTAGCATGTATAGAGGCAATCCTTGGCAAGGGATAAATATCATCTACTGTAAATGTATTTAATGCTCTATAATCACCGCACAGTCTTGCTTTATCTTGTTCATAAGAAATCAGCACTGGTGATATTACACAATATTTTGGTGTAGTTTCAACCTTCTCAAGAATGTTCATTTTTAATAACATCTTAATATTATCCTCTATGTCTTTCCTCTTCATTGGTGAAGCAGGGTATGGTTTCTTTTTAAGACTAGCAGGAATATTATCCATATCACAGGTTAAACTAATTTTCATTTCATGTTCTTTTACAAGGCCAAGTTCATTTGTACCATGTGCAAAAGCCATTGGAAAAGCTTTAATTAATTCCAAAATATTATCTTTCTCAGTTTAACTTATCTGAGTGCCAAATGATGCTTTTGAAATTTCTGTTTCCAGAAGTTCCAACTCATTGGATTCTCTTCCTTTAGACAGGGAATTTGTTACTGACTCAATGTGTAAGACAGTGTTAAAAGAATTTATTTTAAATTTCCTTTTACCATTCATGCCAATTGTAAAATTGTTATTAGCAGGGTCTAATTTTACACCAAATTTAGTCAGAATATCATTTCCAATGATAAAACAGTTACTACAATTTGTATTATCCATTACTACAAAGTCACAAGTTACCCTTACATAACCATGTTGGTGTTTAAAGAAAACAGCAGCTTTGTATTTACCAATGGGGTGTAGTACTGATCCAAAACCTCTCCAATTTTTATTCTGACGTGGTTCAAGCTTAAACTTATATTCACTATCAATTTTCTGTAATGTATTAGTGGAAACAACTGAACCAGCAGCTCCTGTGTCCAATACTATATTAACATTTTCACCAGAAATGATAGCTGGAACCGTGATAGGTGTCATTCTAAAGTTATCAGCTTGTATATCCTTAATGATTTCAGCATCCTCAAAATTCATTAAAGATTCATTTGAGTCCATATTTAATATTGGATTTTCAAAGATGGACAAATCATCTTCCAACATACAGACTTCATTTTCATCACTATATGAGATATTGCTGTCATAATCAATTGATTCTTTACTTTTCTCAGTTTCAGTTTCAGATTCACTTTGATTTTCATCAATATTTATGTTTTTCTCACATTTGTGACCTTTGACCCAAGGTTTGTTACACTTATAACAAGTATTTGTTTCATACTTTTTAGGTACTACAGGTGCAGTAGGTTTTTTCTGCTTCTCCTGAAGTGTTTTTGAATTCTGAGTTTTTACAGGTTCAACATTTTGCTTATAAGTGGAATACCTTGATTCATACTTATGGTTTAATAATATTTCATGGCAAATATTAATAAAGTCAGAATATTCAGTAACATTTAATGTTCTAGCTACAACAATGTCTCTGACAGATATAGGTAATTTGTATATTATCTTATCTTTCCATAAGTTAAAATCCATATGAGGCTCAATGGCTTTTAATATTTTGTTTAAATTCATTAAAAATACCATAGGTTTGTCACCATTCAACGGATTATACCTAGTCTTCTCATACAGTCTTTGCTGAGTAAGCCTGAATTTAGAACCTCCAAATTGTTTTTCAATAAGTTGTTTCCATTCAGCCCAAGAGTAGTCTCTACCCTCACTTAAGACAGCTTCAAACCATAATAAAGCAACATCCTTAAATAAAGAAATTAATTTTGATGTTATCTCTTCATCTGGTAACTTATATGAGAATTTCAAGTTGTCAATTCTTTGAATAAAATGTTGCCAATCAGAGCTGGCTTCCCCATCATAATTTGGGTACTGATCTATTTTAGGCCAGTTCTTCTGATTGGATTTTATCTCACTAATCTTAGGTAAATTCAACAACTCATTCACTTTTGATAAATGGTCTTGTATTTCTTCCTGCACAGATTTGTGACTTACATTTTCAGATTTGACACTACCACCAGATGGTTTTAATTGTGGTGGTACAGGGAAGGAATGAGATTCACTTTTGCCAATGAAAGGATTATTATTATATTGATTATACTTATGATTATCCTGGTTCATCAGTAGATTGGCAGTTTCAATCTCAACTTTAGTTAATCTTTGTAGCAGCTCAGAGACACTTTGATTTGTCTGTGCAAAAGATAACTTTGTTCTTGATTCAGTTTTTAATAAATGTGTTTCATATAATTTTTCTAACTCACAAAATTTGTTTGAAAGGTCATTATATTTATTACTCAATGAATCATATTTAAGAGTTAGAGACAAATGTTCTTTCTCTAATTCTTTATTATGTGTTGCTAATTGAGAAATGTTCAATGTCAAGGATGAAATTGTATCACTAGTGAGCTTAACTGTCTGTTCCTCACAATCAGTCATTCTATTCCACAATGCTGAAACAATTCTATGGACAGTTGGATTTTTGTTAAAATATTCCATGTCCTCCTTTTCAATTCTCTCACTCTCCTGTGAACTTCTCATCTCACTAGTAGGTGGTTGCAACTGAGGATTAACTGTATTATCATTGTATATAGTACTGTTATTATGGACAAAAGACAAGTCAGGTGTATCTACTCTAAAACCTAAATTTCTTAAATCCTCCTCTATTTTTTGTACAGATTTAACATCAATAGAATTACCTATATTGTAATTATCAGTATTATGTCTAATCTGAGAGGGTAAGTTACTTACCAAGGGATGGTTGCCAGTCCTGATTTTTGGCGCTTTTTTCCCTTGTAAGGGTGAGCTGAGGAAGTCAGATGAGGGGGTGGATCCCTGTTGCAACTGTGGCTTGTCCACTGTTGGTGAAACCAGTCCCATTTCCATTTGTCTACCAGGATTTTCTCCTGGGAGTGAGTGGACCCTCCTTGGGTAGGGGGTTGCTGATTTGATTGACTGGGCTGGCCTCCCTTTAATTCTGCCATTGCCTGATTCATCTGCTGAAATCCTACCTTGCAATTGTTTTGCAACTGCTCTACTTCTTTGAAGATGAGAGATTTTGATTCCTCCAACTTCAGAACCTGTTTGGCCAGGTGGGACAGTTGATCCTGAAGAGGAGGAGACGTCTTTTTGATAGTTATCTTTTTTAAGAGGGCGTCCTTTTCCTCTATACTCATGCTTTCTGGCTGGGGGTACTGTTGTCCCTCCATGGTGATGTCCTGGAAAGTTTTTGTTAGCTTTAGACCTGGTATTATAAGCAGGCTGTTCACTTACACTATCGTGGGGAGCACTCATATTGTTCAGAATAACAATATTTTACGTCTACAAAAGGAAAAAACTCTATGGAATTAGTAGACAAAAGATATTAGTAATTATATTACTAATAAAAAAGCAATGGAGCTTACCCTGAATTTATATCTTTATTTATTTAAATAAAATATAAGAAAAATTCGAAAAAATCTGTTAAAAATATAATAATAAGTTTAACTAGACCTCTATAACGGTGAATAATTAGCTTACCAAGCTTTAGCCAAATACTAATTTAATTGGGTGTTATATTGGTGTCCAAATACCAAGTGAAATTGGGTTTATATTGGGTACAGTTACTACTGCAAATATCTAATTTTTATGGTAAAAAATTAGTACAATTATTATAAGGGTTCTTTTCCGCAATCAATGAGTTATGATGACCCACTTATATGCAGCAGACCCAAATATTTGGTTAATTTTGAGTTGTACTAAGGTAAAAATCACGTCCCAAGGCTTATACTAAATAATAAGTAAAATATAAGGAAAGACCCCCAATTGTCAGTATAGTCTAGTATGTAAGTATGATATAATAGTGTTATTTTATGGTCCTACTACTTATTTATAAATGATTTAGTGATTAAACCTCAGGGGAAGACTAATAGAATAGTTATACTCAAATAAAACTCACAATACTTGGATTTAAATGCGTGCTAGTGGTGGAAAATAGAAGAATAAAATATAGTTATAGCTTATTATAAAGATAATATCAATTTATAAGGGCTTTATAATATATTTCTGATTGCTAATAATTGTATTATAGTGTTTGTTTGAAGTGTAGTAATTGAATGATGATAATAAACTGTCAAAATCCCTCCTTACTTATACCCAAATCCACTGGAGTGCACAGACCTTCAATCCAGATGATGTCACTGCTATCCCCGGCAATTACAGCACTGTGAGGGCCCATCACCTCCCCATGGCGTCCACTTCAAGCAGTTTCAACACCCAGACCTCCAGTAAAAACCCTCCATCACTATTAATAATAACACAGAGTCATACCATAAATAGAAAACCCAGATAAAAGCGGATACCATAAAGAAACAGGTAAAATAAATGATCAAAAAGAGATTTAATGAAACTAAAAGCATATAAAGGAAACAAATAAAATGTCCAAGCCCCCAATAACACCCCCAAGCATCCACATTAACCCAAAAAGATCTTTCCAACCCATAAATCCGTGAATAACCATCCAAGGAAGTAATTTTAGTTGTCCAAACTGGGTGTATGCGCCTGATATAGGTGTCTATGCTTCTGTAGGCGTTGTGAGTCCACTGATTTTGTCCATATTACCTAAAATAAGCAGAAAAACAAAGGTTATAGGCTATTAAGGGGCTAAAAACCACTTATATACCTAAATATACATAATATACTGCATATTTCACTGAATATGAGATTAATGTATACATATAAGCTTATGTATGTCAATAATTACTTCATATCACTTAAGATAAGTATCTTATGACTCCATTAACACCTTAATAAGTATTATTAGGCCATGGATAAGCTATTTAAACTATTATAAATTATATAATAGAATAATAATTATATATATATATAATAAAATAATATATATTATTATTTTAACCTTATTTTTAAGATATAAGCTTAATCTAGTTAGGGTTATCTTATTTTAAGCATAAGAAATGCTCAGTCCTAAGGATATTTAGGCTGACAACAACAATGCATGCATGTTTATCAGAATATTTTCTATCATAGAAAAAATTCTATTGTACGCACAAGCATCTTAATTATTTTTCTATCAAATGCCTTCTGAGTTATATCTAACTACCCTATAATTATTTGATTTTGATAAAAATTCTTAGTTATGGACTATAAGAAAATTAATCCATATTTTTAACATAATTATTTAAAAAATTACCCCAAAAATCAAAGTTAAACCCAAAAATAAGGTTAAAATTTTTGTAAAAAACAATCACAAACATATTTCTTTCACTTTGAAAATTGGTCTGTACTAGGTAGAATTTTCCATAAAGAAAAAATCAAAAATACTCAAATAATAGATGCTACAAAAGTGTAAACCTTAAAGCATTACAAAAAAGCTGAAACCTTGTATAAATTTTCATACATAAATGTGATGAAGTGACACTCTAGTCTATTTATTCAGGTTGAACATAAATTACTCAATGGAATATGTATTACTATCATATTGGAAGAAAAATAATTTTTTGGTAATCAAAAAATGAACATAGCCTCAAAATTATCAAATTATTTTTGTGGAAGAATTTTTTGAAAAGAAAAAAAAATCCGTTTCTCAAATGAGTCTGCTTTTATCACATAATCATTCTCTTAATTATATACCATTCCTTTTGAGTTCAAATTGCATATAAAAATATAATTTATGCATATTATAGTGCCATAAAGTTGAAATATTTCTTATTCTTAATTTTTGTGATATTTCTCCTTAAATCAACTTTGATCATAAAGTTTTGGAGCTCAACAATTTATCCTTCCTCTTTGTTTAATTTAATTGAAAACTTTCTTAATCTAATTCTTTATGAACCCTAGTAGCTCTTACTTTCCTCATGGAAACCTGCCCACAAACACACAAACACTTAATAGAATTTTTAATGAGACTTTACCTCCATTCAATTCTCACTTTTGTAGATCTATACACAATTTTCGTTGTTCACTTTTGGATATGTCACCAGAGTAAAATGGATGGAAACTAAACCCTACTGAAGAGCAATTAGACAGATTTTCATCATTTGACATGAATTCTTGCAACATCGCCTTTGAACTACCTCATCCAGAATCAAATTCAGATGTTTTGGAAAAGTTTCCACCAATTTTCCATGAATCTTTTATTAACCACCTTTGCATGTGCGGTTTCACAGGGTCAACTTTTGCTTGGAACCTAGATTGGTTTGACAAATGGAACCAGGTCTTGGCAAATATTCTCATTAAACACTGGGAAATGCCTTAAATACCAATAATTTGATTGCATATCCAATTGACTCAACTTAAATTAGCTTCTCAAATCAAATGGGAGTTCTTCACCGTTAGTTTTTAGGTCATGCTGATAAATTAAGACTTGGGAAGGATTCTCATAGCTCTCAAGAAATAATCAAAGTGAGAAAGCATAAATATAGAATGAAAAAAAGTATGAAAATCCTTTTTTTTTTCAACCGTTTTTATTTATGACCTTTATTTCAAATAACAAATATTCTTAGAATTCAGTTAACCAAACTAAACTTCTTAAACAACTTCCACATTGTGAAACTTATCACAACCTTTTCACAAACATCAAGTGTTGTTCAGACACCGAAATTGATAATGATGGATTGTGTTGACGTATCTTAATGCAATGGAGGTCTGAAGATTTTTCTAAATTGCACAATATCTTGACCAACAACACTTTGATATTCAAGATACTTCAACCTACTCTGGAAGTGTGCTTAAGGACTTGGCCTTGTACAAAAGAATCAGTTTGGTTTCAACATTATCCCCTAACCTTAATCCTTCTCATGTCCCCCAGGGTTTGCCAAATGACTGTTATTCTCCCTTATATCTTGCATCTCTAAATCCTCAACAACTCAGACTTTTAAATCCTCAAAATCCCATAAATTTACCTGCTCTCCTTGAAATTCTTTCTTCCTCTAATGTGAGTGATTGACAAACTCCCTTAATAATAGGTTTGTACACTCATACTCCTCATTTCCACTGTTTGGGAAACTTAGCCTTGAAAACAAAAACATAATTTTAATGATTACTATTATCATTAAAATTTATAGAAATGAAATTTGGCTTACATTGTTAGCTCCATTTTTTTCCTTAGAATCTTATACATGCTGAATTTTATACTTCCTTGTACAAAATAATTCAAAACATTTACTTCATTTTGCTGCCCCATTCTATACAGCCGATCAACAGCCTGCTGCTCAACTGCTGGATTCCAATTCGGCTCCTATTTCAACATTGAACATATAAAAAATTTAGAATTTTTGTTCTTAATATGAAATAAAAGACATTGAACACACCTGTGATCTATACCCACTCCTGCAGCCTGAATTGTTCCAACCAAAACTTGGCAATTTTTATTAAAATGGAATTCATGCATATTTTTGTCTTGCTTTGTCCTGCTGAGTTCACCCATAAGCTGGGTATACCTAATATTGTGGTCATCTAAAGCCATTTTTATTCTATTTTGAAATATTAGAAAATTGTTTTTAATAAGCCAACACAATTTTGTAAAACAATTCATTATAGAATCACTTACATCTGCAAAAAGTCTGCAAAGTTGGAGAATATAACAGCTTTTGGAAAATTTATACCCCTTTCACCAGACAAAAAGATTTTTAAGTGGCCTGTAAGATGACAAATCTTTGCAGAATGCTTCCAGGTGAAATCAAAAGTTGGAGTTTCATCCAGATTTTTGTAGATTGGATGGGTGCAGAATTTTCTTAAAATCATCAGCTCTCTCAGAAATTCAGATGAGTCCCAAGGGATGTCAGTGCTTCTGGAGGGCCCATATCGCTCAGTGAATCCTTCTTAAAGCACATCAAGTTTACAACTCCATGGATCTGCTAATTGAACCGATATCCCCCTTTGAATCTTTTTTGGAAGAGACAAAATTGCATCCTTTGTTCTACGTAGGCTTATGACTTTCATAAAGTGATTGATTGATTTAATAGAATTAGCCTTTCCTTTTTGCCAACCTGGAAAAAGGAAATTCTTCCATAACAAGTCTTCTTGCCACTTTTCAATTCTAAGAAAAATATGAGACTTTGAAGGTCAGTGGGCCTGTTCTGAAGTGGAGTTCCAGTCAAGCATAGTCGGTGTTAGGATTCCAAGTCAAATATTGTTTGAGCCCTCTGCGAGTAAGGATTTTTAATGTAACTAAAAGAATATTTATAAAAATTGATTATAAAAATTAAGTTTTAAGTTTTAGATATAGAAATGGGCACTAACTGAGCTTCATCTAAAACAACTCTATACCAAAAGAGCTTTTGAGTCACCGGTATCTTTTTTTGGCTTTGATTTTTTGACATCGTTAGGCTAGCTGTTTCATAGGTTGTTAAAACAATAGCAGTGTCCTGTAGCTCATTGAGGTTAGTATTTTGACAATCCTTCCCATAAAGAACCTTGAAAGGAAGCGCATTATCTTCAAAGTGCACACTTATTTCATTGATCCAATTTGATAGTGTTGCCAGGGGGCATATAATCAGTGTGGCTGAACTCCGATTAATACCTTCTTGATTTTCCAATACCTGGAATTGTCTTGCTTCACTTTGAGTTGCACTTATAAGAGAAAGAGTTGAAAGCGTCTTTCCCAAACCCATATCATCAGCAAGTATTGACATGGTTCCTTCAGGGGTTAATTGATTGTTAGGAAACTGATCTTTATAGTCATTGAATCCAGTTCTAAGCCAATGGTTGTCCTGGTGCCTCCACATGATATTTAACTTATCCTTTAACATTCGTTCATTTTCAATCATAAAATTTATTGCTGGAAGTTGATGTGTTTTGAGAACTGTTTTTATTTCTCGGATAAGTTGATCAGCTTTCCAATCTTGAGTACTCTGAGATATTTGGAAAGATCCTTCAAAAATTACATGCCGGATATTAAAAAAGATAGTGGAGTCGTAGTTCAGGATCGGACATAAATTTATTTGAGCAGAAAAAAATGCTTCTTTAGCAAGACTGATTAGTGTACTTGAAGAAAAGAGGCATCCCCAAAGTTGATACTGATTACCAAAAACTGGAACCAAGTAAGTATGAAAATAGAAAGGCTTCATAGGATTCAAGGCACTTCTTTGGTTTAAATGGTGAGATTTAGACCCAATGTCACCCAATATTTGTCCAATGTGCTTACTCTGCACTTGAGAAAGATTACTGACAAGGGTTGGTTTTCTTTCTTCAAATAGTTCAAAAATATGAACATTCAAATGGCCTTGCTGTATAATTGTGGGGGTTGGTGAGTTTTGAAATCTTGAAATTACATTCATATAAATTTGATTGATCATTATTGAGAACTGTCCAACACATCTGAGACTTGACATATTAAGTAAGAATAGTATCTGAAGATGGTGGTTGTTAAAAGATGAATTGAAGCAAAAAATGAATAATCAGTTTTGAATGAAACGACAATATAACTTTTTAGAATATGCTATGCTAAGCTCATAATTCTTTCACATGTATTATTATTATCTTTTTAATAAATATTGGAAGTAAATCAATGATAACTGAAATGAATAATATGGTTTAAAAATAAATCTTGAGCCTATAGAGTAAATTTTGGTTTGTGGAGGAAGAAAAGTTTTCTCAATAAAAATGTGCTTTATTGTTACATTATAATCACAAAATAGAATAATTTCACTCTTATTACACTTATTTATGTTTCTGTCTAATAGTAAAATGCTTTAGATGTCAGTTCAAAATCCAAATTGAAACTACTACCTAGAACGATGTCTTGATACTAACTTACTTTTTGTAAGTCTTTGGACAGACACTTATGGTGATCTCGATAATATTAAAATTGATTTGAAATGTATGTTTTATCAAATATCTATGTATTCTAGTGTAATAATTGAGATACTACAGTTTAGCCTTCTGTTACCAAGTTGGCAAGAAAATATATGTAGGTATTCTTAGAACGAATATCAAATTTTGCTTTCCATAAGATGGGAAAGTGAATATTATGATATGTTAAGTGATATGTTAAAGCTTTGCTCAATCTGTGCTCAGCTCAAAATCAAAGTAATCACAAAGCTCCAAGAAACCTGTGATTGATTTTGGTTGAACCTAGGTCTAACTGATTACCAAATCTTTGTCCAATTAATTTAAATCTGGTTTTACAATGAACTCCCAACAGCCTTTCAACAGCTTTCCAACCACTTCCCAAAATTTTTAAATGAGGGGTATTGCTAGCAATACCCCCCCCCCCCAAATTTTCTGTGGTGAATAACTTTATGACTCTTATTGTAGGCCCTCAATTTTTGGATTGAAATGAATCTATGAAGCCATGGTACTCAACTGATCAAATTGACTTTTCAAAACTTGTCAAGTTCAATGCAAAATCATTGAATGAAACTTATGGGGACTTGTGTAAAAAAAGACATCAAATCCAGAAACCCACCTATTTTGTTTGCTTAGTCGATGTCAATTTGTCAGCCCACATTCTCAAAACTACTGGTCCACCCTGATTGCCTTGTCTCTAGAGTTAATGGCAAATGAAACACATCAGGCACCTCCACCTGAAATTATTGAGAATGATGATCCGGTAACACAAAGTCTTCTATTAATCAATCATATCGACAAACTTATGAACAAGACTCCACCAATTTTGAGTTCAGCAAGTGAGATGAAGAAGTAAAAAGACATAACCAACTCAATGACGCCGCTTTTACAATTTCAAAATGTCATATTCAACTGTTTGAATTCCTACTTGACATTGTATTCAAGATCACAGGCGAAACCGAAAAAAGCTTCAGAAAAGCGGAAAAGAAAAGAAAAAGATGGTGGAGAATTGATTCAGTCTGGATCCAACAATTCAGATTGAACAAAGCACAGCAAATCACAACTTTCAACCTTTTATTATGTATTTGATATATGGGGTAATGGGTTTATTTGTATGTTTGCATGATTATAGATTTGCAAGTATCAGTGATTGTTTAGCATTTATAAGTCAGGTCGATTGTATTTGTAAAAAAAGTAATTGCACATCTAATTCAGAAGAACGTATATGGAAGAATCTCTATAACTACATAGGTCTTTTTTACAAAATCATCAAAAATCAAGCAAATACACAAAACTTCTGTATTCCATCACATATGGAAATAGCCTGTGCAATAACTGCGGATTTTTTCAATCATTGGAAAATAGTCCAACCTAATACATATTTTTTTCAAACTCCAACTATTAAAGAGTAAATAATGATTATATTTATGTAAATAGATGCTATACATGATATAATATTGATTTAAATAGCTACAATAATATGAATCTTTCAAAATAATAATTAAAAATCAAAAATGAAAAAAATATGGAAATTAGAAAAATGCAAGAATTATGTAAAATGTGAAATTATTATAATACATGAATTGAAAATAAATGTGAATAATAACTAATATGAGGTATGCGAATGAAGTGTGTAGTGATGGAGAAATAAGAATTATAAACAACTTTAAAAAATAAAATGACAGTTATAAATGTATTAAATAAGTATAAAGTGTTAGAAAAGAATAATAGGTAAATGAAAAAACATCAACATTTAAATATGAAGTACAGAATCTTAAAAAATGAAAAACTCTTTATTCAAATGATAAAATGATATATTCATTCATAGAAAGAAAGCAGCAGTTTTATACCTGATAATAATAGGAGTATACAAAGGCAAGGAATAATGAATATAATATACTCATCAAAAATATAATTGGATGAAGAAAGGATAATAATAATTTGAACACATTCAAATTAAAATGGTGTACTCTAACCTAAAGTGGTAGTTAAGGGTAATCCTAATTGATATTCCAAAACAGATTGAAATAGAAGCAAAAAAACACAAGTGTACCCTGATCTTCGGGTGAAGATCAGGATACACATCTCAAAATCTCAGATTCATTTTAAATTAAGGCCAATATGCAATGGTGGACTCTGATCTTTGGTCGAAGATGAAGTTCCACCTCTTCAAATATCACTGAACACATGGTTGCAGGCAAAAGTACAATGGTGTACCCTGATCTTTGGCTGAAGATCAGGGTACACCTCTTCAAATTTCAAGAAATATTTGAATAGAAGTAAAAACATATGAGCCCAGATCTTTGTGTGCAAATCAGGGTACACATCTTCAATTTTAAAAGTGCAATGTGTAGAAAGGAAAAAATAAAATGGATGCCTCTGATGAAGGTGTTAGAACAAGGGTCATTGATTTTCAAATTCATGCACAGTTTGAATACAGGCAAAAACAAAAGTAGGACCCCAATCTTTGCCTGAAGATCAGGGTACACATCATTAATTTTCATGTAGTTTTTGAATAACAGCAAATACATATTTGTGTACATGTCCCAAAAATTAAGGTACACTTCTAAAAATCACACATACAATTTTATCAGGGGAAAATTACAAAGGTAAACTCTGATCTTTGGCCAAAGATGAAGGTCGACCTGTACAAATACCATTGTACACATAGTTGCATGCAAAATTTCCATGGTGTACCCTGATCTTTGGCTGAAGATCATGGTACACCTCTTAAAATTTCAAGAAAATACAATTAGGAGAAAAAACCACAGGTGGGCATCCATTAAAAGCAATCAATAAAGGTTAACTATTCCAAATTCAAAGATGAACACCATTATTTTAGCAAATATAAAATAATATTATATATAGTCTTTGATTGTTAGAATTTGTAGTTATTTTTTTCATGCATAAATTATAAAAAACTAACCATAATTAATCTCTACAGGTCAAAATTATCATGTGGTTTTAGAAAGAATATTTAAACTTTACTTGAACATCTTTCAGGTAAAATTGTACCTGCAGGATAAGATAAGATTCCAATATTGTATTTTTGTATGATTTCAATAATATGAAATAAATTTAGAGGTGTACACTGATCTTTTCCCAAAGATCAGGGCCCACTATGGTATTTTTTCATGCAACTATGTTTTCAGTGATATTTTTAGAGATGGACCTTCATCTTCGGTAAAGATCAGTGTCCACCATTGTATATTGGGCTTGATTAAAATTGTAAGAGTCATTTAGAGAAGTGTACCCTGATATTCAAGGAAAGTTCAGAATTTAAAAATATGTTTTTGCTGTTATTCAAAAAGTACATGAAAATTGATGATGTGTACCCTGATCTTCAGGAGAAGATCAGAGTCCACCTTTGAATTTTTTACCTGAACTAAATTGTATGTGAGATTTTGAGAAGTGTACCCTAATATTTCAGCCATGATCAAATTCCACAAATATGTTTTTGCGGTTATTCAAAAACTACATGAAAATTAATGATGTGTACCCTGATCTTTGGGTGAAGATCAGGGTACAATTTTTGTTTTTGCCTTTATTCAAATTGTGCATGAATTTTAAAATAAATGACCCTTGTTCTAAAACCTTCATCAGAGGCATCCATTGTATTTTTTCCTTTCTACACATTGTACATGAAAATTAAAGATGTGTACCCTGATTTGCACACAAAGATCTGGGTACATATGTTTTTTCTCCTATTAAAATATTTATTTAAATTTGAAGAGGTTTACCCTGATCTTTGGCCAAAGATCAGGGTACACAATGGTACTTTTGCCTGAAACCATGTGTTCAGTGATATTTGAAGAGGTTGACCTTTATCTTCTGCCAAAGATCAGAGTTCACCATTGCATATTGGCCTTGATTAAAATTGTATCAGAGATTTTGAGAAGTGTACCCTGATCTTTGCGCAAAGATCAGGGTACATATTAGTGGGTTTACCATTATACTGTTTCATTTCAACACATTGTTCTTAAAAATTGAAAAGGTGTACCTTGATCTACAAGCAAAGATCAGTGTAAAGATGTGTATTTTTTCTTTAATTCAAAAGGTTTATGAGATTTGTAGAGGTGTACCTTGATAAATGGCCGTTAATCAGTGTCTGTCCTGGTATTTTTACCAGCTGAAATGGTCCTATCCTTTTATTATATCATTATTAATATTTTCTTAATAATCACATCTATATTAATATTGACAAAACTTCAACCTCCTTAAAAAAATTTTCATCATTTAGAGTTCCTTGATAATCTTTTCTTTGTATCTACTTTTTTGATCATCTTCATATTTATTTTACAATGTACTTTAACATCTACATAAGATTATATTATATTCTCAAGTTTTATGTTACTGTGCTTGTGTTATCTATTTCATTCTTATTGGCTTCACTATCAACTACATACTTTCCTTCAGTCTTAATACATCAATTTACATTATTTAAAATAACCTTTTAAATAAGATTACTCCCTTTTTATAAACTTCACTATCTATCTCTATACTGCTTTTCTTAATTTATTTGAAACTCTTTATTCAAATTTTTTATGGTGCTCTCACATAGATCCTTACATACACATACCTCCATAAACTTTTTTTATAACATTCTTTACACTAATTTTGTTCTTTAAACTCACAGCCATCATTTTACTATACATTTTCACACCACTTTTCCAAAGTTTCAGAACCTAAATTTTATATAATCTGTATTTTCATCTTTTTAAAAAATCTTTAATATTATATTTATTTAATATTTTTCTTACCATCTTCTTCATCATCTTTTCTTTATAAGAGATTTATCAACACTTTTCTGATAAGTTATTAGTTGTTCATGATCTTTATCCGCCAGATTTTTGTTTTTTAGTGTTGTTTCAATTTTTTCTTTTAATTTTTTTATCTTTGTCATTTTGTCTTTTGTTGCAATGTACTGAGGAACATCAATTTCTATAAGAGAAAAAATTTCATGTCCTTTGAATAGTTTCTTGGAAAGTTCAATTGATGATCTCAGATGTGTGAACCCTTCTTCCTCATTAAATTTTGATGTGTAATGCAGTACTTCATTTGCTGGCCAAAGTATCAACCATATTCCATCACAGTTGTTGAAGTTTATTTTTGTCTCCAACTCTGGGAAAATAAACTCTCCTCCTTCTTGTATGGGTGCTCATTGAGTTCATTTTTATATGTATTTTTGGGGTACCGAATCACAAATGCATATCAACTCCCATCCCTATTGCAGTGCGGAGTGTTACTGTATCTTTTACCATTAATCCCCATGGTCCATTTCAGATTTCCAAAAAATGAGTCTTCTTCTTCTTCCCAACCCTGTATATTTAACTCTTTTTACAATACCTGTGCTTCTTCATATAACTTCTTGGACAACAGCTGGAAGAAAAATCTATAAAAAATCGATAAATGTTTTTTTGCTTGATCACTTTCAGTTTAGTAATTTTTTTATTCACATATTGCCCTAATACAGTCTATTAATGTTTAAATAATTGGAAAACATGAAAAAATTCTTACTTAAATCAAGAGGAATTGAGCATCCCATCAAAATTCCATCAGCAAACATTACTCCACTTTCTTGTGGTCCGTCACATGAGACCACATGCTCCAATAGCTGAAGATCTCTCACAGCCTGTCTTGTATTGTCAAGTTTATTGAGATTTTCTAACTGCTCCAATGAAATTGATGATATAATGATTGGTTGTGCACCTCTTTTTCTGGGCTGGATGAAGCATGTTCCCTCATTCAGATGCTTGAAATATTTTGGGTTTAATGCTCCATATTGTGTCTTGTGTATCAGTTTTACTTTCAACTGTCTACCAAACATCTGATTTCCATCTATTATACTAATTCCCCCCTCTTCTGCTTCTTTACTTGCCATAATATTTCTTTTTCCATTTTTGTTTGGATGTTTTTTCTTCCCTGCCCTCCTCCCTTGATGTTTTCCTTTACCATCCTTTCTCACAAAGTCTTCTTCTGAATCACACATTGGTTACTCTACTAAAACTTTGATTCAGATATAAATTCATGGTCAGTATATGACTTCTCAATCATTTAAATCACATAAATTAAATGTTTGAGTTGAAATAACATGATTCAGAGTCTAAGAGGGGCAATAATGCTCTAACAACATGTTCGCTGCATTAAACCTCAATCATGTTATTTTGTACTAATCAAACACTAGACAATTTTTTGTTATAACATGAAGATAATTTGACGTACATTGATTTATTTTAATCCAAAAATTTTCAACCTCCTATTTTGTAACCAAAAAAAACAAGAACCAAATGTTAATTAAAACTCAAATGAAATTTATTACTTTTAAGTTAACATTACATGAATGAGTGACTAAGAGGGGCAATAATGCTCTAACAGCACGCTTGCTGCATTAGTCATCAATAACGTAACATTTACTATTCCCACAACTTGAAGAGAAAAATTAAGAAAAAAAAATTCACATACTTTTGTTAATATTGCAGTTGTTGTTGTGTACAGAAGAAAATCTGTAATACAAAAATTAAGATGAAATAAAAAGTATTAGTACAAAAAATTTCTATATCTAAACAATCTCTTGTCTAAATATTTTTTATTGAATGACTATGAGAAAAAACATTAAATTCACAACACTCTTGTTGCATCAGTCATCAATCATGTAATATATTACCCCAAATTACAAAATTAAATGTGAAGAAAAGCTAAGATTACTTACATACTTATTTTAAAACGTCTATTTGCCCTAAGTAGAACTGAATCTACATTAATTAAATGCCATCCAAAATTTATAATGTTAGTAAAAATATCCATTATTTTATGAAAATATGTCTGGTAAAAACTACATGATTGAGGGTACTAAGAGGGGCAATAATGCTCTAACAACATGCTTGGTGCATTAGCCCTCAATCATGTAATATTTTCCCATTATGACAATTATAAAGTAATATTTTTAAAAGTTATAACCATTTTCATACCTTTTATACTGTGTAGCTTCTGTTCCTGAATAAGAGCATGTGAAAGAAAATTCAAAAAAAATTAGCAAAATCTTTTATTTATTTAAAACATTCGCTAATTTAATATATATTACTTGATTGAGTTACTAAGAGGGGTAATAATGCTCCAACAACATGCTCACTGCATTAGAACTCAATCATGTAATAATACAAAAAATTTAAAGAATTTTCTTTGATGGAAAAACAATAATTTTACATACCTTTATTTACACAATGATATAATTTTGAATCAATAAATATTTTCAAATAGATATGAGTGAAACAGAACCTGAAGAAAAAAATCCAAGTCAATATCAGAAGCACACATACTATGCCTAATAATTTTAAATGCAGAATCAATTCATTCATTCACTAAAATTATTTGTAATATTTACATACTTCATCATGCCATATATCAAAAAATATATTTGCCTGAATAACATGCTCATACCTTTTTAATAGTAGTTTGTTTTTATTCACCAAATATCTTCATGTAATCCAGGGAGATATTTTTTGGATGGCTGGCGGAAAAAGGAAGATGGGGTGCTATAAAATTGCACTCAGCTTGCAATTTAGCAAGAAAAAATAGTAACTGAAGTTGCAAAGGCAAAAATTCCCCACAAGTATCTTTACAAAAATCATAATTTTTTCATGAAGGAGCTAGGATAGACATATTTATCACACAAAAAGGTACAAATTTAATGTCAAGCTGTGTGGAAGGTCAAATTCAAATTATTGTAGACCACTTTCTGCTAATGGATACTATCCAGTAAAATGTCTAGTCTTATATTTACTAGATTGAATGTAAATAAATGTGACAGATATATACCACTTGCCTCGTAGCAATTAACTCACTCTTAGTTGGATGTAAACCAATAAACACATTATTATTTGCAGGGGGATACATTTGCTATTGAATTCCTGCCAGCAATCTTAAATGATAGTCTTGCTGGCAGGTTACAATGTAAATAAATTTTTTCACCACTTTCTAGCCATCGATTCAATATTTAGATGGCTGGAAAGCCAAAAATAGGTTCAAGTACCTGCCAGCCAGCAATTTGCTTTTTAGCTGACTGGCAGGTTGGGTGAATCAATGATTTGTTTAGCCCCTAATTTCCTGCCAGCTAGAAACAAAGCAATTTGGTTTCTGGCTGGAAGGGTAGCAGATTTTGTGGTTGGGGAAATGCATCAATTTCTACTTCCTTTCAGCAGGAAATATGATGCTTAGCTTGCTGGAAGGAACGAAGCAAATCTATGCTTTTGTGGAAACCTGAAAATGCCTGCCAGCCAGCTGAAAAGTATATCGCTTGCTAGCTGGTAAGTTGTTATTGCAATTGATCATATTTGATCAATTTGCTTGAGTGACTTGCTTGCTTCATGCCTGCGAGTATAAAAAATATTGAGGAGAAGGAGATAAAAAATTTTATTTGAGAAGATGATTTGCCTTCCAGCCAGCAGAAAATGATTAACTTTCTGGCTGGCAGGTTGATGTAGCAAGCAGTAATAATTGATTGATTGATTGATTGATCAACTTGAACTCTACATCAACCTTCCAGCCAGCTGAGAAGCGATTTAGTAACTGGCTGGTAGGGCTTTACAATTTATTTGCTAGCTGAATTCCAGACAGCTAGGAAGCAACTGGCTGTCTGGCATACAGCAAGCAATTAATTTTTGTGAGTGATACTTGCCAGAGAAGGGTGGCAAGTGCCTTGTAAACTTGGACATGCCTTCCAGCCAGCTTAAAAGTAGTCGGTATGCTGGCTGGCAGTGTCAGAATAAGAGATATTTTTAGATTCCAGCCAGACAGCGATTAAAATGACAGCTGTCTGGCAGGCACTAAGTGAGACAGCAGTTAAAGAAACTAAATATAAGAAAAGAAACAAAATAGAAAAAAAGAGGCAGGAAATAAAAATGAAATAGAATTACAGGCCAAAAAATGAAGAATGAGAGAGTGAAACAATATAAAAGTAATTAAAAAGAGAAAAAAATAGAGAAACAGTCATTGATGAGCCGGTAAGTCAATGATGAGCTTCAATTATTTATTTAAATTTTTCTTATAGCAGACATATCTTCTTTTAATTTCATACAATTTCAACTAGCATTGGTTATGAATTATATGGAGAATTTAATTGTAAATACATGATGACAGTGGCATTGTAACATAACCAAAAGCAAAAAAAATAAGGCAAACCGCAGCATCAAAGATTATTGCATGAGAGGAACAATATTTGAAAATCTAGTAGATTGAAAAAACAAATACCCCAACTAATGGGGCAGTGGGAGAGTGACAGAAAAGACTTATAGTTTTATAGAGATCTTTAAGCTGTTGTGCTACTTTCAGAAGGGCACAGAATTGTTTTTGGTGAGCAGGACTGAAGAGGATGACACATTCTTGAGTATTTTTGGTCCATAAGGGGCTTATGAGGAAGTGTGGAGAAGGTGAAGCATTGAATTGGTTAAGTTTATTTTACAGGAGAATGGCCTGATAAAAATTGAATAAATTCCATAGCACAAGATTAGGATAACCTTGTTAAAAATTTATACATCCTGGCTGGGTCACAATTTCCCCTTAATTTCATGAGTGGATTAGAATACAGGGGGTTAGGGGTGAGGAGATAAAAACATTTTCAAGTATTAAAAACATATTTTCACTTTTTTCCTAGTTATTTAAATGTTTGTACAGATTATGTCTCCTCTTAATTATTATTCATTCACCAAAATTTATTTATATTATTTAGATTTTTTCCTGTCTATCACTAATCATTTTTGTATATTAGCTATTATAAACTTCTCCTGCTGTATTTAATATTGAGAAAAATGATATATTACAATAATATTCTGAATGAGAAGATATTATAAGTAAAACTCTTCTTCTATACCTTTGTAAAAAATTTTTTTGGGCATCATTGGCTTATTTTCTTTTTTTTTTTTTGGTAAACAAAATTTATATAACAATAACCTGAAGAGTTGAAAACCCCAACTTGAAAATTTTATTGGATTGTATAAAATGAAACTTTGTTTCAATTATTGAGAATGTGATTTCAACATGTTCTTAACAGATAATCATTTACTCATCAGTGAGTGTTCACATGAGCTTCAAGGTGTGTTCAAAGTAAATTCAATACTTCTTCATGATGGTTTCATCACTTCCTCAATATGTGCTAAAAAAGATATAAATTAGGGTTCAAGGTTTCAGGCTTGCTAGCAAGTCTGTGTCACTGGACGACCTACGCACAAGGTCGAGGATGTTCCTGAAAGTGAGATGAGGTATTTAGAAACTTCTTCGAAGCACAGAGGAATGATTCGAGGAAATGATTCAAAGGTCACTCGAAGTAATAGCTACAGGTTTCGAGGTTCGTTCGAGAAGAATTATAGACTAGTTTCAGAGGTAATAGTAATTCTTAAAATCTCACGAAGGGTTGGAAACTCAATAATCAAAGATTTAGGATTTAGAAATGAATATTGTGAAAATAAGAGAAAGATACAATAACAATGATTGTAACTTTAAAGATTTATCACTATTAATGTAAATACGATTTTATAATTTAATTCTAAGGAATATCAAACCAAATACCCAACCCCTTTTATATCCTTTGTTCCTCCTTGCATTGACCTCCCTTCCATCGCACCATTACTAACATACACTTAGACCCTCTTCGCTAAATATCTGTCCATGCTCAATTTACCCCTTTTTAATTAATTAACAAAACTTTAATGAAAACTACTACTGTACTATTTCGTTGAACCTAGCGCTGTGCGTCGCTTATTGAAAAGGACTAAGGCACCCTATTGGGAGATTGACTAATTTAGATTTAGAGTTTAGGCTAGCGCATTTAAATAGTAAGTACACAAAGGAAATCGCAGTTGCTATGGAGAATTGCTTTCTGCGCTTCGAGTATAGATTTAGGACTCGATATTATTGATTTAATGAGCTGATTTCGCGTCGAGTGTCACGTGGCGCGTGACAGATGCCCGGGTATAAAAAATTGCGAACTCCATTGAGCTTGAGCCATCTTCCCACACTAGTTTCCCTTCTTCTAATAATTTTTTTCTCACTTCTTAATTACTCTTTATTATAATGAACTGCCCCACTCCCACACCTATGCCTCAACACCCTAAAGCGGATGGGGGAATGATCATGCAACAGTTTTCACAGACTTGCATGGCTTGTGAAAGCATGGAGTATTTCTGTGTAGAAAGTACAGCGACTCGAGGCCCTCGCCAGAAATGCGAGTTTTTCCGTTGGTGGCGAGTGGCGTGCGATGCGTTGACGAAGAACGCAGAAATCAAAAAGCGATTTACCAAGACTAAGTTTTGGGTAATTCCTAAAACCAAAGAGGTGGTCAAAGACATTTGGGATGTCTCGATCGAAGATGAAAAATCAGTGGGGGAAAATGATAAGGAATTAAACAATGAGATCTCAACCTGGGTAACCCAGGCCACAAGTTCGAAGAAAGGTGTCGAGGAAGAGGTTGACGAGTTGGTGGAGGAAGATGAAGATGTAGTCCCTGTTCCAGGGCGGGCACCCAAGAAACGACGGGTGGTCATCGAGGACGACGAGGAAGAGAGAGAGGTAGAGGTCTAGGTGGGGCCAAGGTTATTTTTAGAGCCTGACCCCATCTTCGAGGTAAGTTTTAATTGTTTATTTTAAGGATTAAGTTACTGATGAGTTTTGTTTTAGACATCGAATAACCTTGAAGAGCCGATTGCGGAGCCTGCGTCGGTTATACCAACTGAAGCAAACCCTCCGGCCACGGAAGTAATTGAAGAACCTGAAGACACCCTGGACCAGGTGTGGTCGAAGAAAACTCGTCAAGGTCGACTAGTAAGGTTCGTGGAAAAATTATGTGGGGAGGTCGACACAATTATTGACGCGGCTTCCTTCGATGTGGCAGAGGAGCTCTTGGAGATGGGAGAGGTGGTTCCAGTAGGAGAGGAGGAGGTATTTGAGAAATGCAGCAAGGAGATAAGGGTAGTTTAGGAGAAGATGAAAAGATTGGTTCGAGAGAAATTAAAAGAAAAGATTTGAAATGAAAAGGAGATGTAAAGAAGTAGAAAAAAAATTTGTATTTTAGTTTTATTTTATTTTATTTTATTTTATTTTTTTATTGTAGGTGAATGTTATTAATTTTATAAGATTTGAGAGAGAGAGAAAAAGAAAAAAAGAAGTTTAAAATAAAAAATTTTAAAATTTGAAAGAAGAAATTTAAAGAAAGAAAAAAGGTTGTTTAATTGAAGGAAGTTTTAATGTTTTTAAAAGGAAGATTTTATGTAAGAAAAGAAAGAGAAAAAAAAGAAAAACGGTTTTGTGATTGAGATGAGTTTGTTAAATTGAGGATTTAAATTTTTTTTTTTTTTTTTTAAGAAATTTTAGTTGAAAAGAGAGGAAGAATGAAGAAAAGAAAAAAACAGAATTTGGAATTTTAAGAGAATTTGAAAAGAAGAATTATTTGTTTCGAAGAATTATTATAGGGAGATTTTAGAGTTTGAAGTTAAGTTCAAGGAAATGGTCGTGTCGTACAAGATTTGATGATTCGAAGGAAAGAAAGTTTTTAAAGAGAGAACAAATTTTTTGGAAGAGAAATTTTTGAAGAGAATTTTAAATTTAAGAAAAGAATGTATTTAAAGAATTGAAAAAGAAAAGAAAGAAAGTATTTAGAGAGATTTAAGAGTTTTTTCTTTTTATTTTATTATTTATGTTTATTCTATTTATTTTATTTTATTTTATTTTATTTTATTTTATTATTTATATTTATTCTATTTATTTTATTTTATTTTATTTTATTTTATCTTATTTTATTTTATTTTATTTTATTTAATTTTAATTTTGATTTTATTTTTAGTTGGTTTTGGAGGAAATTTTATAGAAGGAGAAGAAAGAAAAAAGAAGAGAGAAAAAAGAAAACAAGGCTAAGAAATTTAAGAGGTGTTTTTTAGATTTTAAAGAAAGAAAGAAAAAGAAAAGAAAATTTTAAATAAAGAAATTTTTTAAGGTTTTGGTTTTAAAGGATATTTCAAATGAAAAGATTTTAGGAGTTCAGGGGCGTTAGAAACATTGATGGCTGGTTCCCAGGATGTTTTGTCTGAGTCATTGAGGAAGCCTTCCCATTCCACGAGGTATTGAAGTTTCCCCTTGCGTATTCTTGAATCAAGGATACGACTTACTTCCCACTCTAGATGATCTTCTACTTTGACCAGTTCCGGAGGGGGTTGGTTCTTGCCCGGGTATATTTCTCGAGCCAGTTCCAGGAGAGATACATGGAAAACAGGGTGAATCGCCTGCCATTTAGGAGGTAACTTGAGTCGAAATGCAGTTTTAGAGACTTCAGAGTCGATCTAGAATGGTCCCAAGGGCTTTTCAGCCAGTTTCTTTGATGGTCTTGTTGTTCGAATGTTTTGTGCGTTGAGCCATACTTTGTCGCCTGGTTTAAAGGAAGGAGCAGATTGTCGATGTTTGTCGGCCTGTTCCTTGTATCTTCGAATCGCTGATTCCAAATTTGTTTTAAGTTCCTCTTGGAGTCGTGATATAGTTCGAAGATAATTTTCTGCAGGATGATTAGTTCCTACATGGATTGAGTTGAATTGAGGATGTCGTCCATAAATGGTTTCAAAGGGAGATTGTCGTGTCGAAGAATGAGTCGAGTTATTATAAGCAAATTTGGCCAATGGTAACCATGTGGTCCAATCGTCTTGTTGGTAACTGACATACATTCGAAGATATTGTTCGAGGATTTGGTTAACTCTTTCTGTTTGACCATCGGTTTCAGGGTGATAGGCCGTGGAGAGATTTCTCGTGATATTGAGTTGTGGACACAGTTGGTTCCAGAATGTGGATACAAACAATGAGCCTCTATCTGAAATAATATCATTTGGTAAGCCGTGTTTAGAAAATACATATTCTAGAAACAATTTTGACAAATCTTCTGCTGTAGCAGTAGTAGTGGTTTTAATAAAAATAGAAATTTTTGAAAATCTATCTACTATTACTAATATAGCATCAAAATCATTAGAAATAGGAAGTTGAGAAATGAAATCCATCGATAAAGATTCCCAAGGTTTAGAGGGAATAGGAAGTGGTTGAAGCAACCCATGCTTCGAGTGACGGGGAGCCTTATTCCTATTACATTCGTAACAAGCTTTTATATAGGCCTTGATTTCCCTGGTCATACCTGGCCAGAAGAAATCCCTCTCTATTAACTGGTAGGTTTTATCAACCCCAAAATGACCAGCTAATGGAGAATCATGTCGACTGTTGAAAATCTATAATTTTATCTCATTGTTGTCGGGTATGACTACTCTACCTTTGAAGACTAATAGACCTGATTAAATACTAAATCTTTTGGCCCCTTGCTTCGAGAGTATTTTGTCTTTTAACCCTAAATAATAATTGTCCTTCAACTGAGCTTCGAGGATGTTGGATAGTGGATTTCGAAAAGATTGAATTGTCATCGAATTAAGTTGATTAGTCATTAACATTGATTCGTTGAAGATTGATTGCACATTTGCTGGGTTCTTGTCAGCAAATGCATCCCCCCGCTGTGGGTAAACTTTGTCCCGACGTGACAAGATATCTGGGAAAATGCAGTTTTTTCCGGGGCGATAGGAAATAGAGAAAGAAAATTCAGACAAAAATTCAGCCCACCTGGCTTGACGCCTGGTTAACACTTTAGAAGACATGAAGTATTTCAAAGCATTATGATCTGTTAAAATTTGAAAAGGACTATCTAGGCTGAGAAGAAAAGAATGCCATTTTTTAAGACAATGGATAATAGCTAAAAGCTCTTTGTCATGAATTTCATAATTTAATTCTGAGGCTATGAGTTTGCGTGACTCAAAAGCAACAGGATGAAACAAAGTTGTTTCAGGATTTAATTGGGAGATGACCCCTGAAATAGCATAATCGCTCGCATCTGTCTCAACTATTGTCGAGGCAGAAGGATCAAAATGTCGAAGAATTGGGGCTGTGGTGAACGCCGTTTTTAGTGCTTCGAATTACTTTCGTGCTGTAGAAGTAAAAACAAAAGGAATGTCTTTTCTAAGAAGAGAAGTAAGATTGGAAATAGTTTTAGAGTAATCTTTAATAAATCTTCTATAGAAGTTTGCAAAACCCAAAAATCCTTGGAGTGATTTAATGTTTTTGGGCTCAGGCCATTCCAGGATTTTCTGGACTTTTTTGTCATCCATGACTAAACCGTCAGTGGAAAACGTAAAACCCAAAAAATCAATTGATTTGAGGTGGAATTCGCATTTATTATGCTTGGTGTAGAGACCATGATCTCGAAGACGATTTAGGACCTGTCAAACATGATGAATATGTTCATCTAGTGTTTTCGAGAATATTAAAATATCATCTAAATAGACGACTACAAATTGTTCAACAACATCTTGAAAGATATCATTAACAAAAGTTTGAAAAGTTGAAGGTGCGTTACATAATACAAAAGGCATAACTAAATATTCAAAACTACCAAATCTAGTGCGCATTGCAGACAGTGGTTCATGACCTTCCGCAATGCGAATCAGATTGTAAGCGCCTCTAAGATCAATTTTAGAAAAGAAATTAGCACCATTGAAAAGGGTAAGAAGTAATGACATAGGAGGAACAGGATATGCACTCTTCTTCGTGACTGTGTTGAGCTTTCTATAGTCAACACACAACCTAAGACTACCAACCTTCTTTTTTAAAAAGAGGACAGGGGAGCCGGTTGGAGATTTACTGGCTCTGATGAAACCTTTGGCTACATTCTCTGCAATGTAGTCTCGAAGAACTTGAGATTCGTCCTTTGATAAAGAATAGACAGGACCTGCCGGAGTTACTGGGCCTATTAACTCTATTTGATGGTCGTAGGGTCGATGAGGTGGTAACTTATCGGCCTTGCGGATTGAGAAAACATCGAGGAAATCGTGGTAGATCTCCGGTAGAGGAAGCATCATTCCAACCTACTTAAGTTTTAAGTTCTCTGAAGTTTGAGATATATTCAGAGGCTTTACCATTATCATTCATGTGGAGGAAATCAAGTTCAATTTCGGTGTTGTCAGTTTCATTAGGGTCACCAAACAATGTAAAAAGTTGGTCTTCCAAAATTTCCCAGTTATTGACAAGTAAGTGGGTTTCTGTCAAAGAGAGAATGAGAAGATAAGGTTTGAACCATCTTGCCGCTTTCCCGGCTAGGAATGAAGAAGCGTAAACAACCTTTGATCTGTCCCTGTTAAAGGTTCGAGGGTCATTATGGAACAGTAGCTTGCAGGTTTGCAAGAAGGGTCGCAATCTGTCGGGGTGATCTCTGTTGAATTTGTCAGGAGATTTCATAGAAGGAGTTTTGAACTTAGATCCCTCTGAAGACGTTGGATTTGAAAGGGTTTTCATGAAAAGTCTCATGAAATCTTCCAGAGAGTTAGATGGTCCAGGTTCTGAGGATTGACCAGAAGGGTGATTGACTGGGGCGGATGGTGCCTCGTGCATTGTATCCTCTCCTTCTTCTTCGTCACTAGAATCCTCAAAATCTTGTGGGATGTCTTCTACAGATTGAACTGAATGTTGCCGTTCCCTAAGGTCGAGTGGTTCCAAAGAGTGAGTGCGAGAAACAGACCTTGTGGCTGTTGGCCTGCCTCTAGCACGAGCTCTAGTAGTAGCGCCCGTAGGAGGAGTGCGTTGAACAGGTGCCATTTAAAATTTTAGAAACACCTAAAAGGACGTAGTAGTGCAAAGAATGAGAACTAAGGAGAATTAAATTATACTGTCACCGGACGACCTACGCACAAGGTCGAGGATGTTCCTGAAAGTGAGATGAGGGATTTTAGAAACTTCTTTGAAGCACAGAGGAATGATTCGAGGAAATGATTCGAAGGTCACTGGAAGTAATAGCTACAGGTTTCGAGGTTTGTTCGAGAAGAGTTATAGACTAGTTTCAGAGGTAATAGTAATTCTTAAAATCTCACAAAGGGTTGGAAACTCAATAATCAAAGATTTAGGATTTAGAAATGAATATTGTGAAAATAAGAGAAAGATACAATAACAATGATTTTAACTTTAAAGATTTATCACTATTAATGTAAATACGATTTTATAATTTAATTCTAAGGAATATCGAACCAAATACCCAACCCCTTTTATATCCTTTGTTCCTCCTCGCATTGACCTCCCTTCCATTGCACCATTACTAACATACACTTAGACCCTCTTCGCTAAATATCCGTCCATGCTCAATTTACCCCTTTTTAATTAATTAACAAAACTTTAATGAAAACTACTACTGTACTATTTCGTTGAACCTAGCGCTGTGCGTTGCTTATTGAAAAGGACTAAGGCACCCTATTGGGAGATTGACTAATTTAGATTTAGAGTTTAGGCTAGCGCAGTTAAATAGTAAGTACACAAAGGAAATCACAGTTGCTATGGAGAATTGCTTTCTGCGCTTCGAGTATAGATTTAGGACTCGATATTATTGATTTAATGAGCTGATTTCTCCTCGAGTGTCACGTGGCGGGTGACAGTCTGCCCCCCATATTGTGTGGTGATATAAGCTTATGTACGTCTCTAATTACTTAATATCACTTAAGATAAGTATATTATGACCATAATATCACCTTAATAAGTATTGTGGGGCTACAGATAAGCTATTTAAACTTATATAAGTCCATATAATAGTATAATAACCATATATATAAATATAATAACTATATATTTAGCTTATAAGATTATTCAATAAAGATTATCTTTTATTAACCATAAGAGTTACTCAGTCCTGGGGATACCTAGGCTGACATTACCCATCAACAAAAAAATTAAAAAATTCTTTCATTTTATATTAATTGTTTTAGAAAATAACATTTTTTCCACTTGAAAACCAGTGAGGCAAGTGAAATCACACCTTCACCATTTGATATCCCCTTCTTGATAACCTCAACTGAAATAAAAAAATGTTGAAAAAAGAAATAAAACTGAGGTGAAAGAATTAATGAAATTTTGGCATAAATGGCTGGGAATCCACCATATGCATCTTTCTAGAACAAGTTTGGCAGTGTTTCAGCACTCTTCAAGGGATGAAAATTTAACAAAATTGAAGTCGCAATGGGGTGACTGGAGCAGATAATAATTTGACATTTGGGTTTTCAATTCATCTACTTCTCTACTTTGAATCCATGGTGTCTATTTGGGTTCAAGAAGCTGTTTTTCAGACATAGAAAAAGTTGAAATTGATCCATGAGAAAAAAAATTGAGCATAATTTTCATTTGCCTGAGAATCATTAAGTTTTACAATTTATGGAAAAAAGATCTTATAAAATGAAAGAGAAGAAGGTAAAGAATGAAAGCACTACCATTATCAAGCATATTGGTGACACGATTTTTGAATGAAGGAAAGATGAAGATATGGCAAAAATTAAAAGTATGCATAAAAGTGACAATGATACCCTTCTGCCCACTATACGTACATATCTCTAAATTCTACTCAAAATGAATATTCTTCATAAAAAAATGCATAAAAAGCTCTACCAATCAACTTCCAAGCTTTCTACTTCCACCTTGGGCAGCCTTCCAGCTTCAGAAAACTACTTTTAACGCATGCAAACTGTCAGCCTGTATATCTCCAGGACTGAGTAAAAAGTAATTATAAGTTATGTTAAACACATGAACTATACATGGGAATAATAAATAAGAGTACACAAATAGTATACATAAGTAAAATTATAATAATACACAAAAAATGCCATTATAACACCTTATATACAGGCATATATCCACCTTTTATAGGTCTTATGTACTTAATATTAAGTTGCAATATGTTAGGGTAATCTTAAGAACCTTAAGTATAAGGCTACATAATTTTTAAGTACACTTAAAGCTGTTATATTCATTGTTTTATGCAAAAAACAAGAAATGCGCTTTATTTCACTTAAAAGTTGACTATATGCGCTATAAAATTGAGAATATCGAAATTGCGCTTTGACTGATCAATTGGGCTCATTTAGAACTATTGATTTGGCTATTTAAATGCATAAAAATAACACTTTTCAAATTTGGTGTTTTTTATGCCAGAAATGGCTTCTGTGTACTGGCCACATACTGCCTGCTTTTTTCCCGTGTGAATAGCTTCATTTTTAGCAAAGTTAGCTTTTTCACACTATAATTACCCCAAATTCTACGCCCACTGTGGGGAAACACACTAAAATAGGCGACAGGCGCTTATTTAGTGTCCTAGCTTAATTAATAATGCATTGACCTTGTTTATATGCACTAATTTCATTAATAACCTCACTCTTGGAACTTTATTTCATCACCACGCTTAAATTCGCCTAATTTTAGTCAAGGATTTACCCATGCAAGCGCCTTCCAAGAACTGCATGTAGTTACCCCACATCTCACGCTCTTTTTTAAGTTTTTGGGTGGTTTCTCAGTCAATTTTGGTTATTTTTGAATGGGAATTTCACGTAGTATAATGTCAGGATTAGCCCCATTATTTCTACAGTCAATCCCCCTTATTATTAAGCTATTATTAACCTTAAAAAGTCTCCTTTAGTCTTTAATATTATTGTTTTATACGCATATACTCTCTTTATGTCTTTTTCTTTAATTTTGATGGATTTCTCTTATTATTACAGGATTTTGGCGGTTGTTACTCTTCTAATTATGTCATGGGTTACTGGGAATGTTGATGGGCATGTCTATTAATTGTTTAGAGGCGTCATTAACTGTGTATTGGGTGGTACATCAAGGGAATCATTGGGGAACTCAGTGTGTATAAAAGGAGGAGGTTTTTGGGTTGTATTTCTTCATTCTTTATCATTACAATTCAACCAATATAACCAAACCAATTACAATACATATCAATTAGTACTTTTATAAGACTTTTGAATAGTATCTGAATTTATATAATCTATTTTTCTACCGACTATAAAGATTGTAAGCCATATATAAGAATAGTGAGAATTATATTACTGAGACCTTTATATTTGATTATATTTTACAACTTAGTGGATTAAATCTACAGTATTCATATAGGACCATTAAAATCTTCTAGACAACTGACTATTCAAGCTAGTTCAGGTCCTTGTACTTGACCTTAGCCTGACAATTGGGGACCTTTCCTCAAGAATTCTGTTATAATCCTGTAAGTGAAATTTTCAAAAGAAGGTGCACGTAAATAATATCCCTATAGAAATATTTGGATAATTACAACAGGTTGGGGTCACTTATATAGTGATTTCAGAAAAAGAAGCCCTGTTATATAATAAAATTGTGATATTGAATCAACAATTTTACCACTAATTTAACATATAATTGTTATTAGTGGGTCTGTCAATAGACCAATTAAATTTGTGATCTTTGCAGATAAAATTTTTACCACTAATTTAACATAAAATTGTTCTTAGTGGGAGTCTGTCAATAGACCAATTAAATTTGTGATCTTTGAAGATGATAACCAATTAAACTGATTAATTGTTTTCTTTTTACAGGACTCTTAATCCCTTTTCTGTTGGTTTGTAAAATTCATTTATATTTAAAAAAGAATCTTGCTGACAGTTGTTTTTCTTTTTTAATATAAAAACACGGCTACATATTGTAGACCAGTTAAATTAAGTGACCACATAAAAAGCATATTTGACTTTTGGCACTTAAAGATTCACTTCATACCAAAAAGTAAGCAATTAAATTGTCTTCAGTGGTATTAATAAATACTGATTAAACTCCTTTTTGAAGTTTTTCATATCTCAAACTTTCAATTCTTTAGAATTCCACGTAAAAATGTGTGACAACAATGACATTGTAAGTAATAAGGCAAAACCTTATAACTTAAGAACTAGAGCTGAAAGACCTGTTACAGGACATCCAAATGGAGGGTCAAGAATCACCAGTAACAATAAACAACACCCCACCAATGTCCATTGAGGAAAAGGAAAAGCTCTTAAAACAAATGTCAATAAAGAAGTCCAAAAACACCTTACAAGAGCAAATTCACTCCCTCTCAACCCTACTGAATACACTAACAATAAGAGTAAACAATATGTTAGACCAGATCAACAATTTGGAGAAAAGGGCGGCACAGGGCTTTATAGAAGTCAACCAGGCTCTAGTGGATATAAGGTCTCATCAACAACCAGTGGCACCAAATACCACAGCAACACCTCCAGTACCAGAAGAGGACCAAAAGATAACTGTAAGAAAATGGAAGTGGGATTGGTATGCCCAAAACTACAACAGTCCTCCTCAACAGGGATCCAGCAGTCACCCTTACAGGGGAAAGCCAAGGAGAGGCAGGGGAAATGGAATAAGACCGTGGTAAGTCATCCATCTTCTCAAGATCAATTATATAATCCTAACAATGAATTACTTATAGGTAATGAAATTGATAGAGAGTTATTGAATATAATTGATAAGGATTTAAAAAATTATTCATTTGAAAATAACATGTTAGACTTGTCATTACATGAGGATAATGTATATAGTTTTATTGATCACCAGGAAAATACTATTAATATAAAAATGGAATCAAATGAATTAAAAATTGACCCTGATGATGAATCTTCTGAATTGGAAACAGAAAAAATTGAATATTTTCTGAAAGAAAATCCAATGGAATCAAAAATATTTAGTAAATTATTATTAAGAATTGAAAAATTGGAAGAATTCTCTAGAGAGTCCAACAATAATACGGAAAGTGTATTATTAAACATCACACAATCATTGAGTACAACAGCCAATAAGTTAAAAGTTATTGAGAATTCAAATAAGGAATTGATCAATGAAAACAAAAGATTAAATTCTGAGATTAAAAATTTAGAAATAAAATTAGAACATTCTCAGAATATTATGGCCACCATAGAGGGACGTGTAAAATTGTCTTTTTCAAATGTAAATGATACTTTAACTCATGTACCTGTAATAAAAGATAGGTTACAAAGAGTAGAAATTGAAGTAGCTAACATTTTGAAAAATACTGAAACAATAAAGGATAATACCTCTTATGTAGAAAGAGTACCAGTTTTTATAAAACACTCTGATGATAAACCAATGATAAAACATGAACATAGTGTCATGGGCTCTGAGAATATAAAATCAGTAAAAGATGAAATTAATGATCATCTTTCTAAAGTGAGTGAATTACTCAATATTCCTCAGGTTAGGGAATCTAAAACTAGCCAAAAGAACTGGCCTAAGTTAGATCAGTACCCTTCTTTTGACGGGGATTCAAAATCTGATTGGCAACAATTCATACAAAGAATTGATAACTTAAAATTTTCATACAAATTACCTGATGAAGAAATTACTTCAAAGTTAATATCTTTATTTACAGATGTGGCCTTATTATGGTTTGAATCTGTATTGAGTGAGGGAATTAATTACTCCTGGAATGAATGGAAGGCACTAATTGAAAGGCAATTTGGTGGCCCAAAATTTAGAATCACTCAACAAAGACTGTATGAAAGGGCCAGATATAATCCAAATACTGGAGATAAACCCATGGTCTTCTTAATGAATTTAATAAAAATCATGAAAGCTATGTATCCAAAAATGGATTATGAAGAGTGGAAAGAAAAAATAATATACAAGTTGCCTATATCAGTTAGAGACATTATTGTAGCTAGAACTGAGACTGTCAGAGACACCTCTGGATTCATTAATATATGCAATGAGATATTATTAAACCACAAGTATGAAACCAAGTATAGTAATTACAGACAAAGTGTTGAAGTGGTAAAACCTACTACAAGTAAGTTACCAGTGGAAAAGAAAAAACCTTCAGCTCCCCTTGTCCCTAAGAGACAAGAAAATAACACTTGTTACAAATGTAATGAACCTTGGGTTAAAGGTCACACGTGTAAGAAAAGAATAAATGTTATTGAAACCTCACAAACTTCTGAACCTAGTAATCATGAAGATGAGAATGTGGAATCCAGTGAGGATTGCAAGAGTAACATATCTTACAGTGATGATGAAAATGAGATATTTGTATTAGAACAGGATATAATGTTCCTGAATGATGCTATACCTCATACAGACACATCTTTAACTTCCATAGAGGAAGCTGAAATAATCAAAGATGTATCTCATGACACTTACAAAATAACACCTATCAGAGCACCTATTATCATATGTGGAAAAGAAATGAATGCCATTCTTGACACTGGGGCTGCAGGTAGTGTAGTTTCACTTAATGCATTAAGGAAACTTGATAGTAAGTACCAGGAAAAACTAGAACCTGTTCAGACAAAGAACTGGAGGGGTTTTGGTTCAGTATTAAATCCAATTGGCAAATACAAAACTGCTGTATTCTTTAAATATAATAATGGATATGTTAGAGCAGTTTGTGAATTTGTAGTAATGGATAATAATAACTGTAGTGATTGGTTTATTATTGGCAATGATTTATTGACAAAATTTGGCATTAAACTAGATCCTGCAAACAGTTGTTTCACCATAGGGGTGAATGGTAAAAGGAAATTCAAAATATGTTCTGAAAATTCAGTATATGCCATTTCTCCTAGAGAAGAACAACTGCAAGGTGGAAGAACCACCAATGAAGTGGGTGAATTGGAAAATGAAATCCAAAAAGCCTCTTTCAGTCCTCAACTCTCAAAAATTGAACAAGAAGACATTTTGAGATTGATTAAATCATATCCTATGGCATTTGCTCATGGATCAAATGAACTAGGATTGGTCAAAGACCATGAGATGAAAATCTCTTTAAGCTGTGATCTGGATAATATTCCTGGCAGCTTAAAAAAGAAACCTTACCCAGCATCTCCTGCAAAAAGGAAAGATATTGAAGACAATATAAAATTGTTGTTGGAAATGGGTATTGTTGAAAAAGTGGACACAACACCTAAGTATTGTGTCATTTCACCAGTATTAATCTCTTATGAAAAAGATAAGGCAAGATTATGCGGTGATTACAGAGCTCTGAATACATACACAGTAGATGATATTTACCCTCTACCAAGGATAGCTTCTATCCATGCTACTTTACAAGGAGCAAAATATATTTCCTGTCTGGATGGGAACAAGGGTTACCACCAGATTCCTGTGGAAAGAAATTCTCAAAATTACTTATTAATAACCACACATATGGGTATATATAAGTATGTGAGAATGCCATTTGGCCCAAAGAATGCCCCTTCAGTCTTCCAAAAATTGATGGATAGTGTTTTTCATCAGGAAATGGTTGAAGGATGGCTATTGGTCTATATTGATGACATCATAGTGTTTTCAAAGACATATGATGAACATTTAAATCACCTGAAAAGATTCTTTCAAAAAATGGATGAAATTAATATGACTATTGCATTAAAGAAATGTAAGTTTGGATTTCAATCCTTGAAAGTACTTGGACATGTTGTATCTGGATTACAAATTTGTGTTGACCAGAATAAAGTGGCAGCAATTAAAAACATTGGGATACCTAAAAATGTAAAAGAGGTTCAAAGTTTTTTGGGTATGTGTGGATATTATAGACAATATATTAAAAATTACCAATCCATTGCAGCCCCTTTAACAACATTAATCAGGAAGAATGAAGCTTTCATTTGGAATAATGAAAGACAACACGCCTTTAATAAATTAAAGGAATGTTTAATGTCAGCTCCAATATTGGGACTGCCAGATTTCACCCTACCTTTTATCTTGTACACTGATGCAAGTTTCATAGGTTTGGGTGCTGCTTTACAGCAGAAACAGATAATAAATGGAAAATTATCTGAAGTAGTTATCTTTTATATATCCAGAACCTTAAGAAAAACAGAATTAAGGTATGGTGCCACACAGCTAGAATGTTTAGCCGTGGTGTGGGCTTTGGAGAAACTTCATTACTATCTGGAAGACCAGAAGTTTGAACTTATAACAGATTGCAGTGCAGTAAAATCATTACTAAACATGAAAACACCTAATAGGCACATGTTTAGATGGCAACTAGCTGTACAAGAGTACAGAGGAAGAATGACAATCACTCACAGAGCAGGAACATTGCATTCAAATGTGGATTTATTATCCAGAAGTCCTTTGCCAAATGATGCTGACAACCCAGCTTATGTACCTGAAAATGAGGTTATACATATATTTGGGATTTATATAGTGGATTTAGAAGAAGAGTTTATGCAAACTATATTGGAAAATTATTCATCTGATAAAGATTTGTCTAAACTATCTACCATTCTTAATGATCCAACAAATGCCTCCATGAGTGCATTAATTAAAACCTTGCCTCCAAAGTATAAAAATGCTTTGGAAAAAGGTAAACTATCAATTGAAGATGGATATATATATTACAGGAAAAATTTAAGCAATGTAATAGTAATACCACCTTCTATGAAAGAGTTAATGTTGAGTACTTGTCATGATGACATCTTAGCTGGTCATTTTGACTTTAACAAAACATTAACCAGAGTTAAAAATACAGCCTGGTGGATAAACATGAAAGAGGATGTACAAAAATACATTGAAACATGTGACTCTTGTCAGAAATCTAAAAGATTAACTGGGAAGAGAGCTGGGTTGTTACAACAAATAGAGCAGCCAAAAGCTCCATGGGAAATTATAAACATGGATTTTGTAACTGGCTTGCCATTAGCAGGAAAAGAAAGTTTCAATTCTTGCTGGGTAATAGTGGATAGATTAACAAAAATGTGTAAGTTTATCCCTACCCATAAAGAGGTATCTGCTAAAGACTTGGCGTTACTATGGTGGACTCAGATGATGAATACTGCTGGGTTCCCCAAAGCCATAATCTCTGACAGTGATCCTAAATTTACTTCAGAGTTCTGGACATCTTTGATGGGAGTATCAGGTTGTCAATTAAAATTGTCTACAGCACACCATCCACAAACTGATGGGCTGGCTGAGAGGAAGATACAAACTCTAGAAGACATGATCAGAAGATATTGTGCCTTTGGATTAGAATACAAAGACAATGAGAAATTCACACATGACTGGGTAACATTAATTCCTGGCCTTGAATTTGCTTATAACAGCACAACTCATTCTGTAACAGAGAAGAAACCATTTGAACTCTGGCTGGGATATGTACCAAATACCCCAGTAAATCATTTAAATAAACTACCAAGGTTGGATATACACCCTGGCACTAAATCCTTTATTCATATGCAACAAATGTGTAGAAAGCATGCAGAAGAATGCATCCAAAATGCATTTGAATATGAAAAGAAAAGGTGGGACAAATCTCATAAAGAATTTAAATTTAAAAAGGGAGATGAAGTCCTCATATCAACACTACATTTTAACTTACAAGGTAATGTTAAATTAAAGGATCCCTTTGTAGGACCTTTTGTAGTAAATAAAATGGTTGGGAATAATGCAGTGGAAGTCATATTATATGCTCCATATGATAGGAAACATCCAGTTTTCCCTATCTCATTATTGAAACCTTACCATGCAAATGATCCTGACTTATTTCCAAAAAGAAGGGGAAGGCCTAAAAAGCAACCTGAAGAAATTGTGGAAAATGAAGAGATTGAAAAAATACTCAAGAAAAGAATCCTTACTAAAGAAAAAGGAACTGAGTATTTACTAAGATTTAAAGGGAAATCAAATGAATTTGATAAATGGATACATGAAAAAGAAATTTCTAATTTATCCACCCTTCTTAAAAAATTTAAACAGAAATAAATTTCGGTTCAACCAGCTGAGGGGTTAAAAAACCAGTACTCATAATATTTTATTATGTTTTATTTCTTTAAAGTTGAATCTTTAATGCTACAGATTTATTCTGAATACCTGAAAATTACAAATTAATAAAATAAAATGTATAACTTATCATTTTTTTATTGTTTTTTTTGGGTGGGTGAGTGTCAGCCTGTATATCTCCAGGAATGAGTAAAAAGTAATTATAATTTATGTTAAACACATGAACTATACATGGGAACAATAAATAAGAGTACACAAATAGTATACATAAGTAAAATTATGATAATACACAAAAAATGCCATTATAACACCTTATATACACGCATATATCCACCTTTTATAGGTCTTATGTACTTAATATTAAGTTGGAATATGTTAGGGTAAAATTAAGAACCTTAAGTATAAGGCTACATAATTTTTAAGTACACTTAAAGCTGTTATATTCATTGTTTTATGCAAAAAACAAGAAATGCGCTTTATTTCACTTAAAAGTTGACTATATGCGCTATAAAATTGAGAATATCAAAATTGCGCTTTGACTGATCAATTGGGATCATTTAGAACTATTGATTTGGCTATTTAAATGCATAAAAATAACAATTTTCAAATTTGGTGTTTTTTATGCCAGAAATGGCTTCTGTGTACTGGCCACATACTGCCTGCTTTTTTCCCGTGTGAATAGCTTCATTTTTAGCAAAGTTAGCTTTTTCACACTATAATTACCCCACATTCTACGCCCACTGTGGGGAAACACACTAAAATAGGCGACAGGCGCTTATTTAGTGTCCTAGCTTAATTAATAATGCATTGACCTTGTTTATATGCACTAATTTCATTAATAACCTCACTCTTGGAACTTTATTTCATCACCACGCTTAAATTTGCCTAATTTTAGTCAAGGATTTACCCATGCAAGCGCCTTCCAAGAACTGCATGTAGTTACCCCACATCTCACGCTCTTTTTTAAGTTTTTGGGTGGTTTCTCAGTCAATTTTGGTTATTTTTGAATGGGAATTTCACGTAGTATAATGTCAGGATTAGCCCCATTATTTCTACAGTCAATCCCCCTTATTATTAAGCTATTATTAACCTTAAAAAGTCTCCTTTAGTCTTTAATATTATTGTTTTATACGCATATACTCTCTTTATGTCTTTTTCTTTAATTTTGATGGATTTCTCTTATTATTACAGGATTTTGGTGGTTGTTACTCTTCTAATTATGTCATGGGTTACTGGGAATGTTGATGGGCATGTCTATAAATTGTTTAGAGGCGTCATTAACTGTGTATTGGGTGGTACATCAAGGGAATCATTGGGGAACTCAGTGTGTATAAAAGGAGGAGGTTTTTGGGTTGTATTTCTTCATTCTTTATCATTACAATTTAACCAATATAACCAAACCAATTACAATACATATCAATTAGTACTTTTATAAGACTTTTGAATAGTATCTGAATTTATATAATCTATTTTTCTACCAACTATAAAGATTGTAAGCCATATATAAGAATAGTGAGAATTATATTACTGAGACCTTTATATTTGATTATATTTTACAACTTAGTGGATTAAATCTACAGTATTCATATAGGACCATTAAAATCTTCTAGACAACTGACTATTCAAGCTAGTTCACGTCCTTGTACTTGACCTTAGCCTGACACAAACACTCTAAAAAGCGTAGAGTCCATATAAAGCACTAAAAAAAATTAGAAAACCCGTTTTAGAACCACCAATACATTCAATAAAATTATAAGAAAAATACTAAAATTTATTAAAAAAGTAGGGATATCCAATAGACACTATTAGTACTGAATCCTAAAACATTCTTGAACACTCAAAAATTCCCAAAATACAAATCAAACCCCCTTTAATCTATCTACTAAAACACCACCAACTATGCAGAACAAAGGCACTATCCTTGTTGATAAGCCACACCATTAATGAATCATTTGTGTTAGTTGCAAATAGTAAAAGTTACTGTGTAGGAGAAATGATTTTTGCTTTTCAGTAGCCAAAGGAAAATGTGAAATGTGCTTAGCTGTTGAAAACTCACAGCCATGGGGGTAGATGCTCTAACTATATATAGCAACACCATAAATGCTAAGCCTTTTTTCCAAAAAATTTTACTACTTTTTTTCCTGACTCAGCACTGTTCCGGCCTTAAATAGGGGGTTGTAGGCTTTATTGGGTGATAAAATTAACAAAAAAATGCCACGCCAGCACAAAAAGTGCACCTAAAATGTCAAAAGGGCCAAGAGTTATTTTTCATGCTGTATTTGAATAACACAAGCAGATTATTTTCATCGTGAAACAGGCCAGTGTTAGAGTAAGTGTTCGTTCTAAGGTGTTTCTGAAACTAAAACTTGATAATTTCCACTTTTTTCGAAATTTGTTACTGATTTTTCTTTTTAGTCTGTCAACTTTGGCATCCCTTATTATGTTTGAATCAACTTCAAAAATGAAAGGCTAGTTTGTCATGACTGGTTTATGTCGAGTCTGATAATTAATCAAATTACTGAGTTCTCTGCTTTGATGCCCTCTACTGAAAATGCGAATTTTTTTCTGCCAGACTCCTAGAGTTAGTTTTATCTTATCGTTCTTGCTCATGTTGTAACGTGGTTGACATGGCTGATTGAAATTACCTTACATGATCCTATGCATATAGGGGCATATCGCTCCTGCATTCCAGATGTGTCCACTTCGCATGCATATAACTATGACATAATTTACCCTCACTTTTTCTTTAATTATAATTATTAGGATCATTCGCCTCTAAGGACATGAAACAAAATCAGCTTACTAAGTATAAAATTTGATGAGAGTTCCACTTTCCCGGTCCTAGCTCTTCAAGTAACCCAGCCTTAGTTTTTTTATGACCTTCTGGACCGTCGATCTGGAGCACAAGTTGTGAGCTATCGCCTCTGTTGTTTGTTGAAGATATGACTAAAATGGGAAAATCAGGGGGGATGATTGATTTTTGAACCTCCTTTACTCTGTAAGATAAAAAAAGAGTGGGTTGCTCCCCAAAATTCTCAGAATTTCATTAACGTTTGTTTCTGATGTGTCAAACAGTGCTGCAGCAAAATGTTCACAGCATATGGTTCACAAACCTCTATAAAAATCTGAAGATATTCGTTTAATCTCATTACCATTTTTTCAATTCTCAATTTTTTAGGGAAATAATTTTTATCTTTAATCATTACTTTATACCTTTTTGAAAGAGAATTCCCTTTAGAATGGATGACCCTATTACAGAGGTTCGTTTATTTGATCTTCGGCGTGAAAACATGGGTTACTAAATTATTTTCAACTGATATATAGATTTATGATGTCGTTAGAGGCGTTGTAGAGCCTACTACACCGAAGGAAATTACTCAACATATTGAAAAGTATTTTGCAATGTATATTTGTTTATGGGCTTTATTTAAAGATTTCATTTAATACTCTTAGGTATTTCACTTCAGATGCTCGCTTCGAGAATCCCTGTATACTGGCAATAAAATGTTTAGGAATAAAACAGTTCATAGGCACGTATAGATTAGTGTAAGTATTGAATTTACAGATACGTTTGGAAAATTAACTGACCTCAGGGATTTTTTATTATAGTCGACTTTTGGGCAGAGACAATAAGATTGATTTTCATGCAGTCATGTTCAACAATGATAAAACTCAAGCTTGTCTAGGTGGGTGTTAGTTTTCTTTTGATTCTCATTTACGATTACATGGATGCTGCTCCACACCCTATAACAAGTGATATCATTTTTTTTAAAGTCTTCAATTTGAACCATAACCAGAATTTAGATAAGCTAACTTTGTTTTCTTTTTGTAAAAACAAAAAAAAGAATTGACGATGCATCTCTACACTAGGCTTCTCCCGAAGTTAAAAATATTTCACAGTCACGTTCGATACATCGTGAGAGTCGAGCTAAGACAAGGGGACGATGGTAAATACAGGATAAGCTGGTATGTCATTTACATTTGCGGTGGTTGTCTTTTGACTCAAATATGAATTTTAAAGGCAACAAGACAATTTGCCGCTAGATTTGCAGCAAAGCGGCTTGAAACATTTTCCATTTCCTGGCGCATACCTTATCAGCACATTCATTAAAACTTTCTTGGGTCTCTCGGCTTACGCATTAGGTGCCTTTGTCTTATACCTTGATGAATGGAAAGGATTAAAGTCTTAATCATTGAGTGCATTGGGCATATAAAATTATTCTTTAAATCATCCTTGATGGTGGAAAATGTAATCTTGGGATTAATTTGCATAAGTTTAGCTTCACTATAGTAAGATTGAAACTTTACATGAAACCAAAGATATAAAAATATATAGAAAATTTGATACAAGATAAAGGTAGATTAATTGTTCATCTTTCCATGTGAGGCCAAAAATTGAAATTCTTTTGTAATAAAGATTCTTAAATGAAACAATTTGTTTCAATCACAACTTGAAAAAAGGGCGCTACGTTTGTAGAATTGGTCCCCATAACTTAATACTTCAGTTATGATATATGTTAAGATGAAATCCTTATGAACCACATTATTCATTTGAATTCAGTGTAAACAAAATCGAAATCATGCTTGAGATTCTATATCATATAGATACATATCTACTAATAATAAAGTAGAGACTGTGCTTGTGAAAATTTCAAATCATCATTTTTGTCCTTGTGCTTGCTCACCTAAAATAACCACCTCAATAGTTAATAGTGTCGGGTTAATGGACTTTTTGCCAAATATTAGAGCATGTACAGTACCCCTCAAGAAGTCCTCGCGATTTTTTATGCGTAGGACCTTCCTGCAACCGCCACCTAATCTCATTCTCCAGCACTATCGTCTCCTCAAACCACTTGATTATCCTCAGAATATGACTAGTCAACCATAATATGATGAAGTTCTTTTCTCATTTCTATCAAGATTTATTGACTCAGATACTGACAAAATTTAAGTTGTTTTTTCAATTTTTTCTACAGATGGCAAGGGCTGTGGATAGGATAATTTTCCTCAATAACAAGATTGGCAAAGTGAATAACATTCTCCTGCCTCTAAACTTCAAAATGAAGCTAAATATGACCTAATGATCCTTTCCTCAACCTATATATTGAACCTCAAAGTTGTCGTGATTTCATGCCAACACCCCTGTCATTTTTTTCCACCATCAAAAACAGCAACCGAAAGCAAAAATCAGTTCAAGCAGAAACACAAACAGATGGTTTCTAAATTTAATTCTGAGACTTTATTCACAACATAACCCACTTAAATGGCTATCTTTTTGCTGATGACCCCTAGTAACCCTCATAAAAAATAATTTTTTTCACCTCATATTCATTCTATTTTTGTCAGTTTATGGTCTCAAATTATGATAATGTGTCTCTATCTTTCATTAAAAGATAGTCTTACCTTTGTGAAATTTCACATTCTTAATTTATTTTCTTACATTTTTGTGAAAAATCAAATTTATAAAAAAAACTGTTGGAGTGCAGAAAGTGAGTCAAAATGTTGAGAATGAACCATTATTTAGGTTTTTATTTAGCAAAAAAAATGTTGAGGACTTCTATTCAGGTACTTTAGCTGATCCATTAAATTAGACCATTGTGGCAGTCTGGAGATTAGTATGGCACTCAGGAAACTTTTTAGATGTATTCAGGATGGTTATTTTAGTTATTGGAAAGGCCAATCTAATTTTTTATTTTTATATACTTTTTGTTATAAAAAGAATGGATGGTTTTATTGCATGAATGGGCTAATCATATGAGTCAAGCTAGATCTATTATTTAATGGAAGATAAGTGCATGGAAATAAAATCTGTCAGAATAGGATATTAATCATTATATTCACATATATAATTAGCTTAGTCATAATTATTAACATCCGAGTTCTAATTCATTATTTATTCATTTCCTCATTCATTTCAACATGTGAAAGATGAGTTATTAATTTGTTGTACCCGTAAAATAAAAGGAGCTGCTTCTTGTTACTTTTTCTGCATCTCCTTTTATCACACTTTTGTTTCTTTTTCTTTTTCATCTTTTACTTATTCTGATTTACTTCTTTATTACTTTCAGTTTCCTCTTTCAGTGTTGCTTCACTTGTATCTTCGACTTTAGTCTATAACTCTTAATTATTTATTGACGATTATACTCACTCTGGTTCAGGTATTTTTATGTTAGTCTGCTCTTCTGCTGCAATGCATTATCTCCTTTTATCGCACTTTTGTTTCTTTTTCTTTTTCATCTTTTAATTATTCTCATTTAATTCTTTATTACTTTCAGTTTCCTCGTTCAGTGTTGCTTCACTCGTATCTTAGACTTTAGTCTATAACTCTTAATTATTTATTGACGATTATACTCACTCTAGTTCAGGTATTTTTATGTTAGTCTGCTATTCTGCTGCAATGCATTATCTTCTTTTATTTCACTTTTGTTTCTTTTAGTTTTTCATCTTTTACTTATTCTCATTTACTTCTTTATTAATTTCAGTTTCCTCGTTCAGCGTTGCTTCACTTGTATCTTAGACTTTAGTCTATAACTCTTAATTATTTATTGATGATTATACTCACTCTGGTTCAGGTATTTTTATTTTACCCGTTCAGCGTTGCTTCACTTGTTGAATTATTAGATACTTTATAATTCTGTACCTCCATATTTATCCTCTTAGTCATTACTTGTTTTAGTTCCATTCCCCTTTTGGTTAATTTTTGTTTCCATAATTATTTGTAATATGCTGGTTCAATAGCCCCATCCTGTAGTCTAGTGTATAAAATGTAGATGCCTTCATTTTCATTCGGCATCTCCTTTATTGTTCCTTTTTACTTTCTGTCCTTTGGAAAGTTGTTTCACTCTTGACTTATCACTTTACGTATTTCTCTTTACCTTCACTACGGTTGGCGGCTCTATCTTTCTCTTTTATTTCTATAAACTTTTCTCTGATTTATTGAATGTCTGAACCAGGTATTTACTTAACTTGTTAGTGTGCTCTTAATTCTGAAATACAAATCTCCTTTATTGTTCCTTTTTACTTTCTGTCCTTTGGACAGTTGTTTCACTCTTGACTTATCACTTTACGTGTTTCTCTTTTCCTTCACTACAGTTGGCGGCTCTATCTTTCTCTTTTATTTCTATTAACGTTTCTCTGATTTATTGAACGTCTGAACCAGATTTCATTCAAAAGGTTATGGGCCCAGTGCTCCAATAAATCCTTCTCAACGTGGCTTCCTCCCCTACCAACTCAGAGTCCTCTGATTACCTCAGTAATTCCAGTGATCCTTCTACCTACACTTCTACTCCTGCATCTGTATCTCCTTCCGCCACTGGTCGAGAAGACTTTTATAACATGGACTCAAATTCCTTCTCCAAAAAAAAGGGAGTTGAAACTCTTACAAACAAAAACTATGCCACGTGGAAAACTCAGATGTATTAAGCCTTAGGAGTTTGAAACCTCGACAAATTCCTCCTCAAAACAGTTTCTGCCCCAACTGATGCCTCTGCCTTGGAAATCTTTAGCTTTCAGAAAAAGCAAACGGACATGATTCTGCGAATTTTTCTTGACATGGAAAACCATACAAGGTTTGTGCCAGATGAATCCATCTTTGAGCCTGCCGATCTCTGGGAAACAATCAGAGAACACTATGCTTCCACCTCTGCCAAAAATTGTGCCAGAGTCATTGCAGACCTCTTCAACATTCAGTTCAACACTTCTGATCCCTCCTCTTCCATCAAAGAGTTTCATACCACGTACAAGTTGCTTCAACAAATCTCTCCTGCTCTACTCTCTGGGAATGCACTTTCAACAGTAATAGCTTTTTATATTCTCAACATTCTACCCGAATCCTTTCGAAATGTGTCGCATCTTATCTTCACCAATATTAAAATTACTAAGAAGACCCCAACTATTGAAGAGGTGTTGGTTGAACTCGAGACAGATTTTAATAGACAAAAATACAAGCCAACTAAAACCAGCTTGGCCTTCAACTTCAGAAACAAAAACTTGTGCTCCAATGGCAAACACCACCCTCATGCTTCTCACCCTGAATCATCATGCTTCCAGCTCCATCCAGAAAAAAGGGAAGAGTTCTACCAAAGAAGAAGGGAAAGGGAGAGTAGAGAAGGTAAGGTCCTGGCTGTTTCCAGCATGCCTCATGGTCACATCATCCTCTACAGTGGTGCTTCTCACTCCATTTTTAACAACAAACGTTTCTTCAGTACCCTCTCACCCTCGTGCAAATGGACAAAATCTCACATCAAAAGGTACTGGATCCATCAACTTAGTATTAAATGGAAAGAAGTTTGTCATCCCCAATGCATTGTATGTTCCTGAAGTTCACACCAACCTCATCTCTGCAGCTTGGTTCATTAAACAAGGTTTTTCTATTAAAGGTTATAATGATAGTGCTAAAATCTTTGATGATTCTGGGAAGTTTGTGGTAGAATGTTTTATGCGTGATGATGTCTTTTCCTTACCTAGTGATTTTCCTGCCGTAGTAAATTCTATTTCCTCTTCTACATATCTTATTAATCTTCACAATGCTTGTGGTCACCCCAACAATGTTACTGCGGGTTTAATGTTTTCTAAACATGATTTTTCCTCTTTTTCCTGTATTCCTTGTCTCCTTTCAAAGTTCCATAGACTTCCTTTTAAAGGTAATTTTCCTACTCCTGATGATGTTCTCAATGTGATCCACATGGATCTCTGCGGTCCCATCTCACCAACATCACGGGGTGGTAGTAAATAATTTTACCAAATTGTTGACGGCCACTCAAGGTATCGTTTCACTCACTTTCTTTCTCTCAAATCAGAATCCTTCAGTTTCTTCAAAACTTTCTTAAACCTGGCTGAAAAAAAAACTGGGAAAACGATTAAAGTAGTGGTAACTGATAATGGTGGTGAATTTGTCAACGGGGCTTTTATTAATCTTTTCGATGAGAAAGGCATTGATTTGTTAACCACTTCTCCTTACACGCCACAGCAAAACCCACTGTCAGAAAGAGGTAACCGGACCCTGGTTGAAAAGGCTCGAGCGTTAATGGCTACTTGCAGTCTTGATGGTCTTTGGTGGGGAGAGGCTATCAACATGGCCACTTACTTGTTGAACCGCACACCTTGCTCCGCCATCTCAAACAAATTGCCTATGGAAATCTGGGACCCAAAGTCTAAAATCGACTATGGTAAGCTACACACTTTTGGCTGTGATGTTGTCTACAACATTCCTAAGCAAAGGCGTCTCTCAAAATTTGATCCTGTAGGGGAGCAAGGCATCTTTGTTGGTTATGCTGATGGCCATCATAACTACAAAATCTATTCACTCAAGTTGGACCTTTTTGTCGTCACTCATGATGTCAGGTTTCTGGACGACTCCTTTGCCCTTGCCAACAAAATAACATCAAGAAACCCTATCCCCGTCCCCTTTCCTGCCATTGACAAAATCATGTACCCGACTGAATCTGCTGTAACTGAAATCACTCCTGTAACCAGCAATGAACCTGTTGTGGATCCCCAACCCACTAATTCTGAAACCAATGCACCTTCCGACCCGATTCCCCCAGCTCCATTATCTGGAAAAAATTTCTCCTGGGTCCCTAAGGAGACTCTTCCGTCAAACAACATCAGTAGTAACATTGACTCTAGCAACATTATCAATCAACCTAGGAGAAGAAAAGACGTATGTAATATGATTGTCCAGTTGAACGATGTTCCCAAAAACTATTCACAAGCTATCAACTGTAATGAGGCTTCTGACTGGGGAAAAGCTATCCAATCTGAACTGACTAGTATCAACAATCACCACGTTTGGGAAACCGTGCCAATACCTCAAGGAAGAACTTTGCTTGGAACCACTTGGGTGTTTAAAAAGAAAAATGATAGCAAAGGAAACCTCTCTCGGTATAAAGCCAGACTCTGCGTTCAAGGGTTTGCCCAGGTCGAAGGTATTGATTACAATGACACTTTTGCGCCTACTGGCCGACTTGCCTCTCTTCTAACCTTGCTCAGTCTCTCTGCTTCTACGAACCTTGAAGTCCATCAAATGGATGTGAAGACAGCCTTCCTGTACAGAGTACCCGAAGAAGATGTTTACATCAAATATCCAGATGGCTTCCCTGGCCCTAAACCAGCTAACTGCTGTCTACATCTCAATAAATCTTTGTATGGCCTGAAGCAAAGCCCTCTTTGCTGGTATAAAAGACTCAAAGATGTTTTCCTTTCTTTTGGTCTCTTGCCCAACCCTGCTGACCCATGTCTCTTTTCAAACAAATCCTCTGACAACCCATGTTTCATTTTAATCCATGTTGATGACCTGGTTATCTGCGGGAAGGATGTCTCTCAAATCAAGCAACAACTTAAATCGTCTTTTGAAATGGATGACTTGGGAGAGGTTTCTTGGGTATTGGGTATGAAAGTTACTCGTGATCGTAACAAAAGACAATTTTATCTTTCACAATCAATTTATGTCTCCAACATGTTACAAGATTACGACATGCAAGACTGTCGTCCTGCGTCTACTCCTCTTGTACCTAATGCCAAGTTTTCCCCAAAACCACAAGACAAGCCTCCATGCGACTTCAACTATAGATGGGCTATAGAACTTTTAAATTATCTTGTAGCATGTAATTGTCCCGACCTTGCCTATGCGGCAAGTACTTTGTCTCAATTTCTTAACTCTCCAGCCAATGACCATATTCTTCACTTCAAACATGTCCTACGGTATCTCAGAAAAACTATCAATTTTAGTCTGACTCTGGGAAACTCCGATTCCAATAATAACTTGTTTGGCCATGCAGATGCTGATTGGGGCTCATCTCCAACATGTAAGTCTACCTCGGGCTCCGTCATTTTTAATCATGGTTTACTTGGTTGGTACTCGAGCAAACAACAGGTTGTTGCACTCTCAACTACTGAGGCGGAATATCGAGCAATCTCAGAAGTCGGCAAGGATCTGAAATGGTTCACTCAACTGTTGTGCGGACTCAACATTCCTCACAACACACCTACCATATTCAATAACAACCAAGGTGCCATAGCTTTAGTCAAGAACCCCATTTACCAACACCAGACAAGACAAATCAATATGCGGTTACATTGGTTACGGGAGTTAGTAGAGGCTGGTGAAGTTAATGTTGCTTATATTTCCACTACTAATATGATTGCAGATCTCTTCACAAAATCATTATCGCGACAAAAACATGAGGAATTCTGTGGTCTAATTGGCTTAGCTGACTTGCAGCATTGAGCATGGAAGGGTGTTGAATTATTAGATACTTTATAATTCCGTACCTCCATATTTATCCTCTTAGTCATTACTTGTTTTAGTTCCGTTCCCCTTTTGGATAATTTTTGTTTCCATAATTATTTGTATTATGCTGGTTCAATAGCCCCATCCTGCAGCCTAGTGTATAAAAGGTAGATGCCTTCATTTTCATTCGGCATCTCCTTTATTGTTCCTTTTTACTTTCTGTCCTTTGGACAGTTGTTTCACTCTTGACTTATCACTTTATGTGTTTCTCTTTTCCTTCACTACAGTTGGCGGCTCTATCTTTCTCTTTTATTTCTATTAACTTTTCTCTGATTTATTGAACGTCTGAACCAGGTATTTACTTAACTTTTGGCGGCTCTATCTTTCTCTTTTATTTCTATTAACTTTTCTCTGATTTATTGAACGTCTGAACCAGATTTCATTCAAAATCACTCGTATCTTAGACTTTAGTCTATAACTCTTAATTATTTATTGACGATTATACTCACTCTGGTTCAGGTATTAAAAAAATCCATGAGTATGAAGAACCTTTGGGAATTTTCTTGGAGTTTTTATTATTTTACATATATTTTTAATAATTTTATAAATTACTTTTTGATTATTTCCAATTTTTAATAATTTACTTAAATTTAGTGATTTTTAGCTCAGTGAATGGGGTTGCGCAGGTTACCAAAACTTAATGAGAGGTTCTCCGGATGTAACTCTATCATCTGTAATTTTTGTAGATTTTTAATTAAGCTTTTAAGTCTCTAATTGAGTCAGCAAGTCAAGAAGAGCTCTGAAATGCTCCAGAAAAGCTCCATACAACCTTCAGTATTCTCCAGATGAGCTCCAGGATGCTCTGGTGGGAAAAATAGGGAATGTGACTTAGCTATGTATATAAGGGCTTCAGACTCAAAATTACAGTCATCATAAAACTTATCCAGCTAACAATTATTTATCATAAAAAGGCATATACAATAATTACCATCTTCTTTCACATAATATTCTATATATTTGAAATACCTTTATTAAAAAACACTTTTACATAACATTTTTTAAGTTTTATATAAAAAATCATAAATATATATATATAGGGTATCATTTTAAAGGTCTCATATTCAGGGATTTTATTTTAACATCTTTTCACTAAAATAAAAAGCTTTATAAAAACATATAAGTCAATAATTTAAATAAATTTTCTAAGTACAACTTTATTGTTGTATTTATTTTTCTCATCATAAGGAAAACTGATTCTACATCTCAAAACCATCTAAAACAAATTGTTTAACTGGCCATTTTCTATCAAGTAGACCTTTTAGCTTAGTTAATTTTGAACCCATATTTTACTTAAAGGGACAGGGTTTTCTTTGGTTTATACAACTCCCTTGGATTCTGCTTACAACAAGGTGGCTTTAGGAGTACTTCTACATTGGTTTCCCAACATGGGGTTTGAATTTTCTGGCTTTCAACTGATATTACTTGGTACTTGTACCCCCTTAGCCTTCAAGAGGCTTATCTAGCAAACATTCATTTTCTTTAAACGGTTTAAACTTATACTCTGGGGATGTCTTCTGTAACTGTATCTGGTGTTTCTGGTGCTGCTGTTCTTGTTAAAGACTCAGTTAGGATTGTATCTTGGGATGGGCCCAAGCTCAACGGGGAAGAGGTAAATTTTTCTTAAGAAGGTAGGAAAATGCTGCTGCCGTTGATGGGGCTTATCATTTGGATATGGTGAATCAAATCAGGTTTTTTTATTGGGGAAATAGTGGTGGAGAAAGAGGTCATTTCTATGGATAGATATAAAAAGTGGGATTGGTTAAATTTATCAAAAGAGATTGTTGATAGATGGGATGTCAGGTATAAAATGGTGAACCTCAACAAGATTTCCAGTGACTGGAAAGCAAAGGGTTGCGTTTCTTATATGGTGGATTTTAAAAAGTTAGTTGGACAGTTTGATGAATTAGTGGAATAATTGATTTTGATGGAGGAGTCAGGCTATGAAAATCAGGTCAAGGATTTATTTTGGTCATCTTTAAGTAGGGATATAAGGATGAATGTTTTTAAGGAACAGTAAAAAAAAACTTAATGAAGGATCTACCAAATGAGAAAAAGAAACTTCTGGCTTTAGAGGTTATCAAAGAAAACATCCAGATGTATCTAACACTTATGGCTCAGGACAAATATCAAGAATCTTGTACTCAATATGTTAGCAAGTTTAGTGAAGTTTTGGATGAAAATAACAATATCATGGTCAAACCTCAAGAGGCCAAGAAGTCTCAAATGAGGCAGCCTGTTGCTTATTTTAAAGGAATGTTGATCACAAGATGGTGGATTATTTAGCTGAGCAGCTCAAAAATATTTGTTCAAGAAACTCAGAAGGCCAATAGGACACCTGTGGCATCATCATAATCATCATCTTTTTTTCAATCTAGGGGCTATGAGAGGAGAAACAATGGTTTAAAAAGAAATTGTACCCAATTATCTGGTAATGGAAATGGAAATGGTGGTAGTAATGGTAATGGTAATGATGGAGTTGGTTTTAGAGGTGGATATACAAAATCCAGGGTGTGCTCACATTGTAATAGGAGGGGGCACTGGCTGGTGATTTCATTATTTGGATAGAGACTTGCAAGCTGGTACAGTCAAATTTGGTTGAAAGGTCAATAAATTCACCAATGGGTATTTTATCAAACCTAGAGATGGGTAAGCTCTCTTGGATTTATTTAGGAATAAAATGATTTCTGAAAAGAGGTCCAGGTTTGAGGAGCTAAATGGTGAAGATGATGATAATGGAAAGGATGGTAAAAATAATGGCGGTAAAGGAGGTGGAATAATTGATACGTTAAAAGAGAAATAAGTCAGTAAGACCACTTTTACTACTTCTTTTGGTGAATTGGAGTTGAATACAGTTGTAAGAGTGGATGGTAATTGTATAGCAGGGGAATATGATGTGGATGCTGCTAGAAGGGCAGCTAATACTAAAGCTAAGAGCAGCATTCAGGGCCAATTAAAGGCTAAATCAGGAAAGGTGGATACAAAAAATGTGGGGAAGAAAAGTTTTTCTAAAGAAGAAATTTAAAGGATGTGGAAAGGGATGGCTGATATGGGCCCTCCTAGTTTATGAAATTTGAATCCTAATGGGGAAACTATGCCTTTTGAAGATGAATTGGATTCTAAGGAAGACTTACCTTAAGCATCTCTTTTCATATCATGTTTTAGTGGCCCTAATTCTATGGAGGGAGTAAGGAGAATCAATAATGGATCTGGATTAGTGAAAGCAGTAGGTGATGGAGCTAGGGTTATTGATTCTAAATATGTTATCATGGGGGGTGAAGATGGAAATGTGGCTCCCTAAAAGGTGCACAGGGCCAAGTTTAATAAAAATAAAGGTCAGTATGAAAGGCCAGTAGCAGCAGGTCAAGAAAATTATATGGATGTTGTTTTGGGTAGAGTAAATTAACTTCAGATTCCTCTATCTTTGAGGGAATTATTTATGATTAGTGCTGCCATTAAATAAAAGCAGAAGAAGCTTCTGAAAAGGAGATAGGTAGCCTTTTGAGAGGTGAAATATATATTTGAAAATGTGGAGAAGTTTGGAGAGGAGGTGGAAAATCATTTTTCTGCTCCTTTTGGATATTTAATGGTAACCTTAAATGGCAAATAGGTGAAGGCCCTGGTAGATTCTGGGTCACCAATTAATCTTATTTCATTGGAGAAAGCTACCTCTATAGGCTTGCCAATAAACACTGGTAAAGGTGGTAATTTAAGAGGAATTGGTGGGCATGGAACTGAAATTATGAGAAAAGCAGAGAATTTCAAGTAAGGATTTGGTGGATCTGTTGGTAGGGTGAGCTTTTATGTGGCCAGAGGGGCTGTGAAAACAGTTCTTCTTGCGCCGTTTTTGAAGTATTTTGAATCTAGGATAGGTTATCAGACTGGTATGGAAATTAGTTTAGAGATTACTGGTGATGAAGTAAGAAGGCTTCATTTACAATTGGCACCCTCAGGAGATGAAGGTTGGGAGACTAGGCCTGGACTTACCAGAATGTGCCAGTGTTGTGTGTGCACCAAGAAGAGACATATAAAAAGGTCAACTTCCGGTGAAATTAGTAAAAATGATGATTTTGGAGACCCCCATTTTTGGGGGTAGGTAGTGCTGATTTTTTATAATGTTTTAATCTCTCCTCAAGAGGAGATCCTGGATTATAATAGGTGAGCTCACTTGGAGATAATTTAATTGGATTCTCAATTATTTTCTGTTGATATATCTTCCGAGTGTCATTATGTGTTAGATTGTTCAATATGTTTATTATCTCTATGGAATTTTTCAATTATTTTTACAAATGATTCAAAGGGAAAGATGGGATAATTAATTTGGATAGAAATTGGAATGGTAATTTGAAAAGTAGTGGTGTTATTTCAGGAGGTTTATTTTATGGGCACCAGAAAGAGGATAAACTGAAATTATCACATCAAAATTGACAAAAAAATAGTAGTATAAATCATTCAAAAAAAAAGTATTTGTGATGATTCTATTTCTGTCCTCCAGAAAGAGGTTAAACAGCCAACGTTTTTAATGGGTATTTTATGGTAGAAAATTGTGGTAATGGTGTCAAAAATTCAGATGTTAAATTAGACAAAGAAAAGAGGGTTGACAATTTTTAAATTAATAATAAAAATTATATTTCAACTTATTTTGTTTCTGGTTCTGATGAAGAAGAAAGTTGTGATGAGGAATTAATTAACATTGGATGTAAAAGAGATCTTATTACCCAAATCAAGTTGGAGTTCAATACAGCAAAATATAAAAAGGTAGCTAATAAGGTCAGACCAATTAACAAACTTCTTCCAGCTGAATTTCACCCACCTTTTAAGAGGCCAGCTTTATCAAGAGATCCATAAGGCTGTTCTTTGGTCAAGAACCCACCTGAATTTTCTAAAACATCAAGAATTACTTTTAGAGACTGAGTGTTGTGAATTTAAGACCTGAAGATTGGTTATCAGGTGAAGAGAAGAAGTTTTTTTTGGATGTGATGGTAAAAAGGGAGATGGCCATTGCTGTTGTAGAATAAGAGAGGGGTGTGTTGAAGCATTTTAATAGGGAGCCTTACAAAATTCCTGTTGACTGTCACAAACCATGGCAACAAAAACCAATTCAAATTCCTGCAGCTTTAAAAGATGATTATATTGAAGTCATTAGAGAGATAATTTGAACTGGATTATATTAGTAGTAATAATCAAGTTACTCATGTCCAGTGTTCTGCATCAAAAAACCTAATGGCAAGCTCAGTGTAGTACATGATATTAGGGAATTAAATATTGTTACAATAAAAGATGCTGGTATAACACCTAGTGCAGAGGATTTTGTGGAGGCATTTTCTGGTAGAGTTTTTTATGTATTGGGTGATATTCTGGGGGGATATTATGAGAGAGAATAAAATCCTGATTCTAGGCCTCTCACTACTTTTGATACTCCATATGGATGGTTGCATTTAAAATTTTTACCTCAAGGTGCAACAAATTTGGTTACTGTTTATCAGGATCAGATAGCTTGAATTCTGCAAGATGAAATTCAGAAGTCCATATCCCAATGGCTTACACTTTTGAAAAACTTCCCATCTGTAATTACCATAGTATTTAATCCAAATTCATTAACAAAAAACAACTTCTGATCATAATTAATCTTGTTTAGATGGCACTCCTCCTCCTGAAAAAACTGTTGGAATTGGCCATCCTCTTGAAACTACTCAAACCTTGGATTATTTAGACATGAAAAAAAAGCTAAGAATCATGTGTTCAAACATTCTAAAAGCTTTTGCTCTTCATGGACCCTTGAATGAATTTGAGAAGAGACTGAGAAAGTAACTTCTGGATGACCACTGGAAGATGTCCAGAATCATTAAGTACACCTTCCAACATTCCTTTACAGCCTCTTCTTCTTCCTCTATTGAGCTTCCATCAAAAGCAGCTCCATACCACTACAATCCCTACCATCTTTTCAGCAGACTACACTTTGAAGAACACAGTGCATGCCACAATCCCAAAAACAACAAAAACATCAACACAACCCTAATCAACCTCCAGAAGCTTCTTCTTCACAAAATTAAATTATTGAAAACAGAAAATAAATTAAATTTAATTAATTAATTAAGAAAGAAAACAATTGATAAATAGCAATTAAAAAAATTATTTTAAAAAAAATAATTTATTATTATTATTTATTTATTTTTATTTTATTTTTAGTTTTAAATTTATTTTTTATTACAGATATTACCTATATCTACTAACATACTAAAGAAACTTGAAAAGAATTAAAACCATAATGCTCAAAAAATATGAGAGCTGAGAAAAATATAATGAAAAGTAATAAAATAAAATAAATAATAATTATAAATGGTATCCCCCAGCTAATTGATGAGCTGATCCACTGATACCTTACCCACATCCAAGTGCACCTTGATGTGGATACACCTTTAAATAATTTTTTGAATAATTTTGAACTGAAACAAAATATAAATAATGCTCAAAATGAAAAAAAAAATAAAGAAAAAAAATAAATAAAAGAAACTCATAAATAATAATGAAGAAGAAAAATATAATTGCCTGGCCAATTGATGAGCCTTTCCCCACCAATGCTTTCCAATATCCAGGCTACCCTGATATGGTGACACCATATAAATTTGCTTTTGTTATTTTCCACCTTTTTATCTTATAAACTCACAAAAAAAAATTAAAAGAAAAAATAGAAAAAAACAAAATAATCTAAAACCACATCTAAAAACAAATAACATATAAAAATAAGAGAAATCCAAGGTCAAGTCAAGTCCCAAAGAAAAGATCACTGGGTAGGCTCCCTCTAATAATTAAAAATGATAGGAGACCACCAGTGATCCACACTATTCCAAAGAAGCTAAAGATTAAGGAGCTAGTCTGTGTCAGTTTAAAGTCAAAGAGGACTAAAAACCTGAATGACAAAAACAGAACTAGAATTCAACTAGGACAAACTAAAGATTTTAAACAGACATTCTGGGGTAACTTTTCTACAGAGAAGACAGCTCATCATTTACCTCCACACTTGCCAAAATAAAATCTAGAAGCTCTCTCTGGGTACTTTATAACAAAAAAAAACATCCAACCCAATAAACCAAAAACCAATAATAATGAAGAGTCCAGCACTTGAAGAACAAAGATAAATCCAGTTTAAAATTATACAGGACTAAAAAAACCTGTGAAAAGAAACCAATACTGGGGTTCAACCAAATTAAGAGAAGGGGTTAAAAACAGAAAATCTGGGGTAACTGTTGATAGAGCAGCCAGCCCATCAGTTACCCCCACACTTTTCAAGATCAAATCTAGGGCCCCACCAATGGGTACCTCTAACAAAATTTTTTCAAGACAAAAGATTCTCTGCAGCAAAAAAAAATTCAATTGAAAGAATGATCCTTAGTTTATCCTCATTTCCGAGTCAGTATTCTTTATATCTTGTGTATCTAGGATAAAACCTCTTCACTTGATCTGTGGCCACTCTTTTCTTTAAGACTGCACTATCTAACTCTTCTAAAACATAAGAACCACCAGATAACTGAGATCTGATTCTGTAAGGTCTGTTCCATCAATTGTAGACAATCCTATAACACTAGCTATAGGCATTGAGCAAGGGAGTTGGAGTAAAACCAGAAGAAAAACCCCTGTCCCTTTGAAAAAATAGAGTGAGATTTACCTGTTACATTAAATTGGTTCCTGTTACCACAAAAGCCCGTTCCAAACACACTTGACTGCTTGATCAATCAAGAAAGTAGTCTCCAGACAGACTACCACACCAAGGAACTGAAATTCAGACTAATGTCCACACCTGAGAAAGCAATGATACTTGATGTAGGTTGCAAATCCACACCAGAGACAGCAATGATACTTGCTATAGCTTGCAAGACTATAACAGAGAAAACAGTTGCTAAGCTAAGTTAAATTAAGAACTTACTTGCAACAAAAACAGCCAAATTGTGGCCAACAAACAGTGAAAACTGAGTGAGGAACAAGGATATCACTGCCAGATGGTTGAATGATAATTAAAGTTGCCCTAAAACTGTCTTAATCCCTATATACACACAGACTACTAATCAAGAACCCATGCACACCTGCAAATCTGGCGTTCCTGACCACCAAATTGCATAAAACCTCCCTAGAGGCGCTTCCAGCCCTCTAGAATTAAGGGGGGCCGTCCGCCCGGCACTGGGAAGCCCACCTGATGCGGCTTGACCACCCTGAAGCCAGAAAACCACCAAAAGCACCCAAACTACTTAGAAAATTCACCTACAACTACTAAAACCCTTAAAACAGATAATTACACTACAACAACGTTGAGACATGAAATACAGAGAAATTTCCGCTCCTTCCAATGGTACTAAGAACTTCACCCTAAGACTTAAGGTTAGTCCAGAAAACACGAAAAACAAAATTGCAACAGCAATCTTTTAAAAATGAAAAGTGAGAAATTATCCCCCAAATACTTATGCTATGAAAAATGTCCTCAAGACATAAAATATAGAGAAAATCCTGGGCTATCCAATGGTAGCTTCCAGATCCCCGTAGTCCCAATATTTGCTGATTAATTCCAGAAAAATACCCAATTATTTGAACAATGCCATTTATAGCATACCAAAATATCACCAAATAAACCAACAAAGGGCTCTGCCAATGTTGGAAGACCACACCGTCAGAAAACATTTTTCCAAATGGCTCTCCATACTTCTATTATAAACCAATACCAAACAAAAAGTTTTCAAGGGATTCCTGAGTCTATAAGCCAACTTCTTGTCCCAGTATCTGACTGATTGATTTCTATTCTTCATCATTCTAGATTATTCCTTCTATTGTAATTCCTCCTTTAATTCCAACTTTTGCATCCTAGAACAAAGTAAATCTTCTGTTGAGTGCACTTCATCCCAATAAATCCCAAGATAAGAAAAAGCTTCCAATTCCACTGGTAAAACTGCCTTCTTCCCAGAAATTAACTCATAAGGAGAATAGCCAGTTGTCCTTTTCACAGTGACCCTATTAGCAAAGAACACCAAAGGTAAATAATGCCTCCAATTTTAAGCACTATCTCCACACATTTTCACCAAGGCATTCTTGAAAACTTGATGGCCTCTTTCAACCATGCCTTCAGCTTCATGATAATAAAATTTAGCCACTCTAGCCTTTTAACCAATGCTAGCAACAGCTTCCTTGAATTTCGCACCAAACTCTGGCCCACCATCAACAGTAACCAACTTCATCAATTCATACCTATAAACCCATTCTTTCTTCAAAAATTCTGCTTAATTTTTAGCAGTAAAATTAAACAGAGGCACTGCCTCAACTCAACCAGACAAATATTCCCTGGAAAAAATCAAATATTTATACCAGCACTCTTTAATAAGAAAGGCATCCATACTGACTCTCCCAAACACAGTTGATTTATTAGTAGCATTGCCAATCTGTTTTAGTTTCAAGTTACTTCTTCTTTGACATTCTTCACAAGATTGAACCCAACCCTGCACTGACAACTTCATACCAGGCCACCAAAATATGTCTGCTTTATCTTTCTTAAGTCTCTCCAAAGCCTCTATGACCAAGGTCTTCATGCAAAGATTTTAACACAACTTCTTGAGCCTCCTTCTGAGTCACCACAACTTGAGGATTTGGATGTCTCCTCTTCATCAACATTTTTCCTGACACATAAAATCCAGGACTCTTCTTCTTGATTTCTAACCAAGTATCGTAATCACAACTATCTGGCCTCTTCAAGGTCAACAGATATTCCTCCATAAAAAATAAAACCCACACTGACCCCAGGTTTAATCTTCAAAATCCAACAAAATGACATCCAAAGGCACATTCCTGTCATCAAAATCACCAGTATACACATGGGCCAAATGACCAGATCATCCAGCACACCAATATTTAAATTTTGGCACATCCCTTATCCCTCCACTGAATTATTTGAGAATCTGTTGTACCAAAAAAACACCATTCACTTAATTTGAGCCATCCTAAACAAAGTCTCCTTCTTCATCAACAAAAACATCCTTATCACCAGAATCAAGATCAGATCCAGCCAGTTGGACCTCTTGGGGGAAGTCTAAAACTTCATCAGAAACAACATTATCACCCGCCAGTTTAACTTCATTGGGGAGGGTAGAAAAATCATCAGCACCTTTTTTACTGGCCCTAACCACTGGAAAAACTTCATAAAACTCTTCAGAATCAGAATATTTATCTGTAGGTGGTCTTTATGACAACCCATCAGGCATAGCAAAAGCTTTACCTGGCTTATGCACCAGGTCAAAAGAAAAATTCTGAATAAATGCCACCCACCTAGTCGAGGGGAATTAGAAAGACTAGGTGTGTTGATCATCTAAACAAAATATTTTGCATTGACTTGCAGCTCAAAATGCTGCCCCCACAAAACAGTCTGTAAATACTTCAAGATTTTTGCTACACTACACAATTCCAATTTAGGCTGAAAATACCTAGATTCCACCTCATTAAACACCACTGACTCATACCTTCCTTGCCTGACCCTCCCAGTTTTATATTCCTTAGAAAAAACAGCACCAGAAGAAATATAGTTTGAGTCCACTTCCAGATAAATTTTTCCTGAACCAAAAATATAATCCAACTTGTGAAGAATAATATCTTCACCTACCACTTTTTTCAACTTCTCAAAAGCCTCTTCATACTCTTCAGTCTATTCCCAGTCTGAATCATTTCTCATCAGCTTCCTTAAATGTGAAGCCAACAAAGAAAAATCCTTAATAAAAATCATGACATACACACACACTCCCAAAAATCCCCTGACTTCAGTAGTATTTTAAGGTCTTTGCTATGACTTAATTCTGTTAATCTTCTTCTTTTCCATAATCCTTCCATCTTTACACACCACATGAACCGGAATTTCCAAAGAAGGAACATAACAACAAAATTTTGACCCAGATATGGTCAAACCAGCCTCCTCAATCCTAAACAACACTCTCTCTAGAGTAATTTCATATTCCAAAACAAACCTCCTTATACCAAGATTTTCCTTCAACACCTCATTACCATATTCAGTGGATGGTCCATTAATCCCACCATTATCAATAAAAATTCCAACATGAGAAGGAACCTCATCCTGAAAAATCCAAGCCATTTGTGCTTGATAAACTGCCACTTAATTTGTTGCTTCTTGAAACAACGTTGTGAGCTAAAATCTTCCTAAAAGAGTCTCAAAAGTAGTTAGAGGTCTTGAACTCACATGAAGTTCTCTCTCATCATAACCACACATAATATCACCCAAACCATAAAACACTCCTCCTAAAAAAGCTTTAACAAAATACTCTGCACTTGGTGACATACCAGCATCTTTGATAGTGACTCTATTCAAAGCTCTAAGATCATGAACCACTCTTAACTTCCCATTCTGTTTATTCACACAGAAAACAGGACTTGAATAGCTAGATGTTGATTTTTCATATAACCCAGTCCTGACTCTTTCCCTGACAATCTCCACAAAATCAACCCTGAAAGCAGCCAAAATTGGAATAGGTTTGATTTTCAAAGGTTCATGACAAACCACAGGAATCAAGTAAGGTTCCCAATAAGAGTGTTTCAACACCTCCATTTCCTCCTCTTCAAATTCCACAGCCTTCTCTCTCAGAACAATAACATACAACAACAACTTCTTTTCCTCCTCAGGAAACCATCCATCAGGACCAAAATTACAATTTTCAACCTTTCCACAGTAACTCTAGCAGTTGCCACAAAATCAGGAGGACTCTTCACCAGAGGAGTACAGTATGGATCTCTTGACAATGGAGGTCTCTTCAAAGGAGGATTCAAACCCACAGGTGTATGCTCATGGACAGGCCTAATCTTCTTAGCTACCTTCTTATATTTTACCACTCTACCTTCAACTTGAGGAATCTTTAGAAATTCTTCTTTACCAGACCTAGAACAAAAACCAAGGGTTTCCCCATTTCTCATATGTGGGGCTAGGGTAATGTTCTTGAAGGTGTAGAAGAATCCCTAGTGGTGCACAATTGGGAGGACTTACTTTTAGACCCCAGTCTCACCACTCCAAATCTTTTTCTCACATCCAAATCTTCATCTTCACTTCCCTCTTCTAAATCTTCAAATCTTGATTCATCAAAACAGTCACATCTTCTTAATTTATGCATTTTAACTTTATTCTGGAAGACTAGATCTTTCTGATGTTTGCTAAAATTGATTTTATTTTATTTCTTCATTATCTTCAAGTTTTTTTGTTGATTATCTTCAATTAACTTGAAATTTTTTTCTTCTTTTCTTGAGTTTTATTCTGACCTACAAAAATAACCAGGGGTTTTCTTAATTCTCACAGGTGTTGCCAAGGTAGTGCTTTTGAAAGGTGTAGAAGAAAACCTAGCGGTGCACAATTTGGAGTACTTACTTTTACACCCCAATTTCACTGCCCAAAAGCTTTTCCTCATATCTTTCAATAAAGATATGTAACACAGCAAAAAATCAAGTGGCACCTGCTAGCAAGTGCCCATCCCTATCTTCAGTTTGGATATAAGAGTAAATTTAATTTGATGTTGCATGAGCTAGTGTGCTCATTGTTCAGTGCAAATTCTTTCCAAAAAAAGAAAAACTGAGCTGAAATTGAGTTGATACAAAGATAGGGATCAACCCCTGATATCAGGTGCTCTTTTTTTTTTCTGGTGTACCCCATCTTCTTTCTTGAACTTGAATAAAAAATAATTGAAAAACTTGAGAGAGAACAGAGACTTGATAAAAAAACTTGAGGAATACTTGCAGAGAATAGAAATATTAGAAAGAGAAAGTTGAAAATCCACTTGGTATATCTCCAATGGAGCTGACCTAATACAACCTGGAATTCCTCATCTTGGGGGGAGGTTGTAGCATCAGAGTCTAGGATATCTTCCACAAAACCAGAAGAAGCTGTATATTCCCTTTTCATCTCACAACAATCAGGACAATGACACATAGAGCCAATCCCAGGCCTAGTCTACCAACCCTCTGAATCAGGTGAAGACAGCCTCATATGCAGGGTCCTTTCATCCTCCCCTGTCAACTCCAAGCTGATACCAACTTCAGGTTGATACTCAATCCTTTTTGAAAAATATATCAAAAATGGGCCACCCAAAACTGCCCTAAAATTGCCTTTTTCAATATAAAAGTGCACCCTTCCAGAGGCTCCACCAAAATCCAGCTTCACAAACTCTGCTTTCCCCACCAATTCAGTCACATTTCCACAAATCCCTCTCAAATTCCCACCAATACAAGTTTTGATTGTGAGTCCCTATTGTGTTGCCTCAGATAAAGAAATAAGATTGATCTGAGCACCAGAATCAACCAAAGCTCTGATGTCCTTGCCATTCAGAGTGACATTGACAAACCCCAGGGGAGAAGAGAAATGAGTCTCCAAATTCTCTGAAAACCTTTCAGCAGAATAAAATATATATTCCACTTCCCCACAAGAAATCCTTCACCTTGTCAACAACTTCCTTTGTCTATCAGCCAACCCATGACTGATAGCATACAACTCCCCATAAGTAAGGGAATCCTGACCCTGATTCATCCTATCCAACACAGAGTCCATAAAATTTACTTGAGAAGAAACAACTAGCCTCTCAAAGTGTGCCCTTGGCTTCACCACCTTGGTCTTAGATGCCTCTTGGTGTCCAGAACCACCAACAGATTTACCTTCAACAGGAATCAAACCAGATACCTCACAAAACCCTCTAACTCCAGAAGGCTTTGGCAATGAAGCCCAAGGGACATCCTACTCAGAGTCAGAATCTGTCAGCCAGGCTATTCCAGGAGTCCAGTAAATGATATATAAATTATAAAACCTTAAAGAGTGAGTAAGACTTGTATTTAATGAATATAACTTAATATTTTATTGCATAATGAAATTATATAAGAATTTTATTATATACAAATGTTACATTAAATTTATTGGTTATATATATTTTTATATACAATTAAATTGAGCATAATATAATATATTCTACAAATAAATGCGCATTTTTATGTATTTAATAATTATAAATTTATATTTAATTAATTAAAAAACATATATTATAATTACAAGTGTAAATTTGATTTATAATATATTTAAATTAATTACTTAAATTTATATATTAACTAATACCTCTCATATGATACTAAACAATTATTAAGGACGCTTCTTTTGACCCTTAATTGTGTTAGAAAAAACAAATAAATTAATTTGGACTAAATTGAGATTAATTGCTTGTTTTGTTGCGTCAAATTATTTTTTGTTTCACTTAAAATGTCCTCTAATCAGGATGTACCATCTGTTGGGAATTATATTTCTCATAGTTCCTATGTTTCCACTCTTGTTTAGTTATTTACTATTGTCACTTACTGATTTGGGGATTAATGGCGGGGAAATTGGATTCTTAATTGGGCTTTTAATTATTTGTTTCATGTTTTTCTCTATATTGTTATGTTTCATTTACTCTTTTGATATGTTTGTTTTATTCCTTTCTAATCATTGTATTTACTGATATAGTAGCGCTTCAGAGGACCCATTGCCTATAAAAGGGCCTTGGATAATCCCCTGTAGCCTTATCACTTATTATACACTCAACAATTTAAATACAATTTTTATATTACGTTTATATTCTTTTTATTAGTAATAAAATTCTAATTAAAATTTTATATAACAATTTAAAGGTTGCTTTAAGTCTGATAGTAATTATATTGGTTGCCGCGCAGAATTCTTACTTAAATAATATTAATATTTATAAAACCAAATTGTTATTTCTTCTCAGCTCACTCGTCGTTGCCTTTCTCTCAATAAATTAAATAATTTTATTAAATTTTATTTGTTTTATTATCCATACTCCTTTCCTCCTTCTCCTCCTCTCTTTCTTTCTTCTATCCTTCTCCTTCTTCTAGACGACCGGCCGACAACTGAGGGCCTTTCCAAAAGACGACGACGATCGAAGCCTGGCGACGAACGACAAAACGCACGGACCACCTAGCAAAACGAAACTTTTGCCGCGACTGTGTTTCGAACTTGGGTTCGACATCTTAGGTTTATATAATATTAATTTTTATATTATTTTGAAGTGATTTTTCGATCACTATAGTAAGTTCACCTTTGCGCCTCTCACTCATATTACTATATTTTTATTGCAATAACAGTGATTGTGGCTTAATTGCTGATTCACTGAGTGTAAGTGTTCAATTTTTAAAATTTTTTTTTCCTAGTTGACCATTATAGAGTGTTAAATCCTCTTAGTCCTAGAAGAATTGACATTATTATTAATACAAATTGAATTATTAATTTAATTTTTTTTTATTAACTAATTATTGTTAATTTTGGTTGACTTAAAAGTACATTGTGCTTAGTCCCAATATATTGCCATATTTAATATTGGTAATCAATTGGTTGAATTAACTAACTTGTTATTCCCAATTTAAACTTGCAATCCAATTTTTTAAAAAAATTAATTTTTTAATTATTACTTTATATTGAAAGTTATTTTTTCTATAATTTAATTAATTAAAAAATTTTTTTTATATTATTGGGAGCAATTATTGACTAACTTTGATTATTTTTTTTATAAAGTACAAAGTAAAATATTAATCTTCCCACTAGTATGTCCAACAATTTGACAGAAAAAATGGATAACATGCAAGTGGATGAGATAGAAATTGACTATGATGCTGACACTGTAAGTTCTTCTAAAGTTGGTCATAAAAAATCTTATGCTAACACAAAGAATTCACATACTGCAGGATGTGGAAATGACAGGAAATGCAAACAAACCAAACCCCCTTCCCCCAGTACCACAGAAGGAAGTAAAGCCTCTAGTGCCTCAAGAAGGTCTTCCAAAAGGCTTCAAAATAAAAAAGCTTCCTCTGCCACAACAAATCAGCAACCTATCCAGTCATATAAAAGAGTTGAAGACAGAAAATATGACGTACAAAGCAAAGGTAGACACATTGTGGGATCAGGTCCAAGAACTCAGGAACCAGATTCAGGCCCAGGCCCCTCCTCAATTGCCTCCCAATCAGCTTCAATTTCAGGCTCAACCTTCACAGCCACCCAGCTCAACCATCCAAAATCCAAATACTATGGAAGTAGAGCAATGGAAATGGGATTATCTAATGAGTCACTACCAACAGAATGTGCAACACCCTCCCCATCATCAGCCTGGCCCATCCAGAACACCCAATTTCCATCCACCTCCTCATCCCTACCAACAAAGCAGGAGAAAGAAGGCCCAAGCACAATCCCAAACCCAGTCCCAGGGGAAGTTTCCTCCTCTGCCATGGTAAGTAATTTGGTTGATAGTCACTTGGGTATGTTTTCTAATAAATCTTTTTCTGCAGGTAATATTATTGAACATGGTGAAAGAACAGTTAAACCTGTTAAAAGACAGCTTCCTGTAACTAGTAGCCCTATTGATGTAATTAGCAAATTGTCATTTGATGAACCTTTACATTTAACTTCTACATCTTTAATTAATCCTTCTCTTGCAATTAAAAATGATTCTGTTCCCCCTGAAATCTATAACTTAATTGAAAAAACTTCTGAGGAAATATTGAAAGATACCCTTGATTTTAATATTGTGAAAGACAAACATGTGAGAGATGTGTTAATCCATGAAAATGATAGATTAAATAATTTACACTTGCAATGTAAAGTGAGTTCTTCTGTACAAGATACAGCTTATTTAAAAATCAAAGAAACCTTGAATATTGTTCTTAGTCAACAAAAACAAATAAGAAGTGACCATAGAGCTATCTCAGATAGAAATATCAGTCTGCATAAGACATTGAGTGAATTGAAACCCCTTATTGAGGAAAATTATTCATTCAAAAATGAAATAAAATCTCTACAAAATGAGTTGAAGAAACTAAAAAATGACTTCCATGCACTAAGTAACAAACACTCAGTTTCTGAGGACAGAAATGTTCTATCTCTTGCAAAAGTGAATGACCAGATGTCTGAAATTCCAAGAATAAGAAACTATGTGTCTGACCTACAGGAAAAGTTCTCAACCTTAACCATCAATAATGAATTAAATGAGATTTCTGCCAGTAAGCTGCATAAAAATAAAGGGAAAAAACCTGAACAAAGTTCATCCTTTCTTCCTCATATTTCAACCATTAAACAAACTGACAATGAGTCTGTAAAATCTTTTGCTACTAGCAAAAAATCTTGTGATGGTCATGCACCAGCTGTTTCTGTAAATAATGAAATTTCTGAACACCTGGCAAAACTTCAGGAATTATTACTAATGAATAATTCAAACCAAAAAGTGGACCATCCCAGTAGTCAGAAAAATTGGCCTAAGTTAGACCAATATCCTACCTTTGATGGTGATTCTTCCTCTGATTGGCAACACTTTATCCAAAGAATTGATAATTTAAAGAGATCTTATAAACTACCTGATGAGGAAATTGTTTCTAAGCTAATTTCTTTATTTTCCAATGTAGCCTTGATGTGGTATGAATCTGTCCTCTTAGATAACAATCATTATACATGGAATGATTGGAAATCCTTGATTGAAAATCAGTTTGGTGGTTCAAAATTCAGGTTAGCTCAGCAGAGACTGTATGAGAATACTAGATATGTATCCTCCTCTGTTGAAAAGCCCATTGTTTTTCTGATGAAAATAACTAAAATCCTTAGAGCAATTGATCCAAAGATGAATTATGATATTTGGAGAGATAAAATCTTGTATAAATTACCAAATTCTCTTAGGGATTTGATTGTTGCTAGAACTGAGCATGTAAGGGAAAATTCTTCTTTCATTAATATCTGTAATGAAGTACTACTCAACCATAGATATGAACCAAAGAATTACCTTAGTAAATCTTATAATGATCAGAATAAACCTTCTATAAAGCTCCCAGAAAAATCTGGTAAACCCTCTGCCCCAGTTGCACCTAAAAAATATGCAACAAATACTTGTTATAAATGTAACAAACCGTGGCAGAAGGGTCATGTTTGTGACAAGAAAATTCATCTTGTTGAACAAAATGAAGACACTGATGAAATTGAACTTGATGTCAATAATTCTTCCAGTGACTGTGAAAGTAATATCTCCTATGACAATGAATCTGTTAAAGATGTTTTAATGTTAGAACATGATGTCCATTATTTAAATAATATATCTGAAGATTGTGTATTGAATTTATCTTCAGTAGAAAATGCTGAGATAATTAAAGATATTACTAACAATTCTATTCCTATATCCCCTTTAAAGGCACCTGTTATCATTAATGATAAAAATGTTGATGTAGTTCTTGATTCTGGTGCTGGTGGAAGTGTAGTATCTGAAAAAGCTTTGGCTTCAGTGGATAAGGAATATTTGAGTAAATTATTGCCTATAACTTCTGAAAAATGGAGAGGGTATGGTTCTACCTTATTTCCTATTGGCAAATACAAAACCTCTGTATTCTTCAAATATAATGGTGGTTTTGTCAGAGCTATTTGTGAGTTTGTTGTCATGAAAAATGATAATTTGAGCAATTGGTTTATTATGGGAAATGATATTTTAACCATGTTTGGTGTGAAACTGGACCCAGCAAATAATTGCTTTACCTTAGGAATGAATGGGAAAAGAAAATTCAAAATTTCTTCTCCTAAACCTTCTGGGCATTTGTTGAAATCTTGTAACTCACTGACCCAATGTAAAGGTAGAACAACAACTGAAATGGATGATTTATTACATGAAATAAATACCGCTTCTTTTGGTAATCATTTGACTAATGAACAAAAGGATTCTATTGTTGCCTCTATTACCTCTTTCCCTATGGCTTTTGCTCATGGTTCTCATGTCTTGGGAATTGTTCAGGAAGAGATGAAAATTACCTTATCCTGTAATTTGAGTGATATTCCTCCTTCCCTTAAGAAAAAACCATATCCTGCTTCTCCATCAAAAAGAAAAGATATTGAAGATAATATTGAAACATTATTGAAAATGAATATCATTGAAAAAGTGGATGTCACCCCCAAATATTGTGTCATCTCCCCAGTCTTAATTTCTTATGAAAAAGATAAAGCTAGATTATGTGGAGATTACAGAGCTTTAAATACTTATACTGTTGATGATATTTATCCTTTACCCAGAATTAATTCAATACATGCTACCTTGCAAGGTGCAAAATTTATTAGTTGTCTGGATGGTAATAAAGGGTATCATCAAGTTCCAGTTGAGAAAAATTCTCAAAATTTTTTGCTTATTGCTACTCATATGGGAATATATAAGTATGTTAGGATGCCATTTGGCCCTAAAAATGCTCCTTCAGTTTTCCAAAAAGTCATGGATAACACTTTCCATCAAGAAATTATTGAAGGTTGGCTCATGGTTTATATTGATGATATTATTGTTTTTTCTAAAACTTTTGATGAACATATGATTCACTTAAATAGAGTTTTCCAAAAAATGGATGAAATCAATATGACCTTATCTTTAAAAAAGTGTAAATTTGGTTTTCAATCTTTGAAAGTCCTTGGCCATGTTGTGTCAGGCTTACAAATTTGTGTAGACCATAATAAAGTTGCTGCCATTCAAAATGTGAAAGCACCAACTTCTGTAAGAGAAATCCAAAGTTTTTTAGGTATGTGTGGCTATTATAGACAATATATTAAAAATTATCAGGTCATAGCCTTGCCTCTTACAAAATTAACCAGAAAAGATGTTGCTTTTCTCTGGAATGATGACTGTCAAAAAGCTTTTAATACATTGAAAAATTGCTTAATGTCAGCCCCTATATTGGCTCTCCCAGATTTTAACAAACCATTTGTACTTTATACAGATGCTAGCTTTATTGGTCTGGGTGCTGCCCTTCACCAAAAGCAAATTATTAATGATAAATCCTCAGAGGTTGTAATTTGTTATATTTCAAGAACCTTAAGAAATAGTGAATTGAAATATGGTGCCACTCAATTGGAGTGCTTAGCAGTTGTTTGGGCTCTTGAAAAACTTCATTACTACTTGGATGACCAAAAATTTGAGTTGGTAACTGACTGTAGTGCTGTGAAATCTCTCTTAAACCTCAAAACACCTAACAGACATATGTTCAGGTGGCAACTTGCTGTTCAGGAATACAGAGGAAGGATGACTATTATCCACAGAGCTGGAAATGTTCACTCTAATGTTGATATGCTCTCCAGATTGCCTCTGCCAAATAATGACTCCAATCCTGCTTATGTACCTGAGGATGACACTGTTCATATACATGGTATATTTATAGTTGATATGGAAGAAGAGTTATTACAAGTAATACTGGATTCATATGATAAAGATTCTGACTTAAATAAATTAGTTACTATTTTGAATGATCCTAAGAATGCTTCAATTCAAGCATTAATAAAAACTCTTCCTGCAAAATACCAAAATGCTTTAAATAAAGGAAAGTTTTCTATTGAAGATGGTTATATTTATTATAGAAGGAAGCTTACCAATGTAATTGTTATTCCTCCTTCAATGAAAGAAACTATCCTCAAACTTTGTCATGATGACATATTAGCTGGTCATTTTGATCTTGAAAAAACATTGATTAGAATCAAAAACACTGCATGGTGGGCTAATATGTCTGAAGACACAAAATTATATGTTGAATCTTGTGATTCCTGCCAAAAATCTAAAAGGTTAACAGGTAAGAGAGCAGGGTTATTACAACATATTGAAGCACCTAGTGCTCCCTGGCAAATCATTAATATGGATTTTGTCACTGGTCTTCCTGTTGCAGGTAAAGACAGCTTTAACTCTTGTTGGGTAATAGTTGATAGATTCACAAAAATGTGCAAATTTATTCCAACCCACAAAGATGTATCCACCAAAGAATTAGCTTTCTTATGGTGGTCTTACATGTTTAATATTATTGGTTTTCCAAAAGCCATTATCTCTGATAGGGATCCAAAATTCACTTCTGAGTTTTGGACCTCTTTGATGGATATTTGTGGCTGTGAGTTAAAATTGTCTACAGCTCACCATCCTCAGACTGATGGTCTAGCTGAAAGAATGATTCAAACTCTGGAAGATATGATTAGAAGGTATTGTGCCTTTGGTTTAGAATATAAAGACAATGACAGATTTACTCATGATTGGGTCACTCTTTTGCCTGGTCTTGAATTTGCATATAATAGCACTGTTCATTCTGTCACTGAGAAAAAGCCTTTTGAGCTTTGGTTAGGTTATGTCCCAAACACTCCTGCTCAAATTCTCCTTAATAAATTACCTAAGTTGGAACTACACCCTGGTGTAAAATCTTTTATGCAAATGCAACAGCTATGCAGAAAACATGCTCAGAGTTGTATTGATAAAGCATTTGAATATGAAAAGAAAAGATGGGATAAATCCCATAAAGAATACACATTTAACAAGGGTGATGAAGTGTTGATCTCTACTGTCCATTTCAATTTACAAGGTAACCACAAATTAAAAGATCCTTTTGTAGGACCATTTGTTGTTAAAAGAATGGTTGGTGATAATGCAGTAGAAGTTGTATTGTATTCTCCATATGATAGGAAACATCCTGTCTTTCCCATTTCTTTGCTTAAACCTTATACTTCCAACAGTGACTTATTTCCAAAAAGAAGAGGAAGACCTAAGAAGAACCCTCAGGAAGTCACAGAAACAGCAGAAATTGATAAAATTCTCAATGATAGAATTATCACGTCTGAAAGAGGTACTGAATATTTATTGAGATATAAGAACAAATCATCTGAACATGATGCATGGATACCTGGCAAAGAAATTTCAAATCTGCCTGCTCTGTTGAAAAAATACAAAAAGAAAAAATCTTAGCATTTTTTTTTATTGTTTTTTTAGAGTGAGGGAGTGTCAGCCAGGCTATTCCAGGAGTCCAGTAAATGATATATAAATTATAAAACCTTAAAGAGTGAGTAAGACTTGTATTTAATGAATATAACTTAATATTTTATTACATAATGAAATTATATAAGAATTTTATTATATACAAATGTTACATTAAATTTATTGGTTATATATATTTTTATATACAATTAAATTGAGCATAATATAATATATTCTACAAATAAATGCGCATTTTTATGTATTTAATAATTATAAATTTATATTTAATTAATTAAAAAACATATATTATAATTACAAGTGTAAATTTGATTTATAATATATTTAAATTAATTACTTAAATTTATATATTAACTAATACCTCTCATATGATACTAAACAATTATTAAGGACGCTTCTTTTGACCCTTAATTGTGTTAGAAAAAACAAATAAATTAATTTGGACTAAATTGAGATTAATTGCTTGTTTTGTTGCGTCAAATTATTTTTTGTTTCACTTAAAATGTCCTCTAATCAGGATGTACCATCTGTTGGGAATTATATTTCTCATAGTTCCTATGTTTCCACTCTTGTTTAGTTATTTACTATTGTCACTTACTGATTTGGGGATTAATGGCGGGGAAATTGGATTCTTAATTGGGCTTTTAATTATTTGTTTCATGTTTTTCTCTATATTGTTATGTTTCATTTACTCTTTTGATATGTTTGTTTTATTCCTTTCTAATCATTGTATTTACTGATATAGTAGCGCTTCAGAGGACCCATTGCCTATAAAAGGGCCTTGGATAATCCCCTGTAGCCTTATCACTTATTATACACTCAACAATTTAAATACAATTTTTATATTACGTTTATATTCTTTTTATTAGTAATAAAATTCTAATTAAAATTTTATATAACAATTTAAAGGTTGCTTTAAGTCTGATAGTAATTATATTGGTTGCCGCGCAGAATTCTTACTTAAATAATATTAATATTTATAAAACCAAATTGTTATTTCTTCTCAGCTCACTCGTCGTTGCCTTTCTCTCAATAAATTAAATAATTTTATTAAATTTTATTTGTTTTATTATCCATACTCCTTTCCTCCTTCTCCTCCTCTCTTTCTTTCTTCTATCCTTCTCCTTCTTCTAGACGACCGGCCGACAGAATCTGTCTCCACAGGTATTGGCTCACCATTCATGTCCAATGCTTTAAAACTAGGGGGGCCCATATAAGCTATACCCTTCTGCATTTTACACAGCTCATCTTTGCTGTATTTCTTCCTAGCTGCACTCAGCCTAGGATCCACCTTGAGAAACTTGGGTTTAGGCTGAGCCTGTGAAGTACTCTTAGGCCTACCCACTCTCCCAGAATAAACATCATTAACACCAGCCAAAAATTCCCTCCTTTACTGTCCTTCACAAGAATACAATTCCAAACCACCATAAGATGTAGAAAAAGAGACCTTATTGACCTCTATCCCTTTCCCCTTAACATCAAAACCCCTCTTACCAAAAGAATTCCTCTCATAAAAAATCTCCTCAAACCTTGGCCTCCTCTGATTGGGGCCACCGCTTCTCCTGACCAAATCCACAGGAGCCTGCCCCTGAATGGGCTTCAAAAAAGAACCATCAGGGAATTTAAACACCCTCCAAAAAAATTCCACCTTTCCCTCTGACACATCTCTTATCAGAGTCCAAAAATAATTTGACTTGTTTCCCCTCTCACTACAATAGAAGCACACCCAAGGATCACTTCCACCACAAGCCCTCCTCTCAAAAGGCTTGGCCTGCTGCATTGAGGCCCTATCAACCTTCTGAGTCTCCTGAACAAATATGTGCAACTGATTGGTTAAATCCACCAGTTTCTCCACCACTTTGTCCCTCTTTTATTTAGGAAACTTCACCACCTTCTTCTCCTCCTTCTTCACCTTAACCTCTTCCTAAGCCAAAGCCTCACTGACTTTGCAGACATATTTGGAACACCCCTTATGATAGGTGTCCATAGCCAATAACTTCAAATGGGCATCCAAAGCCTCCTTCACCTATTCCAAGGCAGGAAAATTTTGGTCCCTATTAGCCAGGGTCTTTATCATTTCATTCCTTGACAACTCCTTCAACACATCTATCCTGACATCCTTAGCCAGGGCAGATCAAAAAACATCTTTGGGAGAGTTTTCATGTGCCAGCTCCTCTACTTCAACCAAATATTCCACCACAGGGTCAAACTGTAGCAGTAAATTCTTTTAACTATGCAAGTTACCCACATCAGCATAGGGCTGTCATTCACTGACAACCTTTTCAGATCCACCATAGTGAGCCTGACACCCCATCTAATCACCATCTCCCTGCACAAAAACTTCCAATCCCTCTTCTTGTACCCAGATATGGCTAACACCTCCTTCTCCACTACCCTATCACCAATGAAGAAAATATTTTTCTTCACCATATCCAGGTAAGAAGCACCATTCACATCATAAGAAGCCTCACACTTCACCAGAAACCATTTCAAATCTTCACCATTAAACTTGGTACCATCCCAAGCCTTGATCCTAACACTCCCTGAAAATCAGAGCAGGAGGGCCTCCCTCCCCACTGATGGTCACCATAGGAGTAGAGGAAACAGAAGCCATTCCTCCAGAACAAAGTCAACAAAACGGGCTAGTAAAAGACAATAGAAACTTAAAAGAACTAGCAGGTCCTACCTCATGTTGGGTTCCAGAAATTTAGACAATCCTATAGTACTAGCTATAGGCCTTGACCAAGAGAGTTGGAGAAAAACCAGAGAGAGAATTCCCTGTCCCTATAGAAAAATAAATTGAGATTTACCTGTTAAATTAAAGTGAGTCTTGATTTCTAAAACCCATTTCCACCACACTTGACTGCCTAATCAGTCAAGGAAATAGTCCCCAAAAAGACTACCAAACCAAAGAACTGAAATGTAGACCAACTTCCACAACAGAGAAAGCAAGATACATGATGAAGGTTACAAAGCTACACCAGAGACATTAAGATACTTGATTTAGCTTGCAAGACTACACCAGAGGAACTGTGACAAGATTTGAGTTAAATGAAGAACTAACCTTTCAAAAAACAGAGCCAATTGTGGCTAAAAACATGTGAAAACAGAGTAATAAACAGTGATCTAATTACCAAATGTTTTTATGATAAGTAGAGTTTCCAAAATTTCTTATTCAGTATGTACACACTGACCTCCCATCTAAAAATCTATGCTACAGAAACTAATTTGACTTTTCTGCCAGTTAAATTGCATATAAACCCTCTAGAATTGCTCCCAAGAATTCTACTGTAGAGGTGGGCAGGCCGCCTTGAAGTGACCTGGCCCCCTGAAACCAGAAAATTACTTAAAACTAAAAAATCAGAAAGCAACAGAAAACACCTTAAACTGTAAAATATGCTAAAAAATCATCAAAAAATAAAAATTGGAGAAAAATCAGGGCTATCTAATGGTACCAAGCACTTAACCCTAATACTTAAGGTTTTCCCAGAAATGCAAAAAACAGAATTAAATAGTTATAGTAAAAATGAAATGTTACTAAAAGGGCCCTTAAAACTTAGAATATAAAAAATACCATCAAAACATAAAATATAGGAAAAAACCAAGGCTACCCAATGATAGTAACATTTTCTCTGTATCTCCAATTTTCAGCCCATGAAACTATAAAAACCACATAATAAAAATCAATGCCACTAAAAACATCACCAAACAGTACCAAACTACACAACTAAGGTCCCAGCCAATGTTGGATCACCAAATTGTTCCCAACTATAATCTACAAAATGAATTTTTAAAAGTGGCCTGACTGACCTCCTTTTCTTTACCCTTATCTAATTATCCACCATCATTACTATTATTCTTTTTATCACCTTAAGTATTATCATCATCATCACCAGTTAATTCTTCAAATCTGGCTCTCCTTTCAGCCATAAAATTTCTCCTAAGAAAATATAAAGGTACTTTCCCCTCACTGGATTTGATGAAAGATTCATCATGAAATTTCCAAACCTCTCCATAAAATTTTACTCTACCAGCCTGCAAGTCCTTGTCCAAAATAATAAAAATCTTCTGCTTTGTGTCACCTCTTATTTCAATAAGAGCACAGCTTAGGTTTTCCATAACCACCTCTTTAACCATTTCAACTATTACCATTACCATTAGCATTACTATCACCATTATTCCCATAAGTCCTTCTCTCATAACCTCTTAAAAGACAGGATGAAGAAGTAGATGATGAAGCCACAGGCACTCCGTTAACCTTCTGAGTTTCTTGAAAAAATATCTTGAGTTGCTTAGTCAAATAAGCTAAATAATACACCACTTAATTATCAAAATCCTCCTTCACCTTAGCAACAGGCTGAAACAACTGAGCCTTCTTTTCCTCTTAAGCCTTAACCATAATATTGTTTTTTTCAGCTAAAACTTCACTGATCTTTCTAAAATATTGAGTGCAGGATTCTTGATACTTATCCAAAGTCGTTAGGTTTAGGTATGGCTGAATTTTTTAATTTATGACCTCTAAAGTAGGCAACTTCTATTCCTTATTTGGCATGTCTTCATCTTGTTCCTCCTATAAAGTTCCATCAAAACATCCATTCTGGTCTCCCTACTAAATGCTGACCAAAATTAATCCTTTGCCTGGTTTTCATGGCCAATATACTCAATCAGAATCAGATAAGACACCAGTTCAGTAAACTGCCTACATAACCTTTTGAATTCCACCATATTAGAAGAACCACCTTTAGCTTTCCAATCACTGAAAATCTTGTTGAGGTCCACCATAGTATAGCCAATACCCTATCTATCATCCATCTCCTTTGATGATTCCAACAAGCGCCACTTCTTATAACACTCCATTTAAATAACCCCCAATTATACCTCTCTATCCACAATAAAGTACCAAACCTGCTTTACCATTTCCAAATGTGAATCACCATCAACAGAAGAAGCAGCTTCATAGTGATTCAAAAACCATTTAGCTTCTTCCCCATTGAACTTGGGCCCATCCCAAGAAACAATCTTGAAGGAAGCACTGACTGGAAGAAAAACACCAGATCCAGCAGAAGAAGACATCCCAAAACTATAATATAAATCTATTAAAAAAATAAGATAATTATTTTTTAAATAAGCCTCTTTCAGGATAAAAAATTCCAGATACCAAGTAAGATCAATTAAAATCTAGAGAATTTGAACCCTGAATTGGGTGCTACCAATTTATAAATACTCATAAATTTGCCTTGCTTTAAGCTGAATCTAAGGGAGTTGGATAAACCAAAGAAAACTCTTTCCCTTTAAGTAAATAAAGAGTTGAAAATTAAATAAGCTATAATCTCTACTTGTTATTAAATTACAAATAAACTATTTTTATTAACAGTTTTGAGATGTAAAATCAGTGTTTTAATAATAAGGGTTAGTAACAGAACAGTGAATCTGTATTTATAAAAGCTATATAAATGATTGAATAATATGTTTTTGTGAAGCATTTATTTTTTTGATTTAGTTTTTAAAAGCAGATTCCTGATTATGAGACCTTTAAAATGGTTCCTTATATGTTATTATATGTGATAATAAGAAAACTTAATAATTTTTTTTGTAAAAGTGTTATATTTATAAGGGTATTACAATTTGATAATTTTTTTTGTAAAATAAATATGATTCACCACAAAACAACACCTGGAGCCTGCTAGCAGGTGCCGATCCCTCAATCCATTTGTGACACAAGGATACTGTCACCGGACGACCTACGCACAAGGTCGAGGATGTTCCTGAAAGTGAGATGAGGGATTTTAGAAACTTCTTCAAAGCACAGAGGAATGATTCGAGGAAATGATTTGAAGGTCACTTGAAGTAATAGCTATAGGTTCGAGGTTCGTTCGAGAAGAATTATAAACTAGTTTTAAAGGTAATAGTAATTCTTAAGATCTCACGAAGGGTTGGAAAACTCAATAATCAAAGATTTAGGATTTAAAAATGAATATTGAGAAAATAAAAGAAAGATACAATAACAATGATTTAACTTTTAAGGATTTTCCACTATTAATGTAAATACGATTTTATAATATAATTCTAAGGAATATTGAACCAAATACCCAACTCCTTTTATATCCTTTGTTCATCCTCGCATTGACCTCCCTTCCATCGCACCATTCCCATTCCATTGACCATTACTAACAAACACTTAGACCCTCTTCACTAAATATCCGTCCATGCTCAATTTACCCCTTTTTAATTAATTAACAAAACTTTTAATGAAAAACTACTACTGTAATATTTCATTGAACCTAGCCCTGTGCGTCGCTTATTGAAAAGGACTAAGGTACCCCATTGGGAGATTGACTAATTTAGATTTAGAGTTTAGGCTAGCGCAGTTAAATAGTAAGTACACAAAGGAAAATCGCAGTTGCTATGGAGAATTGCTTTCTGCGCTTCGAGTATAGATTTAGGACTCGATATTATTGATTTAATGAGTTGATTTTGCCTCGAGTGTCACGTGGCGCATGACAGATTCCCGGGTATAAAAAATTGCGAACTCCGTTGAGCTTGAGCCATCTTCCCACACTAATTTCCCTTTTCTAATACTTTTTTTCCCTCACCTCTTAATTACTTATTCTTATAATGAACTGCCCCACTCCCACACCTACGCCTCCACACCCTAAAGCAGGTGGGGGAATAATCAAACGACAGTTTTCACAGACTTGCATGGCTTGTGAAAGCATGGAATATTTCTGTGTCGAAAGTACGGCGACTCGAGGCCCTCTCCAGAAATGCGAGTTTTGCCGTTGGCGGAGAGTGGCGTGCGATGCGTTGGCGAAGAACGCAGAAATCAAAAAACAATTTACCAAAACTAAGTTTTGGGTAGTTCCGAGAACCAAGGAGGTTGTCAAAGACATTTGGGATGTCTTGATCGAAGATGAACAATCGGTGGGGGAAAATGATAAGGAGTTAAACAACGAGATCTCAACCTGGGTAACCCAGGCCACGAGTTCGAAGTGAGGTGTCGAGGAAGAAGTCGACGAGTTGGTGGAGGAGGATGAAGATGAAGTCCCTGTTCCAGGGCGGGCACCCAAGAAACGACGGGTGGTCATCAAGGACAATAAGGAAGAAAGAGAGGTAGAGGTCGAAGTAATGCCAAGGTTATTTCTAAAGCCTGACCCCATCTTTGAGGTAAGTTTTTATTTGTTTATTTTAAGGATGAAGTTACTGATGAGTTTTTTTTTTTTTTTTTTTTTTTTTTTTTTTTTTTTTTTAGACATTGAATAACCTTGAAGAGCCGATTGTGGAGCCTGCGCCGGTTATACCAACTGAGGCACACCCTTTGGCCACGGAGGTAGTTGAAGAGCCCGAAGACACCCTGGACCAGGTGTGGTTGAAGAAACCTCGTCAAGGTCGACGAGTAAGGTTTGCGGAAGAACTATGTGGGGAGGTCAACACTATTATCGACGCTGCTTCCTTCGACGTGGCAGAGGAGCTCTTGGAGATGGGAGAGGTGGTTCCAGTAGGAGAGGAGGAGGTATTTGAGAAATGCAGGAAGGAGATAAGGGTAGTTTAGGAGAAGATGAAAAGATTGTTTCGAGAGAAGTTAAAAGAAAAGATTTGAAATGAAAAGGAGATGTAAAGAAGTAGAAAAAGAAAATTGTATTTTAGTTTTATTTTATTATTATTTTATTTTATTATAATTATTTTTTTTATTGTAGGTGAATGTTATTAATTTTATAAGATTTGAGAGAGAGAGAAAAAGAAAAAAAGAAAAAAATAAGTTTTTAAAAAAAATTTTAGAATTTGAAAGAAGAATTTTAAAGAAAGAAAAAGGTTGTTTAATTGAAGGAAGTTTTAGTGTTTTTTTTTTATTTTTTTTTTAAAAGGAAAATTTTATGTAAGAAAAGAGAGAGAAAAAAAAGAAATGGTTTTGTGATTGAGATGAGTTTATTAAATTGAGTTTTTAATGAAATAAAAATATATATATATATTTTTTTTTTTTTTTTAAGAAATTTTAGTTGAAAAGAGAGGAAGAAGAAAGAAAAGAAAAAAAAAACAGAATTTAGAATTTAAGAGAATTTGAAAAGAAGAATTATTTGTTTCGAAGAATTATTATAGGGAGATTTAGAGGTTGAAGTTAAGTTTGAGGAAATGGTCGTGTCATACAAGATTTGATGATTCGAAGGAAAGAAAGTTTTTAAAAGAGAGAATAAATTTTGGAAGAGAAATTTTTGAAGAGAATTTTAAAGTTAAGAAAAGAATGTATTTAAAGAATTGAAAAAGAAAAGAAAGAAAATATTTAGAGAGATTTATGAGTTTTTTATTTTATTATTTATGTTTATTCTATTTATTTTATTTTATTATTTATTTTTATTTTGTCTTTATTTTTACTTTATTTTATTTTATTTTATTTTATTTTATTTTATTTTATTTTATTTTATTTTATTTTATTTTATTTTATTTTATTTTATTTTATTTTATTTTATTTTATTTTATTTTATTTTATTTTATTTTATTTTATTTTATTTTATTTTATTTTATTTTATTTTATTTTATTTTATTTTATTTTATTTTATTTTATTTTATTTTATTTTATTTTATTTTTAATTTTGATTTTATTATTAGTTGGTTTTGGAGGAAATTTTATAGAAAGAGAAGAAAGAAAAAAAGAAGAGAGAAAAAAAAAACAAGGCTAAGAAATTTAAGAGGTGTTTTAGATTTTAAAGAAGAAAGAAAAAGAAAAGAAAATTTAGAATAAAGAAATTTTAAGGTTTTGGTTTTAAAGGATATTTCGAATGAAAAGATTTTAGGAGTTCAGGAGCGTTAGAAACATTGATGGCTGGTTCCCAGGATGTTTTGTCTGAGTCATTGAGGAAGCCTTCCCATTCCACGAGGTATTGAAGTTTCCCCTTGCGTATTCTTGAATCAAGGATACGACTTACTTCCCACTCTAGATGATCTTCCACTTCGACCGGTTCCGGAGGGGGTTGGTTCTTGCCCGGGTATATTTCTCGAGCCAGTTCCAGGAGAGATACATGGAAAACAGGGTGAATCGCCTGCCATTTAGGAGGTAACTTGAGTCGAAATGCAGTTTTAGAGACTTCAGAGTCGATCTCGAATGGTCCCAAGCGCTTTTCAGCCAGTTTCTTTGATGGTCTTGTTGTTCGAATGTGTTGTGCGTCGAGCCATACTTTGTCGCCTGGTTTAAAGGAAGGAGCAGATTGTCGATGTTTGTCGGCCTGTTCCTTGTATCTTCAAATCGCTGATTCCAAATTTGTTTTAAGTTCTTCTTGGAGTCGTGATATAGTTCAAAGATAATTTTCCGCAGGATGATTAGTTCCTACATGGATTGAGTTGAATCGAGGATGTCGTCCATAAATGGTTTCGAAGGGAGATTGTCGTGTCGAAGAATTAGTCGAGTTATTATAAGCAAATTTGGCCAATGGTAACCATGTGGTCCAATCGTCTTGTTGGTAACTGACATACATTTGAAGATATTGTTCAAGGATTTGGTTAACTCTTTCTGTTTGACCATCGGTTTCAGGGTGATAGGCCATGGAGAGATTCCTTGTGATATTGAGTTGTGGACACAGTTGGGTCCAGAATGTGGATACAAAAAATGAGCCTCTATCTGAAATAATATCATTTGGTAAGCCGTGTTTAGAAAATACATATTCTAGAAACAATTTTGACAAATCTTCTGCTGTAGCAGTAGTAGTGGTTTTAATAAAAATAGACATTTTTGAAAATCTATCTACTATTACTAATATAGCATCAAAATCATTAGAAATAGGAAGTTGAGAAATGAAATCTATCGATAAAGATTCCCAAGGTTTAGAGGGAATAGGAAGTGGTTGAAGCAACCCATGCTTCCGGTGACGGGGAGCCTTATTCCTATTACATTCGTAACAAGCTTTTATATAGGCCTTGATTTCCCTGGTAATACCTTGCCAGAAGAAATCCCTCGCTATTAACTGCTAGGTTTTATTAACCCCAAAATGACCAGCTAATAATGAATCATGTCGACTGTTGAAAATCCATATTTTTATCTCATTGTTGTCGGGTATGACTACTCTACCTTCGAAGACTAATAGACCTGATTCAATACTAAATCTTTTGGCCCCTTGCTTCGAGAGTATTTTGTCTTTTAACCCTAAACAATAATTGTCCTTCGACTGAGCTTCGAGGATGTTGGATAGTGGATTTCGAAAAGATTGAATTGTCATTGAATTAAGTTGATGAGTCGTTAACATTGATTCGTTGAAGATTGATTGCACATTTGCTGGGTTCTTGTCAGCAAATGCATCCCCCCGCTGTGGGTAAACGTTGTCCCGACGTGACAAGATATCTGGGACAATGCAGTTTTTTCCTGGGCGATAGGAAATAGAGAAAGAAAATTCAGACAAAAATTCAGCCCACCTGGCTTGACGCCTGGTTAACACTTTAGAAGACATGAAGTATTTCAAAGCATTATGATCTGTTAAAATTTGAAAAGGACTATCTAGGCTGAGAAGAAAAGAACGCCATTTTTAAGACAATGGATAATAGCTAAAAGCTCTTTGTCATGAATTTCATAATTTAATTCTGCGGCTATGAGTTTGCATGACTCAAAAGAAACAGGATGAAACAAATTTGTTTCAGGATTTAATTGGGAGATGACCCCTGCAATAGCATAATCGCTCGCATCTGTCTCAACTATTGTCAAGGCAGAAGGATCAAAATGTCGAAGAATTGGGGCTGTGGTGAACGCCGTTTTTAGTGCTTCGAATTCCTTTCGTGCTGTAGAAGTAAAAACAAAAGGAATCTCTTTTCTAATAAGAGAAGTAAGATTGGAAATAGTTTTAGAGTAATCTTTAATAAATCTTTTATAGAAGTTTGCAAAACCCAAAAATCCTTGGAGTGATTTAATGTTTTTGGGCTCAGGCTATTCCAGGATTTTCTGGACTTTTTAATCATCCATGACTAAACCATCAGTGGACAACGTAAAACCCAAAAAATCAATTGATTTGAGGTGGAATTTGCATTTATTATGCTTGGCGTAGAGACCATGATCTCGAAGACGATTTAGGACCTGTCAAACATGATGAATATGTTCATCCAGTGTTTTCGAGAATATTAAAATATCATCTAAATAGACGACTACAAATTGTTCAACAACATCTTGTAAGATATCATTAACAAAAGTGTGAAAAGTTGAAGGTGCGTTACATAATCCAAAAGGCATAACTAAATATTCAAAACTACCAAATCTAGTGCACATTGCAGTCAGTGGTTCATGACCTTCTGCAATGCGAATAAGATTGTAAGCGCCTCTAAGATCAATTTTAGAAAAGAAATTAGCACCATTGAAAAGGGTAAGAAGTAATGACATAGGAGGAACAGGATATGCATTCTTCTTAGTGACTGTGTTGAGCTTTCTATAGTCAACACACAACCTAAGACTACCGTCTTTCTTTTTTACAAAGAGGAAAGGGAAGCCGGTTGGAGATTTACTGGCTCTGATGAAACCTTTGGCTACATTCTCTGCAATGTAGTCTCGAAGAACTTGAGATTTGTCCTTTGATAAAGAATAGACAGGACCTGCCGGAGTTACTGGGCCTATTAACTCTATTTGATGGTCGTAGGGTCGATGAGGTGGTAGCTTATCGGCTTTGCGGATTGAGAAAACATCGAGGAAATCGTGATAGATTTCCGGTAGAGTTGATTTGGTTGTCCTCTTCATCTTCGAGAGAATCTGTCGAGGGGATACCTGTATTGAGAGAGCAGAATTCGATTACTTCGAGGCAATTTAAATCCTCTTCGAGTGAAGTCATTGAGCTAGAAGGGTTAGCCAATTGCTCATTTAATGAAGGATCAAATGCTTGCAAGTCATCTGGAAGAGACTTGTCCTCTAGCAGGACGTTGTCAGGCGGGTTGTTTAACTCCCTATTGACCTGCATTGAAGAATCAGAAATATACTTAGAGCGTGGGGTGATCAATCCCCTAGTCCAATCAATTTTGGGATTCCAGTGCGTTAAAAAGTCATGGCCAAGAATGGTATCGTCCATCCTTGGGGCGTCCAAGACTGACAATTCCCACTCGAAGGGGGGAAAGTTCGGAAAGTTGAAAACCCATAAAACTTTCTTACTTACCCAATATTTGGGTTCCTCTGATTCGACCAAATAGATGGGAGTTTGATTGATATCTGTAAATGTTAGTTGAAGCTTCTCGGCAAAAGATAAACTAACAAAAGAAATTGAAGCTCCAGAGTCTATAAGACAACTGAAGGGGATATCCTCCTTAAAAAGAATGAATCTCAAGCGGTTTAAGGCAACTCTAGTCCTTAAGACATGGAGGTTCTGTGCACTGGGAGAGATAAGATAGTTTGCTTTGCACACAAGTAAACTATCTACTAGTTTTTTGACTTTGAATTAGTACCTTCTCTTTCCTTCAACTTTACACAGTCTTCCAACTTGTGCTTACCCCCGCAATACATACATAACCCATTATCTGCTCGTCTCTTCCTTTCAGCTTCTTTAAGTTCCCCTTTAGGATCCAGTACTTTGCTGATATCGCCTGGGGTCGAGCCTTTTGGTCGAGGTTTATCCTTTCCCTTATTGGGTTTGGATTGAGTCGAGGAGGATTGATTTGGTTGTGGGTGTGAGAAAGGTCCCGATTTAAAATTTAGGCCTTGAGATTTGTTGGCATATCGACGATGTTGAAGTCGTCCTTGATAAACGCCGTCGAGTTCAAGGTTTCAATCCATTAAGTCCATTAAATTAGTCATCTTCTGACCGTGAAGATTTAATTGATCTAGAATCCTCGAAGGAAGTCCTTTCTTGAAATGATACTTAAGGGCAGCATCATTCCAACCTACTCGAGTTTGAAGTGCTCTGAAGTTCGAGATATATTCAGAAGCTTTACCATTATCACTCATGCCAAGAAAATCAAGTTCAATTTCCACGTTGTCCGTTTCATTAGGGTCCCCAAACAACATAAAAAGTTGTTCCTCGAAATTTTCCCAATTATTGATAAGTAAGTGGGTTTCTGTCGAAGAAAGCATGAGTAGATAAGGTTCGAACCATCTTGCTGCTTTCCCGGCTAGGAATGAAGAAGCGTAAACAACCTTTGATCGGTTGCTGTTAAAGGTTCGAGGGTCATTATGGAACAGTAGCTTGCAGGTTTGCAAGAAGGGTCATAATCTGTCGGGGTGATCTCCGTCAAATTTGTCAGGAGATTTCATAGAAGGAGTTTTGAACTTAGATCCCTCTGAAGACGTTGGATTTGAAAGGGTTTTCATGAAAAGTCTCATGAAATCTTCCAGAGAGTTAGATGGTCCAGGTTCTGAGGATTGGCCAGAAGGGTGATTGGCAGGGGCGGATGGTGCCTCGTGCATTGTATCCTCTCCTTCTTCTTCATCACTAGAATCCTCAAAATCTTGTGGAATGTCTTCTACAGATTGAACTGAATGTTGCTGTTCCCTAAGGTCGAGTGGTTCCAAAGAGTGAGTGCGAGAAACAGACCTTGTGGCTGTTGGCCTGCCTCTAGCGCGAGCTCTAGTAGTAGCGCCCGTAGGAGGAGTGCGTTGAACAGGTGCCATTTAAAATTTTAGAAACACCTAAAAGGACGTAGTAGTGCAAAGAATGAGAACTACGGAGAATTAAATTATACTGTCACCGGACGACCTACGCACAAGGTCGAGGATGTTCCTGAAAGTGAGATGAGGGATTTTAGAAACTTCTTCGAAGCACAGAGGAATGATTTGAGGAAATGATTCGAAGGTCACTCGAAGTAATAGCTATAGGTTCGAGGTTCGTTCGAGAAGAATTATAAACTAGTTTTAAAGGTAATAGTAATACTTAAAATCTCACGAAGGGTTGGAAAACTCAATAATCAAAGATTTAGGATTTAAAAATGAATATTGAGAAAATAAAAGAAAGATACAATAAAAATGATTTAACTTTTAAGGATTTTCCACTATTAATGTAAATACGATTTTATAATATAATTCTAAGAAATATCGAACCAAATACCCAACTCCTTTTATATCCTTTGTTCCTCCTCGCATTGACCTCCCTTCCATCGCACCATTCCCATTCCATTGACCATTACTAAAAAATACTTAGACCCTCTTCACTAAATATCTGTCCATGCTCAATTTACCCCTTTTTAATTAATTAACAAAACTTTTAATGAAAAACTACTACTGTACTATTTCATTGAACCTAGCCCTGTGCGTCGCTTATTGAAAAGGACTAAGGTACCCCATTGGGAGATTGACTAATTTATATTTAGAGTTTAGGCTAGCGCAGTTAAATAGTAAGTACACAAAGGAAAATCGCAGTTGCTATGGAGAATTGCTTTCTGCGCTTCGAGTATAGATTTAGGACTCGATATTATTGATTTAATGAGTTGATTTCGCCTCGAGTGTCACGTGGCGCATGACAGATACTCAGATTTGATGCCACACAAGCTAGCATTCTCAGTGTTCATTTTGCGGTCTTGCCAGAAGAATTACAGCTGATTTAGAACTGAATCAAATCAAAGATAGGGAATAACACCTGCAATCTGGTGCCCACCTTTTTTTTCACGTGGATTGTTATTAATATGTGTGGTTGTGGTTTATGATTAAGTTTTTCTCTGTTTGATTGATTCTAGATTGATGTTTTTTCTAATTTTGAGTCTACAGGCTTTATATGTATATTATTTCACATGCCCTATTTTCCCTAACTGAAGCATTCCATATCTCTTACGGAATTCAGGACTCAATTAGAACCTTAAAATACTACATAAAAAACTATAAAAGCTATAGATGATGGAGCTACTTCTCCTTTAAAATCAATTCTTATTTTTGTAGTCTGTGCAGCCCTATTCATCTGGTATAAAATTATCAAAGATAAGTAAATTATGAAAAATTAAAAAATACAAAAAATACAAAAAATACTTTATAAAATTATTAAAAATTGTAGGAAAATAGTAAAACTTTTACAAAGTTTTCCAAAGGTTCTTGGTACGCCTGAATTTAAACTCCATACACTTTTAGACCTATACTTGCATTTCCTGACCATTACATATTTTTTTAATCTTGACTCATATAATTAAACCCTTTTAAACCATTTTTAATGCTAATTCTTTTAAATATAACTATTATAAAATTAGATTGAAATTTTCAATCTCAATACTCATCACCTAAAAAATCCTTATATAATAAACATTTTTGCCCTACTAAACTTTATAATTCAACATTGTGAACTACCCTGAGCTTGCCATTAGGTTTCTTGATACAGAAAACTGGACTTGAATAAAATAATGAAGAATTTTCATGTAACCCAGTTGAAATTTTTCTCTAATGAACTCTATGTAATCATCTTTTTAAGCTGTGGGTATAGGAATCAGTTTTTGTTGCCATGGTTCATGACAGACTACAGGAATCTTGTAAGTCTCACCATAAAAATTCTTTAACACACCTCTGTCCTTTTCAACAAAATCATTATAATTCTCCCTCTTAAACATCACAACCAACAACAACTTCTTCTCTTTGCCTGAGAACCAATCTTCAGGTTTAAAGGCCACAACACCTAATCTATCAAAATTGATTCTAGAAGTCTCAAAAAAACTTAAGCAGATTCTTGGTTAAAAGACAGTCATAAGGATTTCTTGATAATGTTGGCCTCTTTAATGGGGGATTTAATTAAGCAGTTTAAAGTTTGTCAATTGGTCTGACCTTATTTGCTACCTTCTTATATTTTTCTGCATCTACATCCACTTTGAATTGAGGAATTTGATCTCTTCTTGATTCACTATGAAATATATTGTCAACAGAATACTCTTCATTATCAGAATCAGAAACAAAATAAGATGTAACATAATTTTTATTATTTATTAAATTTTTACCCCCTATTTCTTTTTCTAATTTATCATCAAATTTTCCAACAAAATTTCAAACAAATTCCATCACAAAATCCCCATTAAATAAAGTTGGAGGTTTAAAATCTTTCTGGTGGACAGAAATAAAATAATCAAAAATATTATTTTTTTGAATTTATTATACTTAAATTTTTAAATGAATATTTATGAGTTGATTTCAGTTTATCCTCTTGCTAGAGGCTGTAAAAGAATCCACCACTACTATCACTACTTCTTTTCAAATTTCCATTCCAACTTTTATCCAACACAAAATTTCCCCTCTTTCTTCTTATACCCTTTTTAAAACTAATAGAAAAATTTGAAAATGATGATAAAAATATAGAGAAATTTAACAAATAATGACATTCCAATGAAATAGTAACAAAATAATAATTGAGAATTAGCTTGATTTATCTCCAAGAGAGCTGAACTATTTCAATCTGTGATCTCTTCATGAGGAGAGATTGAAACATTAGAGGAATCAGCCCCTACTACTCAAAAAATGGGGGTAGTCATACTTATCTTTTTTAATAAATTCACCAAAATCTGACCTGTTTATTTTCCTCTTCTTGGTTCATAAAGAGCACTGACACATAGTGGTATTACCAGGCCTAGTCTCTCAGCCGTAGTCTCCTGGAGGTGCCAACCATAAATGAAGCCTTCTCATATCATCACCGGTAATCTCTAAAATAATTCCCATTCCACTTGGATAACCTATCATAGCTTCAAATTCCATCAAGAATGGCCCACCAAGAACTATTTTCACAAATCCCCTGGCTACATAAAAGTGCACACTACCAACATATCCACCAATATATAAGTTGAAATGCTCCGCTGTTCCCATCAGTTCAATAGCATGCCCACCTATGCCTCTTAAATTACCACCAGTACCAGTTATAATTAACAAGCCTATTGATATTTCTTACTGTAAAAAAGTTAAGTTGAATTGTGATCCAGAGTTCACCAGGGTCTTTACCTCTTTATCATATAACATCACCATTAAATACCCTAAATGAGACAAAAAATTATTTTCAACTTCTTCTGTAAACCTCTCCACATTTTCACATATATATTTCACCTCTCCAACTGATACCCTTCTCCATTTCAGATGCTTATTTTGTTCTTTGAAAGGGCCAGACTAAAAGTAAATAATTAACCTAAAGATAGATGAATATGAAGCTGATTCACCCTACCTAAAACCATCTCTATAGCATTTTCTTGACCAGATACTACTGGACTTTAATATTGAACATTAATTTTAATAAACTTGGCCCTGGGAGCCTCTTGAGGACCCATATTGCCATATTTACCCCCATAATAACATTTCATCTACAATACCCCTGTCAGTATAGTCTAGTATATAAGTATGATATAATAGTGTTATTTTATGGTCCTACTACTTATTAATAAATTATTTAGTGATTAAACCTCAGGGGAAGACTAATAGAATAGTTATACTCAAATAAAACTCACAATACTTGGATTTAAATGCGTGCTAGTGGTGGAAAATAGAAGAATAAAATATAGTTATAGCTTTTATAAAGATAATATCAATTTATAAGGGCTTTATAATATATTTCTGAATACTAATAATTGTATTGTATTGTTTGTTTGAAGTGTAGTATTTGAATGATGATAATAAACCGTCAAAATCCCTTCTTACTTATACCCAAATCCACTGGAGTGCACAGACCTTCAATCCAGATGATGTCACTGCTATCCCCAGCAATTACAGCACTGTGAGGGCTCATCACCTCCCCATGGCGTCCAATTCAAGCAGTTTCAACACCCAGACCTCCAGTAAGGACCCTCCATCACTATTAATAATAACACAGATCCATACCATAAATAGAAAACCCAGATAAAAGCAGATACCATAAAGAAACAGGTAAAATAAATAATCAAAAAGAGATTTAATGAAAATAAAAGCATATAAAGGAAACAAATAAAATTTCCAAGCCCCCAATAACATCCCCAAGCATCCACATTAACACAGAAACATCCTTCCAACCCATAAATCCGTGAATAACCATCCAAGGAAGTAATTTTAGTTGTCCAAACTGGGTGTATGTGCCTGATATAGGTGTCTATGCTTCTGTAGGCGTTATGAGTCCACTGATTTCGTCCATATGACCTAAAATAAGCAGAAAAACAAAGGTTATAGGCTATTAAGGGGCTAAAACCCACTTATATACCTAAATATACATAATATACTGCATATTTCACTGAATATGAGATTTATGTATACATATAAGCTTATGTATGTCAATAATTACTTCATATCACTTAAGATAAGTATATTATGACTCCATTAACACCTTAATAAGTATTATTAGACCATGGATAAGCTATTTAAACTATTATAAATTATATAATAGAATAATAATTATATATATATATAATAAAATAATATATATGATTATTTTAACCTTATTTTTAAGATATAAGCTTAATTTACTTAAGTTTATCTTATTTTAAGCATAAGAAATACTCAGTCCTAAGGATATTTAGGCTGACAACCCCTAACTCCATCACCAGCCTCTTTCACTAATTTAGATCTGTCACTGGGCCTCCTTACCCCTTCCATAGGAGTAGGACCACTAAAAATTTGTCTGGGAAGAGTTTCTAATGCTAAATCTTCCTAACAATCTTATTTTTTATCTTAAGGCATTGTATCTCCATTCAAATCATATTTTCCAAAACTGGAGGGCTCATATCTGCCATCCCCTTCTGCATCCAATAAATTTTGTCCTTGGAGTAAGGCTTCTTTTCAATATTTTTAATTACTTCCCTGCCTAGTCTTTCTTTAAGTTTATTTTGTATGCTACTCTTGGCCTTGGTAGCAGCTGCTCTCCTGGAAGCATACATGTTGTATTCACCAATCATACATCAATCATCTACCTTTGCAACCGTTACCAACTCTAGTACACCAAAAGAGGTTGTAAAAGTGGCTTTACTAACCTCCTTTTCATTACCTTTGACTATTTTCCCGCCATAATTACAACCATTGTTTTGTAAACTTATACCATCATCATCTTCATCAGCAGTTAATTCTTCAAATCTGGCTCTTATTTCAGCCATCTAGTTCCTGCCAACTAAATCCAAAGGAGTTTCTCCACCACTAGGATTAATAAAACATCCATCTGAAAATTTATTAATTTTTTCCATAAAACTTATCCCTTCCAGCCTGCAAATCCTTATCTAAATAAAAGCAATCTGCAGCACTGTGCCCCCTCCTTATACAATAGGAGCACACTCTAGGCTCACCATAACCAATTCTAAAAAAATATCCAATATTACAAATTCCATATATAACACCATTCGCATTACCATTAGACCATTTTTAGCTTCCATTAAATCCATAGCTCCTCATCTAATAAACCCTAGAGTGATAAGAATAAGATGTTGATGTTGAAGATGCAAGCTTCCTATTGGTCTTTTGAGTTTCCTGAATAAATATTTTAAGCTGCTTTGTTAGTTAAGCCAACTGATCCACAATTTCATTATCCACATTCCCCTTGATCTTAGCAACAGGCTGAACCATCTGAGCCTTAGCCATAATATAATTATTTTTGGCCAAAGCTTCACTTATCTTGCTAAAATATTGAGAACAGGATTCTCAATACTTTTTCAGAGCCATAAGTTTTAGATAAGCCTACATATGCTCCTTTATGACCTCTAGATCAAGCAGTTTCTGTTCAGTATTTGTAACATCCTTTATCTTTTTCTTCCTAGACATTTCCTTCAAAACATCCATCCTAATTTCCCCACTAAAAGCTTATAAAAACAAATACTTTAACTAATTTTCATATGAAATCTCCTGCATCAGAATCAAACAATCCACCACTTCAGCAAACTGCCTAAATAACCTTTTGAAGTACACCATATTAGAAACACCACCTTTATCTTTCCAATCACTGACCATCTTGTTGAGGTTTACCATATTATACTTAAAATCTCATCTATCAACCATTTCCTTTGACAATTTCAACCAGTCCCACTTCTTATAACCCTCCATATCAATAACCTCCAATCCCACCTATCTGTCAACAATAAAAAAATCTGACTTGCTTCACCATATCCAAATGAGAAGCCCCATCAACAGCAGAAGCAGCTTCTACCTTTTTAAAAACCATTTAAATTCTTACCCATTAAACTTGGGCCCATCCCAAGATACAATTGTGACCAAAGTGTTCAAAGTAAGAGAAACACTAGATCCACCGGAAGAAGACATCCTAAAGATATAAGGTAAAAAACCATTGAAATAAAATAAGTGTTTGTTGAATAATCCTCTTGAGGGCTAAGATTATTCAGGTACCAAGTAAAATTGATTAAATTTAGAGAATTTGAGCCCCACTTTGGGGGCCACCAATGTAGAAAGACTCTTACAGTCACCTTTCTGTAAAAAGAATCCAAGGGCTTTGGATAAACCAAAGAAAACCCTGTCGCTTAAAGTAGAAGATGGGTTCAAACTTTACTAAGTAAGAACATCTACCTGACATAAAATTACAAATTTACTATTTTTTATTAATGGTTTTGAGATGTAGAATCAGTATTCTTTATGGTGTGTGAAAGGAATACAACATTGAAGCTGCAATAAGAAAATTTATTTAAAATAATTGAATATTATATCTTTACCATGCATAATTTTATATGAAGATTCTATAATCAAGTCCCTGACATTGAGACCTTTATAATGGTACCCTGTAATTATATATTTATGAGTTGTTGAGTAAATTTTATAATGTGTTATGTAAAATTGTCAGCCAAGTTATTCCCAGGACTGAGTTTTTCTTATATTTAAAATAGGATAGAATTAATTTCATTAAGCTTATAAGTTGAAATTCTGGTTATAATAATTATATATATGATTATAATGCTTATATATATATTTACTACACTATTATATGACTTATATTAGTATAAAAATCTAATCCATAGCCCCATAATACTTATTAAAGAGCTAATAGAGACATAATATACTTATCTTAGGTGATATTTATTAATTATAGAAATACATAAGCTTATATGTTTGCATAAACCTTATATTTAATGAAATATAATGTTATTTTATGTATATGTAGGTCTATAAGTGGGTTTTATCCTCTAAATAGCCTATGAGCTTTACTTTTCTGCTTATTTCAGGTCCTATGAATGTATTCAATTGACTAAACATGCTTACACAAGCATACACACCTTTTTCAGGCACATATATCTAGTTTGGACAACTTAATCTGCTTCCTTTGATGGATTTTGACAGATTTATGGGTTGGGATATGATTACTGGGTTAATATGGATGCTTGGAGATGTTAGTAGTGGCTCGGAAAGTTAATGTAGTTCCTTTATGTTCTTTGGGTTTCATTCTATACTTTTTGGAAGAGTTATTTTACCTGCTTATTTATGGTATCCACTTTTATCTGTTTTCTCTATTTATGGTATGGGTGTGTGATATCACAAATTTTGATGGAGGGTCCTTACTGGAGTTTTGGGTGTTGAAACTGCTTGAAGTTGAAGCAATGAGGAGTTGATGAGCCCTCAAAGTGCTTTAATAGCTGGGAAAAGCAGTGAAATTGACTGGATTGAAGGTCTGTGCACTCCAGTGGATTTTGATATAAGTAAGGCAGGATTTGATGGGTTATTTGACATCCCTTACTTACTAAAATTTAAAAAAACATTATCAAACTATTATTATCATATAAAATATATTTTAAAGCTTTATTAAACTGATTTTTTATTTATATTAACTATAAATGTATTTTATTAACCTATTTTCCACCACTAGCCCACACCAATTTAAATAGAAAGGGGTATCAAAGTTATAAATTTGTAGTTATTTAAAAGGAATTTCACAACACAAAAAAAATCCACAAACTTGACATTAACTCTCAATAAAAAGGTGTTTCTAGGGCACAATATTTCATATTTTAAAAAAAAGTCATGGTTAATTTGGTGGAAAAAAGAAGTATTTTGAAATGGAAGATTTCTAACTTTGATACCCCCTATTGTGAGTTAATATTGAGCATAACTATTTTATTAGTCTTCCCCTGAGGTTTAATCACTAAATAATTTATAAATAAGTAGTAGTACAAATAATATTGATAATTAAATCATACTAAGATACTAGCATACACTGAGAAAAAGTGTTAAATCTATAAAGGTATTTCAAATTATATAATTTTAAGTAATTATTACTTGTTGACGTAAAATATGTATGTAATTTTCTCTGTATGATGTCTAATTTTGAGTCTGCAGGCTTTATATGCATAGTATGTCACATTCCATACTTTTTCCAGCCAGAGCATCCTGGAGCCCATCCAGAGATCACCAGAGGTTGCACAGAGCTTGTACAGAGCATTCCTTAGCTCATAGGGACTTCAGGACTCATTTAGAACCTTAAAACATCAATATAAAATCTAGAAAAAATACAGGTAATAAAGATAATTCCCTTACTTACTTCAAACTAATTTTTGTAGCCTGTGCAGCCCTATTCATCCAATAAAAAATCATCAAAGTTAAGAAAATTATGAAAAATTAAAAATAAACAGAAATACTTTATAAAATTGATAAAAATAGTTGAAAAATAGTAAAAATTCTAAAAAAATTCTAAAAGGCTCTTGAGACTCCCAAATTAAACTTCCATATATTTTTAGATTTATACTTGCAGTCTTTCCCCTAAAATAATTGTTAAATCCTGGCTTGTAAATTAACTATTTTATTCCTCTGAAAAGTAATATATCTGTCTCAATAAACTAAATTGGCTTCTCTTAATCTTCATGAAATCTCCAAAAACCCTCTTTCAATAATTATTAGTGCTGTACTAATCTTTAGGTTTCCACACCAAGTAGGATTAAAAAACTTTCTTTCAGAACTGGGAATACACCCTTATTCTTACCTAGATCTGACATCGGAATAAAATAGGATTATTTTTACTTTAATCTTCTATTAATTAATTGGTGAATTGCATTAATTTTAAAGCCCCTATAGACTCTATTTAAAAAATGGAAAATTGGAAAAACGTGGATTTAAAAAAAACAAATAATCCATATATAAACTAATTTTATAAAGTAAATGAGATTAAAAATTGAAAACCCCAGATGAAAACAAATCAATATCTGAATAAATACATTTAAAAGAAGTTAAAAATTAAAAAGATGCACTATATATACTTAGAAATCTAAATCTAAAACATATGACAGTCTTCAAGGGTAAAGAATTGCTATCATAAATTAATTTTTTTACAATTTTAACATCATCAAATTGTCAAATTAACTCAGGATTATAAAGGGAGAATGAATTAGAACTCATTAAAACATTTTAAAAAATGTTATTTTATGGGGTTATCATTATTTCAGTTTTTGATATTTAAAGAATTTCAGTCACTTGAAATTTCAAATATGGTTTTATTAAAAATTAAGTGAAGTCAACATCCAAATCTTATTTTATAGTTATAAACATAGATTAATGAGTTTCATATTTAGAAAAATGGCATGTAAAAATTGTTATGAAAATCTAATAAATAAGAATGCATTAATTCATGAGACCTTAACAAATACTAAATAAAACTCTTAAGAATAATTGTGCATCATTCTTACAATTAAAACTAGAAAAAATTTGTGATATATTCTGAGTAAAGCCATATAATGACCTTTAGTAATATTACAGGCTCCTCATAAAAATGAGCATGTAAATTGTATTTATAATGCATTATAAAAATATAAGAAAATGTACAGAATATTAAAATATAAACTTGTAAACTCTTCTTTTATATGAATACCAACTCACATAAATTCAGACAACACAAAAAATCAAGGTTAAATATTACAAAACTTTTACCACCTTATACTTTTCTTCAACACAAAACAAAATAAATTGAGGTAGCCATATAGCTTTCAATATTTTTCCAATTTATAAGAATTTGATGAATTTTAAAAACTGTATGATTCATACAGTTTTTTATTTTTATATTTCAGTATTTTTATAATTTTTTGGAAATTTATAATTTTTAAAAAGAATTTTGAATTTTTTATTTTTTTTATTTGTATAATTTTTTTAAATTTTTGATTTTTTTTAAATGTTTTGATTATTATCATTTATTTATTTTTAAGATTTTTTTGAAACTTTTTTTCATGATTTTTATGATTTTATAAATTTTTTATAATCTTTATGATGTTTTTATTTCAAAAGATTTTTATTGATTTTTCAATTTTTTTCAATTTTTTGGGTTTTTTCAATATTTTTTTTTAATCCTATTAATTTTATTAATTTTTGATTTTTTTTGATTGTTTTAATTATTTTGTTTGTTTTAATTTTATTGATTATATTTCTTTTATAATTTTTATAATTTTTATGATTTTCATTTTATTGTTTGATCTTTTTAATTCTTTTGATTTTTTTTTTTTAATTTTTTAATTTTTTGCATTTTTTTCAATTTTTAATTATTTTTTTTAAATTTTTTAAATTTTTATGTTATGATTTTTTTGATTTAATTTTTTTGTAATTTTTTTTACTTTTTTGCTTTGATTTTTAAAATTTTTATAATTTCTTGGTTTTATTTTTTGGAAATTTTTTAATATTTATGGCTTTTTATGATTTTAATGGCATTTTTTTTAAATTTTTTTTGATTTTTTTTGACTTTTTTTGATTTTTTTTTTGATTTAAATGATTTTTAATGATTTTTTTGTTTTGATTTTTTTGACTTTTTTTTTGATGTTTTTGATTTTTTACTTTAATTTTTTGATTTTCATGATTTTCATAATTTTTTTCATAATTTTTTTTTGATTTTTTTTGATTTTTTTAATGTTTTTTTAATTTATTTTTTGGTTTTTTGACCTTTTTGATTTTTTTGAAATGCATTTATTTGATGAAGATAATGATTTTCAAAATTTTATAATTTTTTTTATTCAATTTTCTTCATACTTATCTAACAATTGTTTTTTGATATTGATTGCTTTTCTTTGAGTTCATACATTTTTTGAAAACACTTAGAGTGCTACGGTTGAATATTCAATATAACCTTGCATATTGCACAGATAGGTTTGGAAAGTGAAATGTACATTTGCCCTCAGAAATTTTGACTTTTGAATATTACATGGGGGGACAAAAATGATGTAGCATTTAATCATTAAACACTTCTCATTGAGTGGCTTGGTTGATGCAAGTCACCCCTATCCATCATTGAATAGGTAAATCATAAATGCAGCAAAAGATTGGTTTCTTAACATACATTGATTATCTCATGTTTTGTTATGGAAAACAGCCTTTCTTTTGTCAAACATCTAAGGGAATAGTGTATTTTTGTTGGACAATTTTGAAGTGCGCATGACATAGTTCAGTTTTTGCTGCACTCCATTTTTTAACAAAGTATAATGGGGAATTTTCAAATCTCATGAAGCAGAACAATTTTTGCAATTTGACATGTCCAATAATCATTTAGCTTATGGTGTGTTAGCTTATTTTGACTTTTGACTATTACATGGGGGGCAAAAGTGATGAAACATTTAATTATTAATAAATTTTCATTGAGCGGCTTGGTTGATGCAAGTTACCCCTATCTGTCATTTAAAATTTAAATCATAAATGTAGCAAAAAATTGGTCTCTTAACATACATTGATTATCTCATGTTTTTTATAGAAAACAGCCTTTCTTTTGCCAAACATCTAAGGGAATAGTTTTTTTTGATGAAAAACTTTGAAGTGAGCATGACATAGTTCAGTTTTTCTGCACTCCATTTTTTTAACAAAGTATACTGGGGTAAGTTAAAATCTCATGAACCAGAACTTTTTGCGCAATTTTGAATGTTCAATAATCATGTAGCTTATGATGTTTTAGTCTATTGTTTTTAAGGCATATGCCTTGCTTTTGTTTTTGATCTAAATGTTTTTATGATAATTTTTTTCTTACCAAAGGTGGATTGGGAATTTGCAGAGGAGAGATGAGAATTTTTCAATATAAAGAGAAGGATGGTGTAGAGCAAAAAATCAGTGACAGAATGAGGTTAGATGGATGACAGGTGGTGAAACAAGAGGGAGAAAGATAGAGGCAGCATGAGGGGAGAGAGAAGGAGTTAGAGTAGGATATCAGGGAAGTCAGAAAGAGGAGAATGGAGTATAGAAAAAAAATCACCATGGATGAGAGAAGAGGGGGGAAAGAGAACAGAAAGAATTTTTCCAATTTCAGAAAAACAAAAAAAATGTGAGAACAACCAGGGTCACTATAATTGTGTTGAAACAGGGTTACTTCATAGAACATACCCAGAAGTGTGCCCTGAGACCAAAAACTGATCTTGATGTGTAGTTCACACTCTTTTCCTCACTGTGTAATCTTCTCTTCTTAATAGGGGGTGTCAAAATTACAATCTATGCCATTCAAGCAAACCTTAAAAAAGGTACCAAGAAAGTTTTTTAATTTGAATTACATACCTCATTTACTGGTATAGTTCAGCAGCATGCTTTTTCCTACACAGGCCATGTCAGCCTGTATATCTCCAGGACTGAGTAAAAAGTGATTATAAGTTATGTTAAACACATGAACTATACATGGGAACAATAAATAAGAGTACACAAATAGTATACATAAGTAAAATTATGATAATACACAAAAAATGCCATTATAACACCTTATATACACGCATATATCCACCTTTTATAGGTCTTATGTACTTAATATTAAGTTGCAATATGTTAGGGTAATCTTATGAACCTTAAGTATAAGGCTACATAATTTTTAAGTACACTTAAAGCTGTTATATTCATTGTTTTATGCAAAAAACAAGAAATGCGCTTTATTTCACTTAAAAGTTGACTATATGCACTATAAAATTGAGAATATCAAAATTGCACTTTGACAGATCAATTGGGCTCATTTAGAACTATTGATGTGGCTATTTAAATGCATAAAAATAACACTTTTCAAATTTTGTGTTTTTTATGCCAGAAATGGCTTCTGTGTACTGGCCACATACTGCCTGTTTTTTTCCTGTGTGAATAGCTTCATTTTTAGCAAAGTTAGCTTTTTCACACTATAATTACCCCACATTCTACGCCCACTGTGGGGAAACACACTAAAATAGGCAACAGGCGCTTATTTAGTGTCCTAGCTTAATTAATAATGCATTGACCTTGTTTATATGCACTAATTTCATTAATAACCTCACTCTTGGCACTTTATTTCATCACCACGCTTAAATTCGCCTAATTTTAGTCAAGGATTTACCCGTGCAAGCGCCTTCCAAGAACTGCATGTAGTTACCCCACATCTCACGCTCTTTTTTAAGTTTTTGGGTGGTTTCTCAGTCAATTTTGGTTATTTTTGAATGGGAATTTCATGTAGTATAATGTCAGGATTAGCCCCATTATTTCTACAGTAAATCCTTCTTATTATTAGGCTTTTATTAACCTTAAAAAGTCTCCTTTAGTCTTTTATATTATTGTTTTATACACATATACTCTCTTTTTGTCTTTTTCTTTAATTTTGATGGATTTCCCTTATTATTACAGTATTTTGGCGGTTGTTACTTGTCTAATTATGTCATGAGTCACTAGGGATGTTGATGGGAAGGTTTATTAGTTGTTTTGAGGAATCATTAACTGTGTATTAGATGGTATATCAAGGGATTTATTGGGGAACTCAGTGTGTATAAAAGGAGGAGGTTTTTGGGTCTTGTTTCTACATTCTTTATCATTACAATTTAACCAATATAACCAAATCAATTACAATACATATCAATTAGTACTTTTATAAGACTTTTGAATAGTATCTGAATTATATAATCTATTTTTCTACCAACTACTAAGATTGTAAGCCATATATAATAATAGTGAGAATTATATTACTGAGACCTTTATATTTGATTACATTTTATAACTTAGTGGATTAAAACTACAGTATTCATATAGGACCATTAAAATCTTCTAGACAGCTGACTATTCAAGCTAGTTCACGTCCTTTTACTTGACCTTAGCCTGACAATTGGGGACCTTTCCTCAAGAATTCTGTTATAATCCAGTAAGTGACATTTTCAAAGAAGGTACACGTAAATAATATCCCTATAGAAATATTTGGATAATTACAACAGGTTGGGGTCACTTATATAGTGATTTCAGAAAAAGAAGCCCTGTTATATAATAGAATTGTGATATTGAATCATCAATTTTACCACTAATTTAACATATAATTGTTCTTAGTGGGAGTCTGTCAATAGACCAATTAAATTTGTGATCTTTGCAGATGATAACCAATTAAACTGATAAATTGTTTTCTTTTTAAAGGACTCTTAATCCCTTTTTATTGGTTTGTAAGATTCATTTAATATTTGAAAAGAATATTACTAACAAATTTTCTTTTTTAAATATAAATACACGGCTACATATTGTAGACCAGTTAAATCAAGTGACCACATAAAAGCATATTTGACTTTTGGCACTTAAAGATTCAGTTAATACCAATAAGTAACAATAAAATTGTCTTCAGTGGTATTAATAAATACTGATTAAACTCCTTTTTGAAGTTTTTCAAATCTAAACTTTCAATTCTCTAAACTTCCACGTAAAAATGTGTGACAACAATGACATTGTAAGTAATAAGGCAAAACCTTATAACTTAAGAACTAGAGCTGAAAGACCTGTTACAGGACATCCAAATGGAGGGTCAAGATTCACCAGTAACAATAAACAAAACCCCACCAATTTCCATGGAGGAAAAGGAAAAGCTCTTAAAACAAATGTCGATAAAGAAGTCCAAAAACACCTTAGAAGAGCAAATTCACTCCCTCTCAACCCTACTGAATACACTAACAATAAGAGTAAACAATATGTTAGACCAGATCAACAATCTGGAGAAAAGGGCAGCACAGGGCTTTATAGAAGTCAACCAGGCTCTAGTGGATATAAGGTCTCATCAACAACCAGTGGCACCAAATACCACAGCAACACCTCCAGTCCCAGAAGAGGACCAAAAGATAACTGTAAGCAAGTGGAAGTGGGATTGGTATGCCCAAAACTACAACAGTCCTCCTCAACAGTGATCCAGCAGTCACCCTTACAGGGAAAAGCCAAGGAGAGGCAGGGGAAATGGAATAAGACCGTGGTAAGTCAACCATCTTCTCAAGATCAATTATATAATCCTAACAATGAATTACTTATAGGTAATGAAATTGATAGAGAGTTATTGGATATAATTGATAAGAATTTAAAAAATTATTCATTTGAAAATAACATGTTAGACTTGTCATTAAATGAGGACAATGTACATAGTTTTATTGATCACCAGGAAAATACTATTAATATAAAAATGGAATCAAATGAATTAAAAATTGACCCTGATGATGAATCTTCTGAATTGAAAACAGAAAAAATTGAGTATTTTCTAAAAGAAAATCCAATGGAATCAAAAATAATTAGTAAATTATTATTAAGAATTGAAAAATTGGAAGAATTCTCTAGAGAGTCCAACAATAATACGGAAAGTGTATTATTAAACATCACACAATCATTGAGTACAACAGCCAATAAGTTAAAAGTTATTGAGAATTCAAATAAGGAATTGATCAATGAAAACAAAAGATTAAATTCTGAGATTAAGTATTTAGAAATTAAATTAGAACATTCTCAGAATATTATGGCCACCATAGAGGGACGTGTAAAATTGTCTTTTTCAAATGTAAATGATACCTTAACTCATGTACCTGTGATAAAAGATAGGTTACAAAGAGTAGAAATTGAAGTAGCTAACATTTTGAAAAATACTGAAACAATAAAGGATAATACCTCTTATGTAGGAAGAGTACCAGTTTTTATGAAACACTCTGATGATAAACCAATGATGGAACATGAACATAGTGTCATGGGATCTGAGAATATAAAATCAGTAAAAGATGAAATAAATGATCATCTTTCTAAAGTAAGTGAATTACTCAATATTCCTCAGGTTAGGGAAGCAAAAACTAGCCAAAAGAACTGGCCTAAGTTAGATCAGTACCCTTCTTTTGACGGGGATTCAAAATCTGATTGGCAACAATTCATACAAAGAATTGATAACTTAAAATTTTCATACAAATTACCTGATGAAGAAATTACTTCAAAGTTAATATCTTTATTTACAGATGTGGCCTTATTATGGTTTGAATCTGTATTGAGTGAGGGAATTAATTACTCCTGGAATGAATGGAAGGCACTAATTGAAAGGCAATTTGGTGGCCCAAAATTTAGAATCACTCAACAATGATTGTATGAAAGGGCCAGATATAATCCAAATGCTGGAGATAAACCCATGTTCTTCTTAATGAATTTAATAAAAATCATGAAAGCTATGGATCCAAAAATGGATTATGAAGAGTGGAAAGAAAAAATAATATACAAGTTGCCTATATCAGTTAGAGACATTATTATAGCTAGAACTGAAACTATCAGAGACACCTCTGGATTCATTAATATATGCAATGAGATATTATTAAACCACAAGTATGAAACCAAGTATAGTAATTACAGACAAAGTGTTGAAGTGGTAAAACCTACTACAAGTAAGTTACCAGTGGAAAAGAAAAAACCTTCAGCTCCCCTTGTCCCTAAGAGACAAGAAAATAACACTTGTTACAAATGTAATTAACCTTGGGTTAAGGGTCACACGTGTAAGAAGAGAATAAATGTTATTGAAACCTCACAGAATTCTGAACCTAGTAATCATAAAGATGAGAATGTGGAATCTAGTGAGGATTGCAAAAGTAACATATCTTACAGTGATGATGAAAATGAGATATTTGTATTAGAACAGGATATAATGTTCCTGAATGATGCTATACCTCATACAGACACATCTTTAACTTCCATAGAGGAAGCTGAAATAATTAAAGATGTATCTCATGACACTTACAAAATAACACCTATCAGAGCACCTATTATCATATGTGGAAAAGAAATGAATGCCATTCTTGACACTGGGGCTGCAGGTAGTGTAGTTTCACTTAATGCATTAAGGAAACTTGATAGTAAGTACCAGGAAAAACTAGAACCTGTTCAGACAAGGAACTGGAGGGTTTTTGGTTCAGTATTAAATCCAATTGGCAAATACAAAACTGCTGTATTCTTTAAATATAATAATGGATATGTCAGAGCAGTTTGTGAATTTGTAGTAATGGATAATAATAATTGTAGTGATTGGTTTATTATTGGCAATGATTTATTGACAAAATTTGGCATTAAACTAGATCCTGCAAACAGTTGTTTCACCATAGGCGTGAATGGTAAAAGAAAATTCAAAATATTTTCTGAAAATTCAGTATATGCCATTTCTCCTAGAGAAGAACAACTGCAAGGTGGAAGAACCACAAATGAAGTGGGTGAATTGGAAAATGAAATCCAAAAGGCCTCTTTCAGTCCTCAACTCTCAAAAATTGAAGAAGAAGATATTTTGAGATTGATTAAATCATATCCTATGGCATTTGCTCATGGTTCAAATGAACTAGGATTGGTCAAAGACCATGAGATGAAAATCTCTCTAAGCTGTGATCTGGATCATATTCCTGGCAGTTTAAAAAAGAAACCTTACCCAGCATCTCCTGCAAAAAGGAAAGATATTGAAGACAATATAAAATTGTTGTTGGAAATGGGTATTGTTGAAAAAGTGGACACAACACCTAAGTATTGTGTCATTTCACCAGTATTAATCTCTTATGAAAAAGATAAGGCAAGATTATGCGGTGATTATAGAGCTCTGAATACATACACAGTAGATGATATTTACCCTCTACCAAGGATAGCTTCTATCCATGCTACCTTACAAGGATCAAAATATATTTCCTGTCTGGATGGGAACAAGGGCTACCACCAGATTCCTGTGGAAAGAAATTCTCAAAATTACTTATTAATAACCACACATATGGGTATATATAAGTATGTGAGAATGCCATTTGGCCCAAAGAATGCCCCTTCAGTCTTCCAAAAATTGATGGATAGTGTCTTTCATCAGGAAATGGTTGAAGGATGGCTATTGGTCTATATTGATGACATCATAGTGTTTTCAAAAACATATGATGAACATTTAAATCACCTGAAAAGAGTCTTTCAAAAAATGGATGAAATTAATATGACTATTGCATTAAAGAAATGTAAGTTTGGATTTCAATCCTTGAAAGTACTTGGACATGTTGTATCTGGATTACAAATTTGTGTTGACCAGAATAAGGTGGCAGCAATTAAAAACATTGGGATACCTAAAAATGTAAAAGAGGTTCAAAGTTTTTTGGGTATGTGTGGATATTATAGACAATATATTAAAAATTACCAATCCATTGCAGCCCCTTTAACAACATTAATAAGGAAGAATGAGGCTTTCATTTGGAATAATGAAAGACAACACGCCTTTAATAAATTAAAGGAATGTTTAATGTCAGCTCCAATATTGGGACTTCCATATTTCACCCTACCTTTTATCTTGTACACTGATGCAAGTTTCATAGGTTTGAGTGCTGCTTTACAGCAGAAACAGATAATAAATGGAAAATTATCTGAAGTAGTTATCTGTTATATATCCAGAACCTTAAGAAAAACAGAATTAAGGTATGGTGCCACACAGCTAGAATGTTTAGCCATGGTGTGGGCTTTGGAGAAACTTCATTACTATCTGGAAGACCAGAAGTTTGAACTTATAACAGATTTCAGTGCAGTAAAATCATTACTAAACATAAAAACACCTAATAGGCACATGTTTAGATGGCAACTAGCTGTACAAGAGTACAGAGGAAGAATGACAATCACTCACAGAGCAGGAACATTGCATTCAAATGTGGATTTATTATCCAGAAGTCCTTTGCCAAATGATGCTTACAACCCAGCTTATGTACCCGAAAATGAGGTTATACATATATTTGGGATTTATATAGTGGATTTAGAAGAAGAGTTTATGCAAACTATATTGGAAAATTATTCATCTGATAAAGATTTGTCTAAACTATCTACCATTCTTAATGATCCAACAAATGCCTCCATGAGTGCATTAATTAAAACCTTGCCTCCAAAGTATAAAAATGCGTTGGAAAAAGGTAAACTATCAATTGAAGATGGATATATATATTACAGGAAAAAGTTAAGCAATGTAATAGTAATACCACCTTCTATGAAAGAGTTAATGTTGAGTACTTGTCATGATGACATCTTAGCTGGTCATCTTGACTTTAACAAAACATTAACCAGAGTTAAAAATACAGCCTGGTGGATAAACATGAAAGAGGATGTACAAAAATACATTGAAACATGTGACTCTTGTCAGAAATCTAAGAGATTAACTGGGAAGAGAGCCGGGTTGTTACAACAAATAGAGCAGCCAAAAGCTCCATGGGAAATTATAAACATGGATTTTTTAATTGGCTTACCATTAGCAGGAAAAGAAAGTTTCAATTCTTGCTGGGTAATAGTGGATGGATTAACAAAAATGTGTAAGTTTATCCCTACCCATAAAGAGGTATCTGCAAAAGTCTTGGCGTTACTATGGTGGACTCAGATGATGAATACTGCTGGGTTCCCCAAAGCCATAATCTCTGACAGAGATCCTAAATTTACTTCAGAGTTCTGGACATCTTTGATGGAAGTATCAGGTTGTCAATTAAAATTGTCTACAGCACACCATCCACAGACTGATGGGCTGGCTGAGAGGATGATACAAACTCTAGAAGACATGATCAGAAGATATTGTGCCTTTGGATTAGAATACAAAGACAATGAGAAATTCACACATGACTGGGTAACATTAATTCCTGGCCTTGAATTTCCTTATAATAGCACAATTCATTCTGTAACAGAGAAGAAACCATTTGAACTCTGGCTGGGATACGTACCAAATACCCCAGTAAATCATTTAAATAAATTACCAAGGTTGAATATACACCCTGGCACTAAATCCTTTATTCATATGCAACAAATGTGTAGAAAGCATGCAGAAGAATGCATCCAAAAAGAATTTGAATATAAAAGAAAAGGTGGGACAAATCTCATAAAGAATTTGAATTCAAAAAGGGAGATGAAGTCCTCATATCAACACTACATTTTAACTTACAAGGTAATGATAAATTAAAGGATCCCTTTGTAGGACCTTTTGTAGTAAGTAAGATGGTTGGGAATAATGCAGTGGAAGTCATATTATATGCTCCATATGATAGGAAACATCCAGTTTTCCCTATCTCATTATTGAAACCTTACCATGCAAATGATCCTGACTTATTTCCAAAAAGAAGGGGAAGGCCTAAAAAGCAACCTGAAGAAATTGTGGAAAAAGAAGAGATTGAAAAAATACTCAAGAAAAGAATCCTTACTAAAGAAAAAGGAACTGAGTATTTACTAAGATTTAAAGGGAAATCAAATGAATTTGATAAATGGATACCTGAAAAAGAAATTTCTAATTTATCCACCCTTCTTAAAAAATTTAAACAGAAATAAATTTCTGTTCCACCAGCTGAGGGGTTAAAAACCAGTACTCATAATATTTTATTATGTTTTATTTCTTTAAAGTTTAATCTTTAATGCTACAGAATTATTCTGAATACCTGAAAATTACAAATTAATAAAATAAAATGTATAACTTATCATTTTTTTTATTGTTTTTTTGGGTGGGCGAGTTTCAGCCTGTATATCTCCAGGACTGAGTAAAAAGTGATTATAAGTTATGTTAAACACATGAACTATACATGGGAACAATAAATAAGAGTACACAAATAGTATACATAAGTAAAATTATGATAATACACAAAAAATGCCATTATAACACCTTATATACACGCATATATCCACCTTTTATAGGTCTTATGTACTTAATATTAAGTTGCAATATGTTAGGGTAATCTTAAGAACCTTAAGTATAAGGCTACATAATTTTTAAGTACACTTAAAGCTGTTATATTCATTGTTTTATGCAAAAAACAAGAAATGCGCTTTATTTCACTTAAAAGTTGACTATATACGCTATAAAATTGAGAATATCAAAATTGCACTTTGACAGATCAATTGGGCTCATTTAGAACTATTGATTTGGCTATTTAAATGCATAAAAATAACACTTTTCAAATTTTGTGTTTTTTATGCCAGAAATGGCTTCTGTGTACTGGCCACATACTGCCTGTTTTTTTCCCGTGTGAATAGCTTCATTTTTAGCAAAGTTAGCTTTTTCACACTATAATTACCCCACATTCTACGCCCACTGTGGGGAAACACACTAAAATAGGCAACAGGCGCTTATTTAGTGTCCTAGCTTAATTAATAATGCATTGACCTTGTTTATATGCACTAATTTCATTAATAACCTCACTCTTGGCACTTTATTTCATCACCACGCTTAAATTCGCCTAATTTTAGTCAAGGATTTACCTGTGCAAGCGCCTGCCAAGAACTGCATGTAGTTACCCCACATCTCATGCTCTTTTTTAAGTTTTTGGGTGGTTTCTCAGTCAATTTTGGTTATTTTTGAATGGGAATTTCACGTAGTATAATGTCAGGATTAGCCCCATTATTTCTACAGTAAATCCTTCTTATTATTAGGCTTTTATTAACCTTAAAAAGTCTCCTTTAGTCTTTTATATTATTGTTTTATACGCATATACTCTCTTTTTGTCTTTTTCTTTAATTTTGATGGATTTCCCTTATTATTACAGTATTTTGGCGGTTGTTAATTGTCTAATTATGTCATGAGTCACTAGGGATGTTGATGGGAAGGTTTATTAGTTGTTTTGAGGCATCATTAACTGTGTATTAGATGGTATATCAAGGGATTTATTGGGGAACTCAGTGTGTATAAAAGGAGGAGGTTTTTGGGTCTTGTTTCTACATTCTTTATCATTACAATTTAACCAATATAACCAAATCAATTACAATACACATCAATTAGTACTTTTATAAGACTTTTGAATAGTATCTGAATTATATAATCTATTTTTCTACCAACTACTAAGATTGTAAGCCATATATAATAATAGTGAGAATTATATTACTGAGACCTTTATATTTGATTACATTTTATAACTTAGTGGATTAAAACTACAGTATTCATATAGGACAATTAAAATCTTCTAGACAACTGACTATTCAAGCTAGTTCACATCCTTGTACTTGACCTTAGCCTGACAGGCCATCTGTTGGGTACATCCAAGACCCTCAAGCACTTCTTCCACTTAACTTGATTAGTCAGCAACAGGTACAAACAGGCCCACACCTTAATCTTTTTTTACCTAATCTTTAGGCACCCATTCTTCTATTCACAGTACACTGTGCAGCAAGCTATAATTCACCCCTAACATCATGTTACAGCCCTTTTGAAAAAACCTTCATCATGGAATACTCAGGTATAAGACATTTTGGCTTCTGACTTACACTTGAGCTAGGCTTAAATTACATATGTGCTACTGCAGTGCATTGTGCCAATCTACCTACCCCTTAAATTTTTGATGAAAGTGACTCATACATTATAAAAGCAAGCCTCCCACATTAATTTGCAACTTCCAATGATGAAAATCATTAATTTCATCCATAATTTTCATTATTGAACTCTTATACTTTAAAAAAAAGACTCTCACACTGATTTGCCATTGCTAATGGTGAAAATCATAGATTCCATCCATAATTTGCATTATTGAACTCTTATACTTTAGAAGTGAGCCCCTTTCACTGAATTGCCACTTCCAATGGTGAAAATAAAGAATTTCATCCATAATTTGAATTATTGAACACTTATACTCCAAAGGCAAGCCTCTTGCACTGATTTGCCACTGCCAATGGTGCAAATAATAGATTTCATCCATTATTTAAATTATTGAACTCTTACATTGAAAAGGCAAGCCCCACAGACTAGTTTGAAACAGCCCATGTTTCAAATCATGGATTTCATCCATAGTTTACATTGTTGAACTCTTATATTGAAAATGTAAGCCACTTGCACAGATTTGCCACTGAAAACAGTGAAAATTATAGATTTCATTTATAATTTGAATTATTGAACTCTTATAGTTCAAAAGCAAGCCTCTTGTACTGATTTACCACTTCCAATAGTGTAAATAATGGATTTAATCCATAATATTTATTATTGAACTCTAATACTCTAGAGCCAAGCCTCTTATGCTGATTTTCAACTTCCAATGGTGCAAATAAAGTATTTCATCCATAATTTGCAACATTAGACCCTCAAAATACAAAAGCAATCCTCTTTGATTAGTTTAAAACTTCCAGAGATACAAATTATATATGAAATCCATAATTTTCACCATTAGTCTCTTATACTTCAAAAGTGAGCCTCTCACAAAAACTGGCTATATCTTCTGTTGAAAATCATGGTTTATTGGATGAGAGCATTGTGATGTGCACAGATTAATAAAAATATAACTCATTTTTCAGGAGGATCTGGAGTAAAATTTTAGACAATAAAACTGTTAAGAGCTTTCACTACACCTTCAAAATTTACAGGCATTTCAGCTCATTCAAGAATACAAGATTTTGCTTCATCCAAAGTCTTATAGAGAACAAGAATCCAAAACTTCCATTGAATTTTTATGAGTTTGAAATGAATTTAAATGGTAGTGCAGCTTGACTGAATAAACAAAATTGAGAACAAAGATCAAGGTAATATAATCAAAAATATAAAAAATTAAGTCAGTAATTTTGATGGTGAAAAAATTAAACAGGTACACCACACATTATGGGGGGCGGACTTGCTAGCGAGTCCGCAACCTTGGACCCAAACTCACCACAGATTTAACACACATTGAGCTATTGAGAAAGGAACCATACATTCAGGGATGAACACCACTCAGCAGAACAGTTTTAGGTGGGTGTTCAAGTAGAGTTCAGTATGGGTTCAGTATGAGTTCAGTCTGAGTTCCATCTGAGTTCCATCTGAGTTCAGGTTGAGGACTTGCTAGCAAGTCCACCCTGTAAATAGCGTAGTGGTAGATGCGTGGGAGGGGGCAAAGAAAATTTACACACAGTGAATTGGGTGAATATATGTATTGGTGGGATGAGCTAAGGTTGGGGAAATGGAGAAAGAGTGGGAAGTATTTGACCTCATTTTTTATATGCCTAACCCAAAGTAAGAAATTTATGATAGCTTCTTGGAATGCCTTTTTGAGACTGAAGTCGGTTGGGCATATATGGTAACTTTTGACAACCCCTAGTGTCTTCATTATTCTTTGAAGGAGTCTCCTGAAAAGATTTTAAAATATTTTTGCATCACATCATCACAAAAGTCCAAAAGAGATATCTATGAAACTTAGAATAATGATTAACATAGTCAATTTGAACCCAGCTATCATCATCTGTAGTGGTGATTTAAATAGCTTGAAAGGAATTTTAGCTCTGGAGGAGGATTGTGTAGATGGATTATAAAGATTAAAAAAAAGGACTTACTATTTGAGCCAGGGAATAAAGTGTCAGAAAAACTGAAAAAAAAACTGGAATGATGTGATTAAGATCTTGAGATGGTTAAGGAAGCTCAGCTTTTGGTTTTTTAATAGAAAAAGCTGTTTGCCCTTAATTTTTCTGAGGAAAGTGGAAATTCTTGAAAATTTATTTTTGGGAATAGTTTGATGAGGTTAAACTTCTGGGCCAGTATAGAAACTATTCCTGGAATGAATTCTTGGAAAAATAAATTAGAATTTTTAGAGCCTGAAAAGATCACAGGCAATTCTTCCAGGAAGTACACAATAAAAAATTAGACAAGGAACCTGGTATTTGGTGCATCTTTTGCATGGGATGGATAGATCCTTTAAAGAAATTTTTTTATGCTGATGATTATTAAAAACATGAAGTAAAATAAGTTCTTTGGAGTGTATTGGAGATGATGGGTGAAGAGGATAAAGAGAGGTTTAATATGTGATCAATAAAATATAAAAATTTAAGAATGGGGACATTCTTTATTGGAGGGAGTAATTTGAAGTCTAAAGATAAGTATGGAACTGAAGATTATATTCAGATGGATTTAGGATGGTTATTTTAGGGATTGGAAAGGCCAAAAAAAATTCTATTTTCTTTAAAATTTTAATTATTAAAAGAATGAATGATTTTATTGCATAAATGGGTTAATAATATGAGTCAAGATAGATCAATTTTTTAACAGAAAAGAAGTAAAATTATAGATCTAAAAGTGCATTGAGATGAAAGCCACGAGTCTCAAGAGCCATTAGAAATTTTCTTGAAATTTTTCTATTCTACATATATTTTTAATAATTTTATAAATATTTTTGATAATTTACTTAACTTCAATGATTTTTAGATCAGTTAATATGGTTGCGTGGGCTACCAGAGTTCAAAAGGAGGTTTCAAAGATGTAAAAATATCATCTGTAAAATATGTAGATTCTTTATTGAGTTTTCAAGGTTCTAAGTAAGTTGGAAGTCTGGACAGGCTCCGTACAACCTCCAATAATCTCTGAATGAGCTCCAGGATGCTCTGGCTAGAATGTAAAACTGTGTCCTTGTGATTATTTGTTCACGACTCAGGACAACCTGAGCTTATTGCATTTTTGTAATTTCTCCTTTAATTATTATTCAGTACATGTTTATCACATTGGACTGAACCCAGTCTTTGTTCCAATTACTTTATATTATTCTTTCGTGCTCTCTGATTCCTTTGTATTTATCTAAACCTGAATTGAACCAAGCACTGGTGGAGAATATAAGCTCTCTGCTTGGATCTCTTGTTCTCCACCAGTCCTCTACTCAATTCAGGTAGCGTACATTTTCTCTCCGCTACTGCTCTGTGTCTCTGATCACTCTATAACTTAGGTAAACTTTATCATAAATTCTATTCAGGATATCAGCGAGTGCTTTTACCTTCATTATTAATTCCTAAGGTGTTTTATTATCTTGTCTCTTGTATTTATATTTATTAATGACCAGTCCTCTACTCAATTCAGGTAAACTTTATCATCAATTCTATTCAGGATATAAGCGAGTGCTTATACCTTCATTATTAATTCCTAAGGTAAACTTTATCATTAATTCTATTCAGGATATAAGCAAGTGCTTATACCTTCATTATTAATTCCTAAGTCTTACAGATTATGAGAACTGGTTATACCTGCTAAAGCACAGAAATTTATTACTCCCACTTCATTCTCATGCAACCCACTACTGCTTCCCTCAACGATATGTCTCTTACTAATGGTATACCTCTCCTAAACAAGGAAAATTACCAACTATGGTCTTATTTAATGCGCAGTCTTTTTCTACAACAAAACACCTTTGATATTGTTGTTTTAAATCAGGCTCCTCCTGAAAATGACGAAACAAAACTTGAAAGCTATCGCCTTTGTTTTCAAAAAGCTCTAGGGTTCATTACTCAATTCATGGACTCCTATCATTTGCAGTGATTTCTTAATGCACATACTGAAAGCCATCCTCATCTTTTATGGAAAGCTCTTTTCGACCAATATCATTCTTCCAGCAAATCTAACCAAATGTGTGTCTTTCAAAAATTTGCACTTGTCTTGTACCCGGGTGATGTTTCTCAGTATATTGAGCTCATTAAATCACTCGAAATTGAACCATGAGCAGTTGGAATTAAATTAAAAGAGCATCTTTTAGCTTCATATTTCTTATTTTGCTTACCATCTGAATTCTCATCTCTTCGTGATGCACTCACAGATAACACTTTTGCTAGAAGTGAATCTATCACGATTAATAAACTAATTTATGCCCTTAATAAATATCAACTAGAACGGGCTCATATTACACATGCAGAAACTTCTAAGGCCTTAAAAACTACTGAACGTTGTACTTATGAGTTTTGCTCCAATGGCCAACACAATCCCAAAACAAAGCATTCTCAGGATCAGTGTTTTCAAAAAAATCCTCATCTTGCTAAAAGGAAAAATAATACTCAACAATCTAACCTGGCTATTGATCTTTCTGATATTCAACCTACCAGCTCTGTCTGTCTCTCAGCTATCCCTATTTCCTCCTCTTTGGATTTTATTCTGGATAGTGGTGCTACAAAGCATATGATTTGTGCTTGCCAACTCTTTAGCAAATATACTTCTAGTAACACTCGAATTCTAATTGGTGATGGATCCTTCACCTCCAGTGAAGGCTATGGAACTATCTCTCTCTCCGTTAATAACACCAATTTTGATCTAACCGAATGTTTATATGTGCCAACTCTTCAGGTCAACTTAATCAGCTTACCTGCCCTGTGTAAACTCAGTCCATCTCTGACTCTCACTATAGAAAATGGCAACTTTAAGTTAACATACGACAACAAGACTTATCTCTTGGGTGAAATTAAGGATAATCTTTTCCATATTCACACGGGATCCAGTAAGCATCCTTTCTCTCTCTATGCTAGAAGTGACTATTACTCTACCTGGCACAATAGATTAGGGAATCCCAGTCATAAGTAACTAGTGCGGCTAAATAGAGAGTTTAAGTTATTTCCTGCTGTAGAGAATGAACCATTTTGTGCTAGTTGTGTGAAAGCCAAAATTCATCGTAGTCAATATTCTGGGTCCATACCCAAGGCTACTAGACCTCTTGAATACATACATGCTGATTTGAGTGGTAGAATTAGTCCTTTATCTATTGGTGGTGCCGAATACTATTATCAACTTACCAATGCCTTTTCCTCTTATCGATCCATCTACATCCTCAAACACAAGTCTGATACTTTTAACACCTTTGTTAAATTCAAAAAATTTATAGAGAATCAGCTTAATTGCAAAATTGCACATCTAGTCAATGATGGTGGTGGAGAGTTGTGCAATCGAGATTTTAAGACTTTTTTTGAATCAGAAGGTATCCAGATGCATGTGACCTCCCCATACTCTCCGCAACAAAATCCTATTGCAGAGAGAGGTAATCGTACTACTAGTGAGAAGGCCAAGGCTATGTTATTTCAAGGAAACCTACCTACTGAATTATGGGCAGAAGCTGTGACTACATCAGTATATCTACATAATCAAACTCCCGCCAAAATTCAGAATATGAAAAACCCCTATGAAATCATGTTTAATCAAAAACCCAAATTTGAACATCTGCGCACTTTTGGATGTAGTGTTTTTTCTCTAATTCCCAAAAATCTACAACAAGGCAAATTTAAAAACGCATCTCAACACCTCATTCACATAGGTTAGGATGAAAAATTATCTTCTTATTGACTTTTGGACCTGGTATCCCTCACTATTTCATATTCTCATGATGTAGTTTATAATGAAACACAATTTCCATTTCTCTCTATTCAACAAAAAACTCCAAATCATATCTTTATTTCCTTTCCACCTCTTGAAGAAAGTTTTTCTGATGAATCAGCTGTACCCTCGAATCAAAATGATCCTCCCATCTTAAGTCCTTCCTTGTCATCTACTTCAACCTCTCCAATACCATCCAAACTAGTAGTATTACCTAATAAACTCCGAAAACGTGTTTGTGATAGAGTTACATACTCTGATGATCCACCTATCCATAATATTGATTCCTCCATCTCAACCTCTAATATTCTTAATTATCCTAGAAAACGACAGCCTAGAATTCTCCTCTCAGAGGCTTCTACAAAAGCTAGCAGTATTTCTGTACCAAAAACGTTTAATGCTGCAATTTACAGTCTACATGGCCCTGATTGGGAGTCTGCAGTAAAATGTGAATTGGATAATATGGAACAACATCAGGTTTGGGATTTATGTGAACGACCTCAGAATTCCTCAACCATTGGATCAACTTGGGTATTTCAAGTTAAAGAAAAACATGATGGTACTGTCTCTAAGTTTAAAGCTCGTCTGTGCGCTCAGGGATTCTCTCAAATTCCAGGTGTTGATTACTTTGACACTTTTGCACTAACTGGGAGACTAACCACTTTTCTCACTCTAGTAGCCATGGCTGCTATTCAAAATCTTGAATTTCATCACATGGATGTTTGAGGTGCTTTTCTTCATGGAGTGCTCAAAGAAGAAGTCTATATGAGAGTACCACAAGGAGTCTCAATTCCTTCTCACCTTAAAAACCCTGTTTTAATATTAAAAAAATCAATTTATGGCCTAAAGCAATCACCTTGGTGCTGGGCTACTGAAATAAATCAATTTTTTAAATCAATTCACTTTTTCCCCTCTCCTGCTGATCCTTGCCTGTTCATTTCCTCTGATGCTGCCAATCCTACGTATGTCTATCTTCATGTTGATGATAAGGCAATTTTCAGCAAGTATGTCACTGTTTTCAAAAAATTTATCTCCTCTAAGTATAAAATGGAGGATCTAGGTGATGCTAAATTTTTCTTAGGCATGAAGATTACTCGTAACAGACCAGAGGGGTGTATTGGCCTGTCACAGCCTACTTATTGTCTAGGTCTGTTAAGAGAATATCAACTTTCCAAGTGCAAGTCAGTCAATACTCCATTACTGCCACACTTACATCTACTTCCAGAAATGCCAGTTGAGATTAGTGAATTGTAAAAATTAAAAGTAAATTATCGGAGTGCTGTAGGCTCCTTGACTATCTAGTTCAGTGTACTAGACCAGATCTCTCTTTTGCAGTAAGTCAGCTGTCTCAGCATCTTGAGAACCCTGGAATAAACCATTGGATTGCTTTTAAACATGTAATTAGGTACATTGCTGGAACCCATGATCTTAATTTACAGTATGAAAAAAAGTCCTGTCCCAATCCAATGTTTCCAATGGGTGATCATTCTTTTTCACTACCTGTAGACTATGCTGATTCTGATTGGGCTGGTTGCCCTACTACTAGACGCTCAACCACGGGTTAGCTGTTTCTTATCAATGGAGCAGCAGTGTCTTGGAAATCAAAGAAACAACCCACTGTAGCTCTATCAGCATCTGAAGCCAAATATAAATCTTGAAGTACGGCTGGACAGGAGGAAATTTGACTACGTTCTCTCCTTGATTCCTTTAAAATCAATACGACTAAACCTACTATCATATATGGAGACAACCAGGGGGCAATATCTGTTACCAAGAATCCTGTTTTCAAAGCTTGTACCAGGCATATTGAAGTTCAGTATCATTGGATCCAAGAGCAAGTGGCAGCTGGAATCCTGAAGATACCATATACTCCTACTACCTCTATGCTAGCCGACTCTCTCACAAAATCAACACCTCCAAAAAATCAGTCAACCTTTACTTCAGCCTGTGGTCTAACTAAACCAAAAACACAAGCAGGGGGGCTGTAAAACTGTGTCCTTGTGATTATTTGTTCACAACTCAGGACAACCTGAGCATATTGCATTGTTGTAATTTCTCCTTTAGTTATTACTCAGTACATGTTTATCACATTGGACTGAACCCAGTCTTTGTTCTGATTACTTTATATTTTTTTTCGCGCTCTCTGATTCCTTTGTATTTATCTAAACCTGAATTGAACCAAGCACTGGTGGAGAATATAAGCTCTCTGCTTGGATCTCTTGTTCTCCACCAGTCCTCTACTCAATTCAGGTAACGTACATTTTCTCTCTGCTACTGTTCTGTGTCTCTGATCACTCTATACCTTAGGTAAACTTTATCATCAATTCTATTCAGGATATAAGTGAGTGCTTATACCTTCATTATTAATTCCTATGGTGTTTTATTATCTTGTCTCTTGTATTTATATTTATTAATGACAAGTCCTCTACTCAATTCAGGTAAACTTTATCATCAATTCTATTCAGGATATAAGCGAGTGCTTATACCTTCATTATTAATTCCTAAGGTAAACTTTATCATTAATTCTATTCAGGATATAAGCAAGTGCTTATACCTTCATTATTAATTCCTAAGTCTTACATAGAAAAGTAGAGCACATGACTTAGCTATGCATATAAAGTCTTCAGACTCAAAATTAAAGTCAAAATACAACTTATCCAGCAAAATATTATTGATCATAAAAATGCATATACCCTAACTACCATCTTCTTTCACATAACATTTTATATATTTGAAATACCCTTATAAAAATAACACTTTTACATAAAATTTTATAAATTTTAACATTTTTTATATAAAAACTCTAAAATATATATATATAGGGTATCATTGAAAATATCTAATCTTCAGGGACTTAATTTTAACATCTGTTCACTAAAATAAAAAGCTTTATAAAAACATATAATTCAATTATTAAATGAATTTTCTTAGTAAAACTTTATTGTTGTATTTCTTTTTCTGATCATTAAGAACACCAATTCTACATCTCAAAATCATCTAAAACTGATTTTTTAACTGGCCAATATCTATCAAGTAGACTTTTTAGCCTACTCAAATGTGAACAAATATTTTACTTAAAGGCACAGGGTTTACTTTGGTTTATTCAACTCCCTTGGATTCTGCTTACAGAAAGGTGACTGTAAGAGTCTTTCTACAACATTTATCAAATTTTTGCAGAATTTTCCCTTTTTTCTCCAATATTCAATTTTGATATTCTTGATAAGATTAGCAAATGATAAATACAAATTACATAATGGAGCTTGTCAGCCAGGCTGCTCCAGGAGTCCAGTAAATGTTATATAAGTTTTTTGGACTTGAAAGAGGGAGAAAAAATATGCATATTATTTATACAAATTAATTTTATATTAAATAATAAAATTATATAATAAAATTAATTTAATTTAATTAAAATAAGTGTTATATATACTTTATTGATTTATAAATGTATATAAAATTAAATAAGTATAAAATACAGTATCTTCTATAAAATATGGGTGCTTTTTTATGTAGTTAATAATTATAAAATAGTTATTATGTAATGATAATTTTGTATTTCAATTAGAAGTAATAAATTTAAATTATAATGTATTTAATTAATTAATTATATATTTAATATACAATACCATTTATATCTTATAATCAATAAGTATTGGTCACTTTTTTGGCTCATCATTTTTCCAACAAAAGTATTAAACAAGTGAAAGCACTTTATTAGGGGGTCTCAAGCATTACCAAGCATTCCTAGCATTTTTGATTTGAAAAGTTCCACACAAATAAGCTGTGAAACATGGCTCATTTGCTACTTGGGGTCTAAACCATGGTGTAAAATATATCCTACTTTTGTACAATTTTCTTAACCACAATTCAGCCCACAAGTACCCACATCCTCCCGATCAGATTTGCATCACCTTCTCTCCATCCTCACTCATATACTCTATCTCCCAACTCTTCTCCCCCAGTTCATTTCCAAATCAAATTTTTATCTTTCACACCACAGTAAGTCTATTACATTTTATTCTGTTTTTTAGAAAATTTTTTGCTCAAATTTTTATACTTGCAACTTCTTATTTTTATACAAAGCATCAAAAATATCTAGAACCTCTGTTAGTTTCTCCTATTCTTCAACAAAATTTCTTTTTTCACCAATTTCTTTATTTAGTGTAAATTTATCATGCCTTGCCCAAAATCTATTTCTCAAAAATTTACTCAATTGAAACTGCCTGACCTGAAGATTGTAAATAAAAGGCTGAAAACTAAATCTTATTTCAATGCCTTTTTTGGATGTGCAAATTCAACTAAAGTTTGTTGTCCACATGCATCAAAAATGAGTGGATTTAATCATATAGCAGTGGAGTTGAAATTAAAAACTAAAGGTAAGATAGATTTGACGACAAATAAAATGAGTGAAATATTCAAAAAGTATCAAACAAAATACAAGGAAGAAAAGATGGCTTCTTCTTCAACTGGATTTGAATTTATTGAAGATGATGAAAAGAATGGAATTACATCTGTTTCTGAAAAACTCAAATCTATGTGTCCTCTTTATGATCAATTGGACAAACACTTTGGAAAAAGGCCTGATGTCAACCCCTTGCACATGAATCAAGGTCCAAGAATTGCTGAGCTTCATATAAAAAGTTAAGATTTTCCTATAGATTCTTCACTTGACTCTCAAGAATCTTGAGAACCATCTGCATATTCTTCCATTGAGCTTGATGAGCTCATGAAAGTAAGACTAAACTACTTTTGCTATTATTTTTTCTTTTCCCATATTAAATAGTGATATTTAGTAGAACACTGGAAGTGAGTTTATCCCATACTGCTCTGGAATAATTAATATTTCAGGGAAAAAAGCTACCAACTACTGAGCTGAACACATCAACTGTGCCTTTTATAAGTATGTTAGTTGTGGGCACAAGAGGCCTCTTCTCATACCAATACAGAATGAAGAAAGAGACTTTACTTTTTTTATATTATTGTCTTACAATCATTTAAATAAGGGCATGATGAATGTATAAAATATTTCAATAAATAATGCAATTAATAATTTATTAACATATAAATCAAAGCAATGAGAAATTAGATAACTTGATTGGGGCAAATGGGAGGAATCAGGTTGTGAAGTCCAAGAGAGGCTATAAGAAATGAAGCAAAACATTTAAAGAAAAGAGAGGAAGATTGAAAAGCAACAAATTTCTTGTCAATATCACAAACCAATTAAAGATTGATTGAGTACCTAAAAAAAAGGAAAAGATTAATATGAGAGATTTTTGAAACTATAAAAGAAAGAAATATCACCTTTTTTTGCAATCAAAATAGTTTTTCCATCTCTGGCAGGTTTTTGACTAAAGGTATTTTGGTACCATCAAAAAAAGCAATGCAGACAGGAAAACCTTCTTTTTGCATCGCCTAAGACTTCTCCAAACTTTCTTCTTTATTGGGCCACTTCAGATGTTGAGCTTCAAGAGAGATAATTGCAGTTATGACTCTCTTTGTATAAAGGTGAACTGTTCTTAGACTAAGGTGGAAGAGTTTTTGAAGATAGGTTAATGCGGCAGCATAACCATGTGAGCAAAAACAGCAAACTGCCACAGATATTTGAAAAGCTGGATCTCTTTGAGGAAAAAGAGAATTATTTTTGAATATCTAATTATCTTTAATCAATTCAAATAAGCTAAGAAAGCCAGGAAAAGTTGTACAAAACATCTGTTGAAAGTCAGCTTCAGGAATGTTGGAGAAAACATTAAGGTGATATCAAGGATGGTGTTATATGGAAGGTGTTATATGAAATAAGTAGCAGTTCTCCAAAATTTTGCACATGAAAACTATGTCAAGCACTGCATCAAAATTGGTATCAGAATAAACCATTAGATCAAGAGCTACAGCTGCAGCTGTGATCTCAAGTTGATGGAAGACTTAAAGTGGCATGTTATGTTAGTGAAAAGTGGTAAAGATTAAGAGTAAGTGTATGATTATGGGGTTTATTAAGTTGTGAAAAGTCATATACCTTGCTCATATGAATAATCCCTTAAGGATTAGGTGAAAAAAAAAATCTAGGTGTTGGTGCTTTTGTACCTAGTGTTGGAGTCTTTGTACCTAGTGCTGACTAATCATGATAATGAAGGGAAGATTTTTGATGACTTGTTTAACCAAAAAGAAGATGTTTTTAGGGAAAAATACACTTTTGAAGTACACCTGTCCAGGGCAAGTGTATTTCATTTTTTGATGGCAGGTTTGGTACCTTTTTTGTGGTGATTTTATGTGGTGTATTTGGTAATGTTTGAGACTCCTATTTTTAATTTTTTACTTTAAAAATTGGTAATTTTATTGAAATAAATACTTATTTTAATTAAAAAAATATTTATTACACTAATAAATGAGTTTAAAATAATTATTTACTCATTTTTTATATTAATTTAATTTATTACACTAATTTAATGTGTTAAAATAGTATAATTTTATGTCTCACTTAAATTTGTTAGTATTTAAATGGTTATAAAACATGTTTTAAATTTAATTAATTTATATTTATGTGTTTTGCACTTTTCAACTACTCACAAATTTTCTTATAAATCATGCAACATCAAATCATATTTACTCTTAAATCAAAACTGAATATATAGATAGGCACATGCTAGCAGGTGCCATATGATTTTTTATGGTGTATGTCTTTTAAATTTTTTTCTAAATCATTTTTTTCTTTTTACCAACTTTTAGCTGTAAACCATTTATAATGAAAGAGATTTAAATACTGAAACCATATTATTGAATTATATTTTATTATTTGATTGGATTTGTACAACTCAATTCATAGTGGAACATGAAAATCTTCTAAAAAACCAACAAATTAGGCTATTCACATCTCTGTACTTGAACTCAGCCTGACATTGAACCTTCTAGCAGGTGTTGACTTTTTTTCAATAGTGTATCATGTTATTTTTGGGGGATGTAAGATTTATTTGATCAAGCTGGGTTGCATTGATCCTCAATGTAATTCATAGCCTCTGCTCAAGCTAAGCTCAATCTCCAATAAAATACTTTTTCAATTTATTTTAAAGTGACTTCACAAACCTTTCATAACCGTTCCTCAATAGAATTGAACAGAGAGAACTACATGAAGTGGCTCTTTCATTTTATGCATTTTCAAGCTGTATATTTATCCCAAAAATCTAATGAAAATTCTTGTTCCTCCATTTCTAAGTATTAAGAATTTCCTCATACCAAACAAGTTCTTCAATGTGTTATATTGGTCTTAGTATTGTATAAAAAGTTGAAAAAAATGAACAAAGAGATCTCATCAGCTTTAGACCAAATTTTTAATTTCAGTTCTCCAAGAGAGGTTCCCAGATTAGCCTCCAAATGTTTTTTAACCTTAAAAATTTCTTCATAATTGAAAAAAGCTATTTTAAGTTCACAAAGATAAAAAGGCAAGTGAAAGAGAAAATAAAAATTTAAAAATTTAAAAATTTAAAAATTTAAAAATTTAAAAATTTAAAAATTTAAAAATTTAAAAATTTAAAAATTTAAAAATTTAAAAATTTAAAAATTTAAAAATTTAAAAATTTAAAAATTTAAAAATTTAAAAATTTAAAAATTTAAAAATTTAAAAATTTAAAAATTTAAAAATTTAAAAATTTAAAAATTTAAAAATTTAAAAATTTAAAAATTTAAAAATTTAAAAATTTAAAAATTTAAAAATTTAAAAATTTAAAAATTTAAAAATTTAAAAATTTAAAAATTTAAAAATTTAAAAATTTAAAAATTTAAAAATTTAAAAATTTAAAAATTTAAAAATTTAAAAATTTAAAAATTTAAAAATTTAAAAATTTAAAAATTTAAAAATTTAAAAATTTAAAAATTTAAAAATTTAAAAATTTAAAAATTTAAAAATTTAAAAATTTAAAAATTTAAAAATTTAAAAATTTAAAAATTTAAAAATTTAAAAATTTAAAAATTTAAAAATTTAAAAATTTAAAAATTTAAAAATTTAAAAATTTAAAAATTTAAAAATTTAAAAATTTAAAAATTTAAAAATTTAAAAATTTAAAAATTTAAAAATTTAAAAATTTAAAAATTTAAAAATTTAAAAATTTAAAAATTTAAAAATTTAAAAATTTAAAAATTTAAAAATTTAAAAATTTAAAAATTTAAAAATTTAAAAATTTAAAAATTTAAAAATTTAAAAATTTAAAAATTTAAAAATTTAAAAATTTAAAAATTTAAAAATTTAAAAATTTAAAAATTTAAAAATTTAAAAATTTAAAAATTTAAAAATTTAAAAATTTAAAAATTTAAAAATTTAAAAATTTAAAAATTTAAAAATTTAAAAATTTAAAAATTTAAAAATTTAAAAATTTAAAAATTTAAAAATTTAAAAATTTAAAAATTTAAAAATTTAAAAATTTAAAAATTTTTAAATTTTTAAATTTTTAAATTTTACTTTTAACAAAGTAAAATAATAACTGATTAAATTTTATTATTTCTTTCTCCCAGTTCAGGTAATCTACAACAATGATTGATCAAAGTGCTTTTGCTGCCCATGATTAGGAACTATGATTGATTATGATGAGACTTGTCAGCCAGGCTATTCCAGGAGTCCAGTAAATGATATATAAATTATAAAACCTTAAAAAGTGGGTAAGACTTGTATTTAATGAATATAACTTAATATTTTATTGCATAATGAAATTATATAAGAATTTTATTATATACAAGTGTTACATTAAATTTATTGGTTATATATATTTTTATATACAATTAAATTGAGCATAATATAATATATTCTACAAATAATGGCGCATTTTTATGTATTTAATAATTATAAATTTATATTTAATTAATTGAAAAACATATATTATAATTACAAGTGTAAAATTGATTTATAATATATTTAAATTAATTACTTAAATTTATATATTAAATAATACCTCTCATATGATACTAAACAATAATTAATGACGCTTCTTTTCTACCTTTAATTGTGTTAGAAAAAAACAAATAAATTAATTTGGACTAAATTGAGATTAATTGTTTGTTTTGTTGCGTCAAATTATTTTTTGTTTCACTTAAAATGTCCTTTAATCAGAATGTACCATCTGTTTGGAATTATATTTCTCATAGTTCCTATGTTTCCAATCTTGTTTAGTTATTCACTATTGTCACTTACTGATTTGGGAATTAATGGCGGGGAAATTGGATTCTTAATTGGGGTTTTAATTATTTGTTTCATGTTTTTCTCTATATTGTTATGTTTCATTTACTCCTTTGATATATTTGTTTTATTCCATTCTAATCATTGTATTTACAAAGATAGTAGCGCTTCAGAGGACCCATTGCCTATAAAAGGGCCTTGGATAATCCCCTGTAGCATCATCACTTATTATACACTCAACAAATTAAATAACCAATTTATTACGTTTATATTTTTTTATTAGTAATACAAATCTAATTTAAATTCTATACAACAAATCAAAGGTTTCTTTAAGTCTGATAGTAATTAAAATTGTTTGCTGCGCAGAACCCTTACATTTAATAATATTATTGTTAATAAAATCTAAGTTTTTGTCACCTCTCAAAGTTGCTCACCGTTGTTTCCCTCTCAAATAAGTTAAATATATATTTTTTGGTTTATTTCTTTATTTTCCCTTGTCCTCCTCCTTCTCTCCTCCTTTTTCTCCTATTTTCCTTACCTCTTCTAGACAACTGACCGACAACTGGGGACCTTTCCAAACGGATTGAGCCTGGCGACGAACGACAAAACGCATGGACCACCTAGCAAAACGAAACTTTTGCTGCGACTGTGTTTCGAACTTGGGTTTGACATCTTAGGTTTATATAATATTAATTTTTATATTATTTTGAAGTGATTTTTTGATCACTATAGTAAGTTCACCTTTGCGCCTCTCACTCTTATTACTATATTTTTATTGCAATAACAGTGATTGTGGCTTAATTGCTGATTCACTGAGTGTAAGTGTTCAATTTTTAAAATTTTTTTTTTCCTAGTTGACCATTATAGAGTGTTAAATCCTCTTAGTCCTAGAAGAATTGACATTTTTTTTAATACAAAATTGAATTATTAATTTAATTTTTTTGTTATTATTAATTATGTTAATTTTGGTTGACTTAAAAGTACATTGTGCTTAGTCCCAAATATATTACCATATTTAATATTGGTAATTAATTGGTTGAATTAACTTGATTGTTATTCCCAATTTAACCTTGCAATCCATTTTTTTTTTAAATTAAATTTTTTATTACTTTATATTGAAAATTATTTTTTCTATAATTTAATTAATAAATTTTTTTTTTATTATTTGGAGCAATTATTGACTAACTTTTATTATTTTTTTTATAAAATAAAAGTAAATTATAAATCTTCCCACTAGTATGTCCAACAATTTGGCAGAAAAAATGGATAACATGCAAGTGGATGAAATAGAAATTGACTATGATGCTGACACTGTAAGTTCTTCTAAAGTTGGTCATAAAAAATCTTATGTTAACACAAAGAATTCACATACTGCAGGATGTGGAAATGACAGGAAATGCAAACAAACCAAACACCCTTCCCCCAGTACCACAGAAGGAAGTAAAGCCTCTAGTGCCTCAAGAAGGTCTTCCAAAAGGCTTCAAAATAAAAAAGCTTCCTCTGCCACAACAAATCAGCAACCTATCCAGTCATATAAAAGAGTTGAAGACAGAAAATATGACGTACAAAGCAAAGGTAGACACATTGTGGGATCAGGTCCAAGAACTCAGGAACCAGATTCAGGCCCAGGCCCCTCCTCAGTTGCCTCCCAATCAGCCTCAGTTTCAGGCTCAACCTTCACAGCCACCCAGCTCAACCATCCAAAATCCAAATACTATGGAAGTAGAGCAATGGAAATGGGATTATCTAATGAGTCACTACCAACAGAATGTGCAACACCCTCCTCATCATCAGCCTGGCCCATCCAGAACACCCAATTTCCATCCACCTCCTCATCCCTACCAACAAGGCAGGAGAAAGAAGGCCCAAGCACAATCCCAAACCCAGTCCCAGGGGAAGTTTCCTCCTCTGCCATGGTAAGTAATTTGGTTGATAGTCACTTGGGTATGTTTTCTAATAAATCTTCTTCTGCAGGTAATATTATTGAACATGGTGAAAGAACAGTTAAACCTGTTAAAAGACAGCTTCCTGTAACTAGTAGCCCTATTGATGTAATTAGAAAATTGTCATTTGATGAACCTTTACATTTAACTTCTACATCTTTAATTAATCCTTCTCTTGCAATTAAAAATGATTCTGTTCCCCCTGAAATCTATACCTTAATTGAAAAAACTTCTGAGGAAATATTGAAAGATACCCTTGATTTTAATATTGTGAAAGACAAACATGTGAGAGATGTGTTAATACATGAAAATGATAGATTAAATAATTTACACTTGCAATGTAAAGTGAGTTCTTCTGTACAAGATACAGCTTATTTAAAAATCAAAGAAACCTTTAATATTGTTCTTAGTCAACAAAAACAAATAAGAAGTGACCATAGAGCTATCTCAGATAGAAATATCAGTCTGCATAAGACCTTGAGTGAATTGAAACCCCTTATTGAGGAAAATTATTCATTCAAAAATGAAATAAAATCTCTGCAAAATGAGTTTAAGAAGCTAAAAAATGATTTCCATGCACTAAGTACCAAACACTCAGTTTCTGAGGACAGAAATGTTCTATCTCTTGCAAAAGTAAATGACCAGATGTCTGAAATTCCAAGAATAAGAAACTATGTGTCTGACCTACAGGAAAAGTTCTCAACCTTAACCATCAATAATGAATTAAATGAGATTTCTGCAAATAAGCTGCATAAAAATAAAGGGAAAAAACCTGAACAAAGTTCATCCTTTCTTCCTCATATTTCAACCATTAAACAAACTGACAATGAGTCTGTAAAATCTTTTGCTACTAGCAAAAAATCTTGTGATGGTCATGCACCAGCTGTTTCTGTAAACAATGAAATTTCTGAACACCTGGCTAAACTTCAGGAATTATTACTAATGAATAATTCAAACCAAAAAGTGGACCATCCCATTAGTCAGAAAAATTGGCCTAAGTTAGACCAATATCCTACCTTTGATGGTGATTCTTCCTCTGATTGGCAACACTTTATCCAGAGAATTGATAATTTAAAGAGATCTTATAAACTACCTGATGAGGAAATTGTTTCTAAGCTAATTTCTTTATTTTCCAATGTAGCCTTGATGTGGTATGAATCTGTCCTCTTAGATAACAATCATTATACATAGAATGATTGGAAATCCTTGATTGAGAATCAGTTTGGTGGTTCAAAATTCAGGTTAGCTCAGCAGAGACTGTATGAGAATACTAGATATGTATCCTCCTCTGTTGAAAAGCCCATTGTTTTTCTGATGAAAATAACTAAAATCCTTAGAGCAATTGATCCAAAAATGGATTATGATATTTGGAGAGATAAAATCTTGTATAAATTACCAAATTCTCTTAGAGATTTGATTGTTGCTAGAACTGAGCATGTAAGGGAAAATTCTTCTTTCATTAATATCTGTAATGAAGTACTACTCAACCATAGATATGAACCAAAGAATTACCTTAGTAAATCTTATAATGATCAGAATAAACCTTCTATAAAGCTCCCAGAAAAATCTGGTAAACCCTCTGCCCCAGTTGCACCTAAAAAATATGCAACAAATACTTGTTATAAATGTAACAAACCGTGGCAGAAGGGTCATGTTTGTGACAAGAAAATTCATCTTGTTGAACAAAATGAAAACACTGATGAAGTTGAACTTGATGTCAATAATTCTTCCAGTGACTGTGAAAGTAATATCTCCTATGACAATGAATCTGTTAAAGATGTTTTAATGTTGGAACATGATGTCCATTATTTAAATAATATATCTGAAGATTGTGTATTGAATTTATCTTCAGTAGAAAATGCTGAGATAATTAAAGATATTACTAACAATTCTATTCCTATATCCCCTTTAAAGGCACCTGTTATCATTAATGGTAAAAATGTTGATGTAGTTCTTGATTCTGGTGCTGGAGGAAGTGTAGTATCTGAAAAAGCTTTGGCTTCAGTGGATAAGGAATATTTGAGTAAATCATTGCCTATAACTTCTGAAAAATGGAGAGGGTATGGTTCTACCTTATTTCCTATTGGCAAATACAAAACCTCTGTATTCTTCAAATATAATGGTGGTTTTGTCAGAGCTATTTGTGAGTTTGTTGTCATGAAAAATGATAATTTGAGCAATTGGTTTATTATGGGAAATGATATTTTAACCATGTTTGGTGTGAAACTGGATCCAGCAAATAATTGCTTTACTTTAGGAATGAATGGGAAAAGAAAATTCAAACTTTCTTCTCCTAGACCTTCTGGGCATTTGTTGAAATCTTGTAACTCACTGACCCAATGTAAAGGTAGAACAACAACTGAAATGGATGATTTATTACATGAAATAAATACCGCTTCTTTTGGTGATCAGTTGACTAGTGAACAAAAGGATTCTATTGTTGCCTCTATTACCTCTTTCCCTATGGCTTTTGCTCATGGTTCTCATGTCTTGGGAATTGTTCAGGAAGAGATGAAAATTACCTTATCCTGTAATTTGGGTGATATTCCTCCTTCCCTTAAGAAAAAACCATATCCTGCTTCTCCATTAAAAAGAAAAGATATTGAAGATAATATTGAAACATTATTGAAAATGAATATCATTGAGAAAGTGGATGTCACCCCCAAATATTGTGTCATCTCCCCAGTCTTGATTTCATATGAAAAAGATAAAGCTAGATTATGTGGAGATTACAGAGCTTTAAATACTTATACTGTTGATGATATTTATCCTTTACCCAGAATTAATTCAATACATGCTACCTTGCAAGGTGCAAAATTTATTAGTTGTCTGGATGGTAATAAAGGTTATCATCAAGTTCCAGTTGAGAAAAATTCTCAAAATTTTTTGCTTATTGCTACTCATATGGGAATATATAAGTATGTTAGGATGCCATTTGGCCCTAAAAATGCTCCTTCAGTTTTCCAGAAAGTCATGGATAACACTTTCCATCAAGAAATTATTGAAGGTTGGCTCATGGTTTATATTGATGATATTATTGTTTTTTCTAAAACTTTTGATGAACATATGATTCACTTGAATAGAGTTTTCAAAAAGATGGATGAAATCAATATGACCTTATCTTTAAAAAAGTGTAAATTTGGTTTTCAATCTTTGAAAGTCCTTGGCCATGTTGTGTCAGGCTTACAAATTTGTGTAGACCATAATAAAGTTTCTGCCATTCAAAATGTGAAAGCACCAACTTCTGTAAGAGAAATCCAAAGTTTTTTGGGTATGTGTGGCTATTATAGACAATATATTAAAAATTATCAGGTCATAGCCTTGCCTCTTACAAAACTAACCAGAAAAGATGTTGCTTTTCTCTGGAATAATGACTGTCAGAAAGCTTTTAATACATTAAAAAGTTGCTTAATGACAGCCCCTATATTGGCTCTTCCAGATTTTAACAAGCCATTTGTACTTTATACTGATGCTAGCTTTATTGGTCTGGGTGCTGCCCTTCACCAAAAGCAAATTATTAATGATAAATCCTCAGAGGTTGTAATTTGTTATATTTCAAGAACCTTAAGAAATAGTGAATTGAAATATGGTGCCACTCAATTGGAGTGCTTAGCAGTTGTTTGGGCTCTTGAGAAACTTCATTACTACTTGGATGACCAAAAATTTGAGTTGGTAACTGACTGTAGTGCTGTGAAATCTCTCTTAAACCTCAAAACACCTAACAGACATATGTTCAGGTGGCAACTTGCTGTTCAGGAATACAGAGGAAGGATGACTATTATCCACAGAGCTGGAAATGTTCACTCTAATGTTGATATGCTCTCCAGATTGCCTCTGCCAAATAATGACTCCAATCCTGCTTATGTACCTGAGGATGACACTGTTCATGTACATGGTATATTTATAGTTGATATGGAAGAAGAGTTATTACAGTTAATACTGGATTCATATGATAAAGATTCTGACTTAAATAAATTAGTTACTATTTTGAATGATCCTAAGAATGCTTCAATTCAAGCATTAATAAAAACTCTTCCTGCAAAGTACCAAAATGCTTTAAATAAAGGAAAGTTTTCTATTGAAGATGGTTATATATATTATAGAAGGAAGCTTACCAATGAAATTGTTATTCCTCCTTCAATGAAAGAAACTATCCTCAAACTTTGTCATGATGACATATTAGCTGGTCATTTTGATCTTGAAAAAACATTGATTAAAATCAAAAACACGGCATGGTGGGCTAATATGTCTGAAGACACAAAATTATATGTTGAATCTTGTGATTCCTGCCAAAAATCTAAAAGGTTAACAGGTAAGAGAGCAGGGTTATTACAACATATTGAAGCACCTAGTGCTCCCTGGAAAATCATTAATATGGATTTTGTCACTGGTCTTCCTGTTGCAGGTAAAGACAGCTTTAACTCTTGTTGGGTAATAGTTGATAGATTCACAAAAATGTGCAAATTTATTCCAACCCACAAAGATGTATCCACCCAAGAATTAGCTTTCTTATGGTGGTCTTACATGTTTAATATTATTGGTTTTCCAAAAGCCATTATCTCTGATAGGGATCCAAAATTCACTTCTGAGTTTTGGACCTCTTTGATGGATATTTGTGGCTGTGAGTTGAAATTGTCTACAGCTCACCATCCTCAGACTGATGGTCTAGCTGAAAGAATGATTCAAACTCTGGAAGATATGATTAGAAGGTATTGTGCCTTTGGTTTAGAATATAAAGACAATGACAGATTTACTCATGATTGGGTCACTCTTTTGCCTGGTCTTGAATTTGCATATAATAGCACTGTTCATTCTGTCACTGAGAAAAAGCCTTTTGAGCTTTGGTTAGGTTATGTCCCAAACACTCCTGCTCAGATTCTCAATAATAAATTACCTAAGTTGGAACTACACCCTGGTGTAAAATCTTTTATGCAAATGCAACAGCTATGCAGAAAACATGCTCAAAGTTGTATTGATAAAGCATTTGAATATCAAAAGAAAAGATGGGATAAATCCCATAAAGAATACACATTTAACAAGGGTGATGAAGTGTTGATCTCTACTGTCCATTTCAATTTACAAGGTAACCACAAATTAAAAGATCCTTTTGTAGGACCATTTGTTGTTAAAAGAATGGTTGGTGATAATGCAGTAGAAGTTGTATTGTATTCTCCATATTATAGGAAACATCCTGTTTTTCCCATTTCTTTACTTAAACCTTATACTTCCAACAGTGACTTATTTCCAAAAAGAAGAGGAAGACCTAAGAAGAACCCTCAGGAAGTCACAGAAACAGCAGAAATTGATAAAATTCTCAATGATAGAATTATCACTTCTGAAAGAGGTACTGAATATTTATTGAGATATAAGAACAAATCATCTGAACATGATGCATGGATACCTGGCAAGGAAATTTCAAATCTGCCTGCTCTGTTGAAAAAATACAAAAAGAAAAAATCTTAGCATTTTTTTTATTGTTTTTTTTATAGTGAGGGAGTGTCAGCCAGGCTATTCCAGGAGTCCAGTAAATGATATATAAATTATAAAACCTTAAAAAGTGGGTAAGACTTGTATTTAATGAATATAACTTAATACTTTATTGCATAATGAAATTATATAAGAATTTTATTATATACAAGTGTTACATTAAATTTATTGGTTATATATATTTTTATATACAATTAAATTGAGCATAATATAATATATTCTACAAATAATGGCGCATTTTTATGTATTTAATAATTATAAATTTATATTTAATTAATTTAAAAACATATATTATAATTACAAGTGTAAAATTGATTTATAATATATTTAAATTAATTACTTAAATTTATATATTAAATAATACCTCTCATATGATACTAAACAATAATTAATGGCGCTTCTTTTGACCCTTAATTGTGTTAGAAAAAAACAAATAAATTAATTTGGACTAAATTGAGATTAATTGTTTGTTTTGTTGAGTCAAATTATTTTTTGTTTCACTTAAAATGTCCTTTAATCAGAATGTACCATCTGTTTGGAATTATATTTCTCATAGTTCCTATGTTTCCAATCTTGTTTAGTTATTCACTATTGTCACTTACTGATTTGGGAATTAATGGCGGGGAAATTGGATTCTTAATTGGGGTTTTAATTATTTGTTTCATGTTTTTCTCTATATTGTTATGTTTCATTTACTCTTTTGATATATTTGTTTTATTCCATTCTAATCATTGTATTTACAAAGATAGTAGCGCTTCAGAGGACCCATTGCCTATAAAAGGGCCTTGGATAATCCCCTGTAGCATCATCACTTATTATACACTCAACAAATTAAATAACCAATTTATTACGTTTATATTTTTTTATTAGTAATACAAATCTAATTTAAATTCTATACAACAAATCAAAGGTTGCTTTAAGTCTGATAGTAATTAAAATTGTTTGCCGCGCAGAACCCTTACATTTAATAATATTATTGTTAATAAAATCTAAGTTTTTGTCACCTCTCAAAGTTGCTCACCGTTGTTTCCCTCTCAAATAAATTAAATATATATTTTTTGGATTATTTCTTTATTTTCCCTTGTCCTCCTCCTTCTCTCCTCCTTTTTCTCCTATTTTCCTTACCTCTTCTAGACGACTGACCGACAAGACTTCTGTAAGTTCTCCTTTGACTACAAAACTTGCTCAAATTAATCAATTATTGGACCAATCAGGATGTGGAAATGCAAGAAATAAAAATAAAAGTGGAAAATACTGCTCTGGACCAAAAGCCCTCAGTGAACCCCCCAGAAGAGCTTCCAAGAGGATTCAAGATAAAAAAGATGCCTTGGAAGCAGCAAGTCAGAAACCTCTCCACTCACATGAATGACTTGAGGGCAGAGAACCTCAAACTAAGATCAAAATTAGAAATCCTAGAAGAAAAGGTAAGAAATATAGAATCCTTTCTTCCAGAGAAGAGGAAACCTCCTTGAACAACAACAAAAGCCCTTCCAAAATTGGCTCCTCAACCACAGGAAAAGGTGTAAATTTAAAAATGGCAATGAGACTGGCTAACTCCCAGTGGGACTCCCTGAAGGCTCAACAACAGCAAGCACCTCTGGCATGCCCTTCCAGGCCCCATAAATTCACCCCAGCCTCTCCTCATTCTTACCAAGGAAGAAGAAGGAAAAAGAACCCTCAATTTCAAATTTTTCCAAAGCCCTGGAAAGCCCCTTCATTAAATCTCAAGTTCCCTTTCTTTTCATTAATCCAGTTCCTTCAGGTAATTCTGGAAGAGGTGATGATACCTTAAGACCTGTAGAGGCTGGCTATAGTAGGCTTATTGATCAATATTCAGATGTAACTAGTAATTTAGTATTGATTCCTACTTCAATGATTAATCCTGATATTGCTGTTATTGATGAAACAATTTATCCTGAATTTTATGAGAATCTGGAAATTTACTCTGTTTCCTTGTTAAGAAATACTCCTTATGTAGCTACCATTAATGATGAATATCTGAGAGATATTATTGCCAAGCAAAATCATATAATGAACATCATGCAATTGACTCAAAAATTTAATATTTTTTTAACTGAATAAGGGTACCAATCAATTAGAAGTGAATTAAAGAGAGTCTCTGATGATTTTTATAAGTACAAAGAAACTCATGAGAAAAAAGTTGCTTTGTGGAAAATATCAAGAATGATTTGTCTAAGTTATCAGACTCTGTGTCTATCAATTTCCAGAAACTAGAGGGAAATAAGATGAACTTAAAGAGACTAAGTGACCATTATTCATCTTTGCAAAATAAGAACCAATTATCTTTTGCAACAATTATGGAGACATTATCCAGTATTCCAAGAATGAAGACTAGGCTAACAACAATTGAAGAGAAGTTGAATTCATTGCTACATTACCAAAATTATTCTTAAATTTCTTTGAAAGAACCTGTTTCACAGGGTACTCACCTTGTACCTGTCCTTAGCTCATCCAAAGTAAAGTTAGTATTATAAATGCCTGTATATATTACTGAGTCTCCATCAAAAATTGATGATTTACCTTGTTCATCTACAGAATGGCTAAAAAATGAAATTACTCCCCAATTGGAGAAGTTAAAGCTTCTTCTCATTCAGAAACAAGCTTGTAATAAGGAAATTGCTTCAAATCAAATGAATTGGCCAAAAATTGACCGATTCCTAACATTTGATGGTGATTCTTCCTCTGATTGGCACTAATTTATTTGCAGAACTGATAACCTGAAGAATTCTTACAAACTGCCAGATGAAGAAATTGTGTCTAAATTGATTTCTTTATTTACCAATGTTTCCCTGATGTGGTATGAATCTTTCCTTTTAAATAAAAATGACTACTCATGGGAAGATTGGGAGAAATTAATTAAAGCACAATTTAATGGGTCCAAGGTTAGGTTAGATCAAAAAAGGCAGTATGTAGAAGCTAGATATAGCTCTTCTTCTACTGAAAACCCCATTGAGTTCCTGATGAAACTTGTGAAGATCCTGAGGGCAATGGACCCAGATATAGATTTTGAATTATGGAAAGACAGGATCCTCTAAAAATTGCCTATGTCTTTGTGAGACTTAAAAGTTTCTAGGACTGAGTTCTCAAGAGAACCTTCTTTTATTGATACTTGCAATGATATTTTTTTAAATAACAAGTATGATTCTAGAAGGTTCATTACTTGATTGTAGTTATTGAAGACCTCCAAATACCTACAGAAACCTCCTCAAAAAGTTGGTAAGCCTTCTACCCCTGTTTCACTAGAAAGTATGCAAAAAACACTTTCTTTAAATGCAGAAAGCCTTGGAAGAAAGGCCATGTTTGTGACAAGAAAATAAATTTTGTTGAATAAGCAGAGGAACATGCTGATGACACAGTTTCACTGGATGATACTTCAAGTGATTGTACCAGCATTATTTCTTATGAATCTCACCACGAAACTTTAATACTGGAAGAAGATATTCATTATTTAAATAATATTGATATTGGAAATAATGATTTATCTACAGTATAAGTTGCTGAAATTATAAGAAATCTTGTATACAGCTCAATAATTATTGCTCCCCTCAAGGCACCAGTAATGATTAATGGAAATAACATTGAGGTTATTTTAGATTCTGAAGCTGGAGGAAGTGTAGTATCTGAAGAAGAACTTGCTTCATTGGATCAGGATTATAAATCAAATCTTATGGCTATCATTTATGAGAATTGAAGAGGTTATGGCTCTGTTTTATCCCCCATTGGAAATTACAAAGCTACAGTTTTTTTCAAATATAACAATGGCTTTGTAAGAGCTATGTGTGAATTTTTAGTTTTGAAAAATAATAACTTAAGTAGTTGGTTCATTGTGGGAAATGATATTTTAACCAAATATGGCATAAAATTGGATCTCTCAAATCAATGCTTCACAATTGGGTTGAATGGGAAAAGAAAACTTAAAAGTTCTTCACCAAAAAATTATTAACACCAGGATTAAACACATGTCATTATTTAGTTCAATATAAAGGAAGCTCTACAAAACAAATTCCTGCCCTTCTGTCTGAAATTGATACTGCTCTTTTTTGGAGAACAACTTTCTGGTGAGGAAAATAATTCCATCATTCAAATGATAAAATCTTTTCCTATGGCCTTTGCTCATGGGTCACATAAATTAGGATTTTTAAATGAATAAATGAAGCTTTCATTATCTTGCCCATTAACTGAAACACCACCTAGTTGAAAAAAGAAGCCTTATCCTGCTTATCCCACAAAGAGAAAAGATATTGAAGACAATGTCTCTACCCTTTAAAAAATGAATATTATTAAAAAGGTAGTTGAAACACCTAAATATTGTTTCATCTCACCTGTCCTAATTCCTTATGAAAAAGATAAAGCCAGGTTATGTGGCTATTATAGAGCATTAATCACTTATACAGTTGATGATATCTATCCTTTACCCATAATAAGCTTTATACATGCTACCTTACAAGGTGCTAAATATATCAGCTGTTTAGATGGTAATAAAGGATATCATTAGATACCTGTTAAGAATAATTCCCAGAAATTTCTGATGATTGCTACTCATATGGGTATTTATAAGTATGTTAGGATGCCATTTGGCCCCAAAAATGCTCCTTCAGTTTTTTAAAAATTTATGGATAACACATTACATCAAGAAATAATTGAAGGATGGCTGATGGTTTACATTGATGATATCATCATATTCTCTAAAACATTAGAGGAACATTTTACCCAGCTGTGTAAAGTGTTCCATGAGATGGATGAGATAAATATGACACTTGCCTTGAAAAAATGCAAATTTGGTTTTCATTCCTTGAAAGCGCTTGGTGATGTTGTTTCAGGGATGCAGATATGTGTTGACCAGAACAAAGTGGCACCCATACAACAGTTAAAAGCCTCACCTACAGTTAGAGAGCTCCAGAGTCTTTTGGAATGTGTGGATACTATAGACAGTAGATTAAAAATTATCATGTCATAGAACTACCCCTTACCCAATGAACTAGGAAAGATGTTGCTTTAGTCTGGAACAGTGAAAGACAAAGAGCTTTTTAAACTATGAAACATTGTTTGATTTCAGCACAAATTCTTGCTTTGCCTGACTTTAATCAACCATTTGTTTTATACACTGATGCCAGTATTATTGGTCTTGGTGCTGCTATACATCAAAAAAAAGTTATGAATGATAAGGTGTCAGAAGTAGTTATTTGTAATATTTCAAAAACCTTAAGAAATAGTGAATTGAAATATGGTTACACTCAACTGGAGTCTTTAGCAGTAGTGTGGGCTGTAGAGAAGCTAACTTATTATCTGGATGATCAAAAATTTGAACTTGAAACTGACTGCAGTGCAGTCAAATCCCTCTTGAACTTGAAGACACCTAACAGACATATTTTCAGATGGCAGTTAGCTGTACAAGAATACAGAGGGAGGATGACAATAATTCATAGGGCTGGTATTGTTCACTCTAATTTGGATATGTTATCAAGGTTACATTTTCCAAATGATGATTCAAATCCTGCATATGATCCTGAGGATGAAATTGTTCATATTCATGGGATATATGTGGTTGATATGATGAAAGAGCTATTGCAGCTTATTCTGGATTCATATGATAAAGATACTGACTTAAAAAAGTTATGTACTATATTAAATAATATAAAGAATGTATAAATTCAAGCATTAATTAAAACCCTCCCACCAAAGTACCAGACTGCCTTGGATAAAGGGAAATTTTCAATTGATGAAGGCTACCTCTATTATAAAAGAAGTTTGAGAAATGTTATTGTTATTCCTCCTTCTATGAAAGAGATCATCTTGAAAATTTGTCATGATGACATATTGGCTTGCCATTTTGATCTTGAGAAAACAATGATCAGAATTAAGAACACTGCTTGGTGGGTTAATATGTCTGAAGACACAGAATTATGTGTTGAATCCTGCAATTCTTTCCAGAAATCAAAAAGATTAACTGGAAAAAGAGCTGGATTAATGCAACATATTGAAGCTCCTGATGTACCATGGAAAATAAGAAACATGGAATTTGTAACAGGATTTTCCATTGCTAATAAAGACAGTTATAACTCTTGTTGGGTTATTGTGGACAGATTTACAAAAATGTGTAAATTCATCCCTCCTCACATAGATGTTTCTACTAAAGAATTAACCTTCTTAAGGTGGTCTCATATTTTCAATACTGCTTGTTTTCCAAAGGCCATAATCTATGATAGAGACTTTAAATTTACTTCTGAATTTTGGATGTCTCTAATGGATGTTTGTGGTTGTTATCTCAAGCTTTCTACTTCCCATCACCCCCAGACTGATGGATTAGCTGAAAGAATGATTCAGACCTTAGAGGACATGATAAGAAGGTATTGTGCCTTTGGCCTTGAGTATAAAGATAATGACAGATTCACTCATGATTGGGTCACCTTACTTCCTGGGTTGGAATTTGCTTATAAAAGCACTGTTTATTCTGTTGCTCAAAGAAGGCCTTTTGAGCTCTGGCTTTGATATGTTCCACACACTCCTGCCCAAATTCTTAATAATAAGATGCCTAAATTAGAGTTACATCCTGGTGTAAAATCTTTTCTTCAAATGCAACAAGTTTTCAGAAGTCATGCTCAAAAATGTGTTGAAAATTATTTTGAATATGAGAATAAGAGATGGGACAAATCTCATAAAGAATACACTTTTAAAAAGGGAGATGAAGTACTGATTTCTACCGTCCACTTCAATTAACAGGGTAATAAAAAATTAAAAGACCCATTTGTAGGTCCATTTGTTGTCAGAAGAATGGTTGATGATAATGCAGTTGAGGTAATCCTCTACTCTCCTAATGACAGGAAACATCCTGTTTTCCCAAGATCTCTTCTGAAACCTTACACACCCAATAGTTATTTATTTTACAAAAGGAGGGGAAGACCAAAGAAGACCCCTAATGAAATCACTGAGACAGCAGAAATCAATAAGATTCTAAATGACAGAATAATCACTGCTGAAAAAGGTACTGAATACTTATTGAGATTAAGGAATAAATCTTCTAAATATCATTCTTGGATACCTGGGAAAGAGATATCTAACCTTCCTGCTCTACTAAAGAGATATAAAAAGAAAAAACCATAGCAATTTTTTTATTGTTTTTTTAGAGTGAGGGAGTGTCAGTGAGGCTACTAGACTTACCCAGTAAAATAATTGATTAATTACTGGGATGAATCCACACCTTTCAAATTCTTATTTTAATAATTATACTATATTTACCTAAATAATTTACTTGTAATACTTTAACTAATAAAAATAATTAAATTAAGTAAATTTTTAAAAAGAATAAATGTTAAAGAAGCCTTATAGTATGGAAAAAAAAGAGACATCAATAATTGAGTCTGCCCGAGAAGGTGGTCTCTGCGGCTGTTACCTAAAATAATATAAACAATTATTTATTGAGCAAGATAAAAATACCATAAAGTAACAACTAAGTACAAAGTCCAACCTTATACACCGCGGGAAATCTGGTGGTGAACTGCTAGCAGTTCCCTCTATTTGAAACTATCAGCAATTTGTCAGGAAACTGTTGGGAAACCATCCTGAAACTGTCAGAAAGATGTTTTTAAATCTGATGAAAAAACATTGAAAAAATAAACTGTCACAGATTGAATCCAGAACAATCCCTCCTTGAGCTGAGCTTAAGAACCACATTGAACATCAGTTAATCTCAGGTTTGGCAAAAGGTTGAACAACATCACTTAGCATACCTTAATATTCAAATATTAAACTAGAATATATGTTGCGTGTATGATATAGATGCATATGCATTTGAACTTGCATGGTGGATACTTATTGCATGCTAAAAATTGATGTGAAATGCCTATCCAAAGTGTATGCATAATGACTATGAAGAATAAATATGCATAAAAAATATGCATAGTGATTATGCATAAAAATATGCATATTGAATATGCATAAAAATATGAATATTGAATATGCAAAAAAAGGTGCATATATGTATATGAATAAAATATATTAATATGCATATAAATCTGTATAATGAATATGCATATGAATATGCATAAATATGCATAATGATTGAAAAATGCAAAAAAATGATGCTTAACAAGTATATTTTATGCATAAATAGAAATATGAAATATGAATTCATATTGCATACAGATAACACTGGCAAACCATTTTGACCAAAACTCATACTAAATTTTCATTCTGGACTAAAGGTGTGAGGGAAGGAAGAAAAACAGTCCGACGTTAGAAAAATGCTACATGCACTCATTTTGTAGCAGAGCAAATGAGAAGTGCTGAATTATGGTTGGTGCCCATAATTTAGTATAATATCATAATTTTATTAAATTGTTTTCAATATTGAAAAGACTTTAGGTCGGTTGGTATGGATCTAGCTGTGCCAGGGTCTAATCTAATTATTTTAACAATTTCTTAATAATTAACGGGCTTTAATACAAAAACAGGTTGTATTTTTTGTGGGATATTGGATATGATAAGGTCTTTTGTAAAAAAAACTTATATTGTTTAAAAATATTCCTGAATCAGATGTGGGATAATCACTACAAAAAATTGTAGTACTGTGGGCAATACAATATATGCACAAGCAGTAAAGAAAGGACCAAGTGAACCCTTTTTGTGCAGTGGGAATAATTAGAGTGGAATTGTGGATGAAAAATATAATTCATTATTACCATTTTATTTAATCAAAAAATTTATAATATTAAAAAGAACTATTGATTAATTGGTATTTGACCTTTGTGCCTCACTCATATTTATCATTTGATTGATTTTTGTCACCATTATGTTATTAATATTATAAGTATAGCAAAAACTCGTGTGCCAAATGCATACCGGGTGATGTTACACCTTTTATAATATTATTAAATAAAGGTAAAAAAATATGAAAATGATTTGTTTTACAAAAAATAAATTGATATCCAAAAGCAATATGAGGGATAAAAAGGTAAAATTAAAGGGATCAAATATGATATAAAAAATTAAAGTGAAATTCCTCCCATCAAGAGCAAGTAGACATGATGGGATGAACGCCCACCAGTGTCACTAAACTTGGACTATAATTTCTTTTTTGTAAAAATAAAAAAAAATCCACTGGAGCTTTACCAAAACTTCAAAATGACAATTTTGCCATATCAAACAACTTCTAGTGCAATTATTGAAGAAAAATTCATTTTCATTGCAATAGAGAGAATTGATCACATCAGACTGCATGTGACCAAAAGTGTCCAGCACAAGCTTGGCCGAACTTGTGCTGGACACTTTTATGATGGAGGTTAGCTAGGGTGGAATTTTTCTTCAGTTCATCTGCTATTTCTTATAAACATGTCCACTGGTATTTGATCTTTGTGCCTCACTCATATTTATCATTTGATTGATTTTTTGTCACCATTATGTTTTAATATTATAAGTATAGCAAAAACTCCTGTGCCAAATGCATACCGGGTGATGTTACACCTTTTATAATTTTATTAAATAAAGGTAAAAAAATATGAAAATTATTTGTTTTACAAAAAATAAATTGATATACAAAAGAAATATGAGGGATAAAAAGGTAAAATTAAAGGAATCAAATATGAAATAAAAAATTTAAAAAAAATTACTGCCATCAAGAGCAAGTAGATATGTTGGGGCTAATGTCCACCAGTGAGGCTGAACTTGGACTATAATTGCTTTTTTGAAAAATAAAAAAGTGCCAATCTGAGGTTTAAAAAAACTTCAGCATAACCATTTAGCCATATCAAACAACTTCTAGTTCAATGATTGAGAGAGAATTGATCACACCAGACTGCATGTGACAAAAAGTGTCCAGCACAAGTTTGGCCAAACTTGTGCTGGACACATTTATGACGGAGAGTAGCTAGGGTAGAATTTTTCTTCAGTTAATCTGGTATTTCTTATAAACATGTCCATTGGTACTTGATCTTTGTGCCTCACTCATATATATCATTTGATTAATTTATTGTCACCATTATATTATTAATATTATAAGTATAGCAAAAACTTGTGTGCCCAACGCATACCGGGTGATGTTACACCTTTTATAATATTATTAAATAAAGGTAAAAAAATATGAATATGATTTGTTTTACAAAAAAAATTGATATACAAAAGCAATATGAGGGATAAAAATGTAAAATTAATCTCAAAGAGATCAATTATGAAAAAAAAATACTAGTAAAATTCTTGCTATCAAGAGCCAGTAGAAGTGTTGAAAAAAATGGGAGAAATCAGGGCTAAATTGTAATAAGTGACCTTTTTTTTAAGATAAAAAATTATACACCTGAGGTTGGGAAGAACAACAGGTGGATGATTCAGCTAAACAAAACTACTTGTAGTGAAGTTTAATAAAAAAATGTTTTTTTGTTGCCACATAGAGAATTGATCCCATCTGACTGCACGTGACTAAAAGTGTCCAGCACAAGTTTGGCCGAACTTGTGCTGGACACTTTTATGATGGAGAGTAGCTTGGGTGCAAATTTTCTTCAGTTCCTTCATCTTGTATTTCTCATAAACATGTCTACTGGTATTTGATCAGTCTGTATCTTTCATATTTATTATCCGATTAATATTTTATCACCATTATATTATTAATGTTATTAGTATAGCAAAAACTTGTGTGCCAAATGCATACCATGTGAAGTTATACCTTCAATAATTTTTTAAAATAGATGTAAATAAATATGGAAAGGATTAGTTTTACAGAAATTAAATAGAAATTTAAAAGTAAAAAGAGGAATAAAAGAGTAAAATAAAAGTCAAAGAGTTAAAATATGAAAAAAATACTGGTAAAATTCCTGCTATCAAGAGCCAGTAGAGGTGTTAAAGCAAATGGGAGCCATCAGGGTTTAATTGTAATAAGTGACCTTTTCTTTAAAGATAAAAAATTATACACCTGATATTGGGCAGAACAGCAGGTGGATGATTCAGCTAAACCAAACTACTTCTAGTGAAATTTGATAAAAAAAATTTTTTGTTTCCATACAGAGAATTGATCCCATCTGACTGCCATGACCAAAAGTGTCCAGCACAAGTTCGGCCGAACTTGTGCTGGACACTTCTATGATGGAGAGCGGCTGGGGTAGAATTTTTCTTCAGTTCATCTGGTATTTCTTACAAACATGTCTACTGGTATTTTATCTTTGTGCCTCACTCATACATATTGTTTGATTAATTTTTTGTCTTAATTATGTTATTAATTATATAAGTATAGCAAATAATCGTGTGCCAAATGCATACTGAGTGATGTTACACCTTTTATAATATTATTAAAAAAATGTATAAAAATATTAAAATAATTTATTTTAAAAATTATTAATTGATATCCAAGAGCAATATGAGGAATAAAAAATTAATTAAAAGCAATCAAATATGAAAAAGGAACTCCAAGTATTATTGCTAATATCAAAGGCCAGTAGAGATGTTGAAGCAAATGAGAGCCGTCAGGGATAAATTGTACTTAATTGATTGTTTTTTAAAGATAAAAAATTGTGTATCTGTGGTTTGGATGAACTCTAGGTGGATAATTCAGCTATATCAAACTACATCTAGTGAAGTTTCTTATCAAATAATTTTTTTCATTTCCATAGAGAGAATTGATCCCATCTGACTGCACCTGACCAAAAGAAATAATTTTTTTCATTTCCATAGAGAGAATTGATCCCATCTGACTGCACCTGACCAAAAGTGTCAAGCACAAGTTCGGCCAAGCTTGTGCTGGACACTTTTATAATGAAGAGTAGCTAGCGTGCAGGTCTTCTTCAGTGCAACTGTTATTTTTTTAAAACATGTCAAATGGTATTTGATCTTTCTGTGTTATTCATATTTTATTATCTGATTAATTTTTTGTCATTAGAATTTTATTAATTTTATTAGTATAAAAAAAACTTGTGTGCCAAATGCATGCCATGTTATATTACACCTTTTATAATATTATTAAAAAATGTTAAAAAAATATGAAAATAATTTCTTTTCCAAAATTATAAATTAATATCCAAATGTAACATGAGTGATAAAAAAGTAAAGTAAAAGAGATCAAATATGAAAAAGAAAAATTCAAGAAAAATTCCTGCCTTCAAGAGCCAGTAGAGGTGTTGAAACAAATGGGTGCCATCAGGGCTAAATTTGATAAAATTTAATTTTTTTTAAAGATAAAAAATTTTCACCTGAGGTTTGGAAAAACTCAAGGTGGATAATTCAGCCATACCAAACTACTTCTAATGTAATTATTTAGCATTTTTTTAATTTAATTTCCACAGAGAGAATTGATCCCATCTGACTGCACCTGAAAAAAAGTTTCCAGCACAAGTTCGGCCAAACTTGTGCTGGACACTTTTATGATGGAGAGTATCTTGGGTGGAAGTGTTTCTCAGTACATCAGTTTTTTGTTTTTCACATTTCTATTGGGTTTTTAACTTTTTTTATCATTCATATTTATCTTATAATTAATTTTTTGTCAATATATATATTATTAATGTTTCTACTATAGCAAAAACCTGCATGCCAAATGCAAAATTGGTGATGTTACAACTTTAATAATATTATTATATAAAGTTAAAAAAATATGATTATGTTTAGTTTTTAAAAAAATAAATTGATATTTAAAATTAAAAAGAGTAATAAAAAAGTAAAATGAAAATAAATGGGATCAAATACAAAATAAACAATACAAGTAAAATTTTTACTATCAAGAGCCAGAAGTGGTGTTGGGACAGTTGGGGACCCCTAGGTCAAGACTTGGTCTAAACTTACTTTTATGTCTAGCTAACAAATTTTGAACTGAGGTTGGGACAGACTTCCAGGGGACAATTTTACAATATTAAACATTCTTTACTTCAATAATTGAGTGAAATATCATTTTTACTGCCATAGAGAGAATTTATCTCATATGAGTTCATGCAACCAAAATTGTCCAGCACAAGTTCGGCTGAACTTGTGCTGGACACTTTTATAATGGAGAGTAGGTATACAGCAAATTTTCTTAAACTCAAAAGGGATTTCTTATAAACATTTCCACTGGAATATGATCTTTCTGTGTCATTTCAATTTACCATTTGATTAATTTTTTGTCATCATTATATTGTTAAAGTTATTACTATAGTAATAACTTGTGTGAAAAATGCATACCAGGCGGTGTTCCACCTTTAATCATATATTATTAAATAAAGGTATAAGAAGATGAAAATTATTTATTTTAAAAATTAAAAATTGATATACAAAGCAATATGAGCAATAAAAAAGTAAAATAAAAGGGATAAAATAAGAAAAGTAAATCTAATTAAAATTACCACTATCAATAACAAGTAGCGGTGTTAGATCAAATGTGCACCACCAGGGCTAAACTTGCACTATATTTTGTTTTTTGTTAAACCAAAGAAAGTGTCCTGATGAGTTATGAAAATTCATCAGGAGGGCATTTTGGCAATATCAAACTACTTATTGTGCAATGATTGAGAAAAATGTCATTTTCATTTCTATAGAGTAAATTTATCCCATCTGACTGCATGCAACCAAAAGTGTCCAGCACAAGTTCAGCTGAACTTATGCTGGACACTTTTATGATGGTGAGTATCTAGGGTGCAGGTCTTCTTTAGTTCATCAGGTATTCCTTATAAACAAATCCACTTGTATATGATCTTTCTGTGTCATTCATATTTATCATTTGATTCATTGTTTTTCACCATTATAATATTAATGTTATTAGTATTGAAAAAATTTGTAAGCCAAATGCATACTGGGAGATGCTACATCTTTCATAATCTTATTAAATAAAAGTAAAAAAAAAATGAAAATTATTAGTTTTACAATAAATAAATTAATATTTGAAAGAAAAAACAGGAATAAAAAAGTAAAATAAAAGTGATTAAATATGAAATTAAACATTCAAATAAAATTTCTGCCATCAAAGATAATTTGAGTTTTCAGACCAAATTTGCACCACCAGTTCTAGATTTGGAGTATGTTTTCTTTTTTTTAAAATTAATAAAAGTGTCCACCTGATGCTTTCCAAAAAATCAGGAGGATAGTATAGCAGTATAAAGCTACTTCTTTTGCAATGATTGAGCAATAATTCTTTTTAACTTCCATTGAGTAAATTTATCCCATCTGACTGCATGCAACCAAAAGTGTCCAGCACAAGCTCAGCTGAAATTGTGCTGGACACTTTTATGATGGAGAGTAGCTAGGGTGCAAGTCTTCTTCAGTTAATCTTATATTCATTTTAAAAATGTCTTTGGGTATTTGATCTTTCTGTGTCATCCATATTTATTATTTGATTATTTTTTAGTCATCATTATATTATTAATGTTTTTAGTATAGCAAAAAAATTTGTAATGAATGTACACTGGATGATTTTACAAATTTAATAATATAATATAATAAACATAAAAAAAAATGTGAAAGTTATCAGTTTTACCAAAATTAAATTGATATTTAAAAGCTAAAGGATAAATAAAAGGGTAAGATTAAAATTAAAGAGATCAAACATGAAATAAAGATATTAAGTATAATTTCTGCTATCATGAGCCAGTAGAGGTTTCAGAAAAAATGGGCACCATCATAGATTAACATGGATCAAATTTACTTTTTACCAAAGGAAAAAATTGTCTACCTTAGGTTTGGACAAACTTCCAGGGGACAATTCGTCTATATAAAACTACTTTCAGTGCAATGATGGAGTGATAATTCAGTCTCATTTCCATAAAAAGAATTGATTGCGTCTGACGACATGCAACCAAAAGTGTCCAGCACAAGTTTGGCCAAACTTGTGCTGGACACTTTTATCATGAAGAGTAGCCAGGGTGCAAGTCATTTTAAATCATCTGAAATTTCTTATAAACATTTCCACTGTTATTAAATCTTTGTGCCTCACTCATAGTTATCAATTGATTAATTTTTTGTCACCATTATATTATTAATATTATCAGTATAGCAAAAATTGTGTGCCAAATGAATACTGGGTGATGTTACACCTTTTATAATATTATTAAATAAAGGTAAAAAAATATGAAAATGATTTATTTTACAAAAAATAAACTTCTATCCAAAAGCAATATGAGAGGAATAAAGTAAAATAAAAGAAATCAAAGATGAAAATTAAAATTCAAGTTAAATTCCTGCCATAAACAGAAAAAAGAGATGTTGAATTAAATTAGAACAATCAGGGCTAAACTTGCACTAAATTTTCTTTTTTGTAAAAATAAAAAGAAAATCCACTTGAGCTTTACCAAAACTTCTGCATGAAAATTTTGCCATATCAAACTACTTCTAGTGTAATTTTATATCAAAAATTTATCTTCATTTCCATAGAGAGAATTGCTCCCATCTGACTGCACCTGACCATAAGTGTCCAGCACAAGTTTGGCCGAACTTGTGCTGGACACTTTTATAATGGAGAGTAGCTAGGGTAGAATTTTTCTTCAGTTCATCTAGTATTTCTTACAAACATGTCTACTGCTATTTTATATTTGCTCCTCACTCATTAATATCATTTGATTAATTTTTGGTTGCCATTATATTATTAATTTTATAAGTATAGAAAAAAATCATGTGCCAAATGCATACCAGGTGATGTTATTCCATTTATAATATTATTAAATAAATGTATATAAATATGAAAATAGTTTATTTTAAAAATTATCAATTGATATGCAAAAGCAATATTAGGAATAAAAAATTAAATTAAAGGGATCAAATATGAAAAAAGAAATCCAAGTAATATTCCTACTATCAAAGGCCAGTAGAGGTGTTGAAGGGAATGAGAGCCATCAGGGATAAATTGTACTAAATTGACTTTTTTTCAAAGATAAAAAATTGTGCACCTGTGGTTTGGATGAAATCTAGTTAGAAAATTTTGCTATGTAAAACTACTTCTAGTGATGTTTTTTATCCAAAAAATTTTTTTCATTGCCATAGCATGAATTGATCTCATATGACTGCAACTGACCAAACGTGTCCAGCACAAGTTCGGCCGAACTTGTGCTGGACACTTTTTTGATGCTGAGTATCTAGGGTGCAGCTCTTCTTCAGTGCAACTGGTATTTTTTTAAAACATATCCACTGGTATTTTATCTTTCTGTTTTATTAATATTTTATCATTCGATCAATTTTTTGTTACCAGTATAATATTATTTTTATTAATATAGCAAAAAAACATGTGCCAAATGCTTACAGGGTGATGTTAAACCTTTAATAATTTTATTAAATACAGGTAAAAAATTATGAAAATGATGTGTTTTACATAAAATTAATTGATATCTAAAAGAAAAAAAGGGATAAAAAGAAATAGGTTGAATAATAGGGATTTAATATGAAATTAAAATTTCAAGCTAAATGCCTACTTTCAAGGCTCAGAAGAGGTGTTGGATAAAATGGGCATCATCAGGAATAAAATTTTACTTAATTTGATTTTTCTAAAAACTAAATGAAGTTTTCAACTGATTTTTTTCCAATATTTAGTCGGACACTTTGTCTATATCAAATTTCTTCTAGTACCATGATTGACCAAATTAAATCCTCATTTCCATATGCAGAATTGATCCCATATGGCTGGACCAGGCCAAAGGTGTCAACCACAAGTTTGAGAATTCTTCTGGTGGACACTTTTATGATGGACAGTAGTAGGGTGCAAGTCTTCTTTAGTTAATATAGTATTCCTCATAAACATTTCCAACTTATTTTTGGCCAAAAATCAGGTGGAAAGTTTTTCCATATAAAATTACTTCTAATGCCATGATTGACTAAAAATTGATTCTCATTTCCATATAGAGAGTTGATCCCATATGACTGGATCTGGAAAAAGTGTCACCACAATTTTTGATAAACTTAAGTTTGAAAATTTTATGATGGAAAGTAATTGCAAGTCTTCTTCATTTCATCAAGTAATCCTCATAAAAATTTCCACCTGTATTTTGGCCAAACTTCAGGTGGACACTTTGGCCATATTAAATTAATTCTAGTTCCATGCTGATAAAAAACTGATACTTATTGACATATATAGATATTAAACCCATCAGACTGTGCCTTTCCAAAAGTGTCTACCTGAATTATGGCTAAACCTCAGTTGGACACTTTTATGATGCAGAGTAGCTATGGAAAAAGTATTCTTCAGTTAATTTGGTATTCATAATAGATTTATCCTCCTGAGGTTTATCCTAACTTGAGGTGGACAATTTGGGAAAGGACCAGTTAGTCACTATCCATCAAAAAAGTGTTCACCAAAATTTTGGCTAAACTTGTGGTGGACCCCTTTGATCAGCCACAGTCAGATGAGATCAACTCTTTAGATGGGAATGAGGATCATGTTTTGGTAAATCATGGAGATAGAAGTAGTTTCATGTGGCCAAATTACCCCCCTGAAGGTCAGAAAAACCTCAGAAGGAGACTTTTTAGCAGGTAGTAACTGAGAAAAATCCATTTATCAGAAGGAAAATCTTTTTTTGGATAGATGCCAAGGTTTGATACTTGTGTATTATGGTCAGTATTAATTTTGAAAGTGTCTGTCCAAGCGATTTCATTGCCCATCATGACTCATTTTGTTTTAAATGTTTCAAACTGCGTGATACAGTATAAAGTTGTCACATAGTATAATTAAGTTCTATTACGTGCCCTCCTATGATGGCTAAATTTATAATTTAATATCTTACATAATAATTTTTTTTATATAAATTCATCAATATTTTATTTTATTATCAAATTTAATAGAGCAAGTATCCTGAATTATTATATATGCATAAGCTTAGGTTAGATCAATTTGTGCTCAATTTGTGCTCATCAGAGGACCAAAATCAAGTTCTGGAGGATCAACTTGTGCATAATTTAGAATCAGTTGATATTCTGTCTATAATCAATCTGAGAAAAAATGTAAATCTAACTCTAATTTACTTATGTTTATAAAGCATTCATAAACCTGGCATATATAAGGGACACTCTAAATTTCAAGAGAGGGGATTTCTAGCAATTCACCCCTAGATTTCCTGTGGTGTCTGAGGTTAGAAAAATGCTACATGCACTCATTTTGTAGCAGAGCAAATGAGAAGTGCTGAATTATGGTTGGTGCCCATAATTTAGTATAATATCATAATTTTATTTAATTTTTTTCAATATTGAAAAGACTTTAGGTCGGTTGGTATGGATCTAGCTGTTCCAGGGTCTAATCTAATTATTTTAACAATTTCTTAATAATTAACGGGTTTTAATACAAAAACAGGTTGTATTTTTTGTGGGATATTGGATATGATAAGGTCTTTTGTAAAAAAAACTTATATTGTAAAAAATATTCCTGAATTAGATGTGGGATGATCACTACAAAATATTGTAGTACTGTGGGCAATAAAATATATGCACAAGCAGTAAAGAAAGGACAAAGTGAACCCTTTTTGTGCAGTTAGAATCATTAGAGTGGAATTGTGGATGAAAAATATAATTCATTATTACCATTTTATTTAATCAAAAAATTTATAATATTAAAAAGAACTATTGATTAATTGGTATTTGACCTTTGTGTCTCCCTCATATTTATCATTTGATTTATTTTTTTCACCATTATGTTATTAATATTATAAGTATAGCAAAAACTCGTACGACCAATGCATACCGGGTGATGTTACACCTTTTATAGTATTATTAAATTAAGGTAAAAAATTATGAAAATGATTTGTTTTACAAAAAATAAATTGATATCCAAAAGCAATATGAGGGATAAAAAGGTAAAATTAAAGGGATCAAATATGAAATAAATAATTAAAGTAAAATTTCTGCCATCAAGAGCAAGTAGACATGATGGGGTGAACGCCCACCAGTGGCACTAAACTTGGACTATAATTTCTTTTTTGTAAAAATAAAAAAAAATCCACTTGAGCTTTACCAAAACTTCAGGATGACAATTTTGCCATATCAAACAACTTCTAGTGCAATTATTGAAGAAAAATTCATTTTCATTGCAATAGAGAGAATTTATCACATCAGACTGCATGTGACCAAAAGTTTCCAGCACAAGCTTGGCCGAACTTGTGCTGGACACTTTTATGATGGAGAGTAGTTAGGGTGGATATTTTCTTCAGTTCATCTGCTATTTCTTATAAACATGTCCACTGGTATTTGATCTTTGTGCCTCACTCATATTTATCATTTGATTGATTTTTTGTCACCATTATGTTATTAATATTATAAGTATAGCAAAAACCCGTGTGCCCAACGCATACCGGGTGATGTTATACCTTTTATAATATTATTAAATAAAGGTAAAAAAATATGAAAATGATTTGTTTTACCAAAAATAAATTGATATACAAAAGCAATATGAGGGATAAAAAGGTAAAATTAAAGGAATCAAATATGAAGTAAAAAATTAAAATAAAATTACTGCCATCAAGAGCAAGTAGACATGTTGGGGCAAATATCCACCAGTGAGGCTAAACTTGGACTATAATTGCTTTTTTGAAAAACAAAAAAGTGCCAATCTGAGGTTTAAAAAATCTTCAGCAGAACCACTTAGCCATATCATACAACTTCTAGTGCAATGATTGAGAGAGAATTGATCACACGAGACTGCATGTGACAAAAAGTGTCCAGCACAAGTTCGGCCAAATTTGTGCTGGACACATTTATGACGGAGAGTAGTTAGGGTAGAATTTTTCTTCAGTTAATCTAGTATTTATTATAAACATGTCCATTGGTACTTGATCTTTGTGCCTCACTCATATATATCATTTGATTAATTTATTGTCACCATTATATTATTAATATTATAAGTATAGCAAAAACTTGTGTGCCCAACGCATACCGGGTGATGTTACACCTTATATAATATTATTAAATAAAGGTAAAAAAATATGAATATGATTTGTTTTACAAAAAAAAATTGATATACAAAAGCAATATGAGGGATAAAAAGGTAAAATTAATCTCAAAGAGATCAATTATGAAAAAAAAAATACTAGTAAAATTCTTGCTCTCAAGAGCCAGTAGAAGTGTTGAAAAAAATGGGAGCAATCAGGGCTAAATTGTAATAAGTGACCTTTTTTTTAAGATAAAAAATTATACACCTGAGGTTGGGAAGAACAACAGGTGGATGATTCAGCTAAACAAAACTACTTGTAGTGAAGTTTAATAAAAAAATGTTTTTTTGTTGCCATATAGAGAATTGATCCCATCTGACTGCACGTGACTAAAAGTGTCCAGCACAAGTTTGGACAAACTTGTGCTGGACACTTTTATGATGGAGAGTAGCTTGGGTGGAAATTTTCTTCAGTTCCTTCATCTTGTATTTCTCATAAACATGTCTACTGGTATTTGATCAGTCTGTATCTTTAATATTTATTATCCGATTAATATTTTATCACCATTATATTATTAATGTTATTAGTATAGCAAAAACTTGTGTGCCAAATGCATACCATGTGAAGTTATACCTTCAATAATTTTTTAAAATAGATGTAAATAAATATGGAAAGGATTAGTTTTCCAAACATTAAAAAGAAATTAAAAAGAGGAATTAAAGAGTAAAATAAAAGTCAAAGAGTTCAAATATGAAAAAAATACTGGTAAAATTCCTGCTATCAAGAGCCAGTAGAGGTGTTAAAGCAAATGGGAGCCATCAGGGTTTAATTGTAATAAGTGAACTTTTCTTTAAAAATAAAAATTTATACACCTGATATTGGGCAGAACAGCAGGTGGATGATTCAGCTAAACCAAACTACTTCTAGTGAAATTTGATAAAAAAAATTTTCTGTTGCTATACAGAGAATTGATCCTATCTGACTGCACATGACCAAAAGTGTCCGGCACAAGTTTGGCTGAACTTGTGCTGGACACTTCTATGATGGAGAGTGGCTGGGGTACAATTTTTCTTCAGTTCATCTGGTATTTCTTACAAACATGTCGAATGGTATTTTATCTTTGTGCCTCACTCATACATATTGTTTGATTAATTTTTTGTCTTAATTATATTATTAATTATATAAGTATAGAAAAAAATTGTGTGCCAAATGCATACTGAGTGACGTTACACCTTTTATAATATTATTAAAAAAATGTATAATAATATTAAAATAATTTATTTTCAAAATTATTAATTGATATCCAAAAGCAATATGAGGAATAAAAAATTAAGTTAAAGGGATCAAATATGAAAAACAAACTACAAGTATTATTCCTAATATCAAAGGCCAGTAGAGATGTTGAAGCAAATGAGAGCCATCAGGGATAAATTGTACTAAATTGACTGTTTTTTAAAGATAAAAAATTGTGTACCTGTGGTTTGGATGAGCTCTAGGTGGATAATTCAGCTATATCAAACTACATCTAGTGAAGTTTCTTATCAATTAATTATTTTCATTGCCATAGAGAGAATTGATACCATCTGACTGCACCTGACCAAAAGTGTCCAGCACAAGTTTGGCCAAACTTGTGCTGGACACTTTTATGATGGAGAGTAGCTAGGGTGCAGGTCTTCTTCAGTGCAACTGTTAATTTTTTAAAACATGTCAACTGGTATTTGATCTTTCTGTGTTATCAATATTTTATTATCTGATTAATTTTTTGTCATTAGAATTTTATTAATTTTATTAGTATAGAAAAAATTTGTGCACCAAATGCATGCCATGTTATATTACACCTTTTATAATATTATTAAAAAATGTTAAAAAAATATGAAAATGATTTCTTTTCCAAAATTATAAATTAATATCCAAATGTAACATGAGTGATAAAAAAAGTAAAGTAAAAGAGATCAAATATGAAAAAGAAAAATTCAAGAAAAATTCCTGCCTTCAAGAGCCAGTAGAGGTGTTGAAACAAATGGGTGCCATCAGGGCTAAATTTGATAAAATTTGATTTTTTTTAAAGATAAAAAATTTTCAATTTAGTTTTTAAAAAAATAAATTGATATTTAAAATTAAAAAGAGTAAATGAAAATTAAAATGAAAATAAATGGGATCAAATACAAAATAAAAAATACAAGTAAAATTTTTACTATCAAGAGCCAGAAGTGGTGTTGGGACAGTTGGGGACCCCTAGGTCAAGACTTGGTCTAAACTTACTTTTATGTCTAGCTAACAAATTTTGAGCTGAGGATTGGACAGACTTCAAGGGGACAATTTTACAATATTAAACATTCTTTACTTCAATAATTGAGTGAAATATCATTTTTATTGCCATAGAGAGAATTCATCTCATATGACTTCATGCAAGCAAAAGTGTCCAGCACAAGTTCGGCAGAACTTGTGCTGGACACTTTTATAATTGAGAGTAGGCATACAGCAAATCTTCTTAGACTCAAAAGGGATATCTTATAAACATTTCCACTGGAATTTGATCTTTCTGTGTCATTTAATTTTACCATTTGATTAATTGTTTGTCATCATTATATTATTAACGTTATTACTATAGTAATAACTTGTGTGAAAAATGCATACCAGGTGGTGTTCCACCTTTAATCATATATTATTAAATAAAGGTATAAGAGTATGAAAATTATTTATTTTAAAAATTAAAAATTAATATCCAAAGCAATATGAGCAATAAAAAAGTAAAATAAAAGGGATAAAATAAGAAAAAAAAATCTAAGGAAAATTCCCACTATCAATAACAAGTAGAGGTGTTAGATCAAATGTGCACCACCAGTGCTAAACTTGCACAATATTTTCTTTTTTGTTAAACCAAAGAAAGTGTCCTGATGAGTTTTGAAAAATCATCAGGAGGACATTTTGGCAATATCAAACTACTTATTGTGCAATGATTGAGCAAAATGTCATTTTCATTTCCATAGAGTAAATTTATCCCATCTGACTGCATGCAACCAAAAGTGTCCAGCAAATGTTCAGCCGAACTTATGCTGGACACTTTTATGATGGTGAGTATCTAGGGTGAATGTCTTCTTCAGTTCATCAGGTATTCCTTATAAACAAATCCACTTGTATATGATCTTTCTGTGTCATTCATATTTATCATTTGATTCATTGTTTTTCACCATTATACTATTAATTTTATTAGTATTGAAAAAACTTGTAAGCCAAATGCATACTGGGAGATGCTACATCTTTCATAATATTTTTAAATAAAAGTAAAAAAAATATGAAAAGTATTAGTTTTAAAATAAATAAATTGATGTTTGAAAGCAAAAAGAGGAATAAAAAAGTAAAATAAAAGTGATTAAATATGAAATTAAACATTCAAATAAAATTTCTGCCATCAAAGATAATTTGAGTTTTCAGACCAAATTTGCGCCACCAGTTCTAGATTTGGAATATATTTTCTTTTTTTAAAAATTAATAAAAGTGTCCACCTGAGGTTTTCCAAAAAATCAGGAGGATAGTATAGCAGTATAAAGCTTCTTCTTGTGCAATGATTGAGCAAAAATTCATTTTAACTTCCATTGAGTAAATTTATCCCATCTGACTGCATGCAACCAAAAGTATCCAGCACAAGCTCAGCTGAAATTATACTGGACACTTTTATGATGGAGAGTAGCTAGGGTGCAAGTCTTCTTCAGTTAATCTTATATTCATTTTAAAAATGTCTTTGGGTATTTGATCTTTCTGTGTCATCCATATTTATTATTTGATTATTTTTTAGTCACCATTATATTATTAATGTTTTTAGTATAGCAAAAACATGTGTAATGAATGTACACTGGGTGATTTTACAACTTTAATAATATAATATAATAAATGTAAAAAAATGTGAAAGTTATCAGTTTTACCAAAATAAAATTGATATTTAAAAGCTAAAAGATAAATAAAAGGGTCAGATTAAAATTAAAGAGATCAAAAATGAAATAAAGATATTAAGTATAATTTCTGCTATCATGTGCCAGTAGAGGCTTCAGAAAAAATGGGCACCATCATAGATTAACATGGATCAAATTTACTTTCTCCCAAAGGAAAACATTGTCTACCTTAGGTTTGGACAAACTTTCAGGGGACAATTTGCCCATATAAAACTACTTTGAGTGCAATGATGGAGTGATAATTCAGTCTCATTTCCATAAAAAGAATTGATAGCGTCTGACGGCATGCAACCAAAAGTGTCCAGCACAAGTTTGGCCAAACTTGTGCTGGACACTTGATCATGAAGAGTAGCCAGGGTGCAAGCCATTTTAAATCATCTGAAATTTCTTATAAACATTTCCACTGTTATTAAATCTTTGTGCCTCACTCATAGTTATCAATTGATTAATTTTTTGTCACCCATTATATTATTAATATTATCAGTATAGCAAAAACTTTTGTGCCAAATGAATACTGGGTTATGTTACACCTTTTATAATATTATTAAATAAAGGTAAAAAAATATGAAAATGATTTAGTTTACAAAAAATAAACTTCTATCCAAAAGCAATATGAGAGGAATAAAGTAAAATAAAAGAAATTAAAGATGAAAATTAAAATCCAAGTTAAATTCCTGCCATAAACAGAAAATGAGATGTTGAATCAAATTAGCACAATCAGGGCTAAACTTGCACTAAATTTTCTTTTTTTTAAAAATACAAAAAAAAATCCACTTGAGGTTTACCAAAACTTCAGCACAAAAATTTTGCCATATCAAACTACTTCTAGTGTAATTTTATATCAAAACTTTATCTTCATTTCCATAGAGAGAATTGCTCCCATCTGACTGCACCTGACCATAAGTGTCCAGCACAAGCTTGGCCGAACTGGTGCTGGAAACCTTTATGATGGAGAGTAGCTACGGTAGAATTTCTCTTCATTTCATCTAGTTTTTCTTACAAACATGTCTACTGGTATTTTATATTTGTTCCTCACTTATTAATATCATTTGATTAATTTTTTGTTGCCATTATATTATTAATTTTATAAGTATAGAAAAAACTCATGTGCCAAATGCATACCAGGTGATGTTATGCCATTTATAATATTATTAAATAAATGTATAAAAATATGAAAATAGTTTATTTTAAAAATTATTAATTGATATCCAAAAGCAATATTAGGAATAAAAAATTAAGTTAAAGGGATCAAATATGAAAAAAGAAATCCAAGTAATATTCCTACTATCAAAGGCCAGTAGAGGTATTGAAGCGAATGAGAGCCATCAGGGATAAATTGTACTAAATTGATTTTTTTTAAAGTTAAAAAATTGTGCACCTGTGGTTTGGATGAAATCTAGGTAGAAAATTTGGCTATGTAAAACTACTTCTAGTGAAATTTTTTATCAAATAAATTTTTTCATTTCCATAGCGAGAATTAATCTCATATGACTGCAACTGACCAAACGTGTCCAGCATAAGTTCGGCCGAACTTGTGCTGGATACTTTTTTGATGGTGAGTATCTAGGGTGCAGCTCTTTTTCAGTGCAACTGGTATTTTTTTAAAACATATCCACTGGTATTTGATCTTTCTGTTTTATTAATATTTTATCATTTGATCAATTTTTTGTTACCAGTATAATATTATTTTTATTAGTATAGCAAAAAAACATGTGCCAAATGCTTACAGGGTGATGTTAAACCTTGAATAATTTTATTAAATACAGGTAAAAAATTATGAAGATGATTTGTTTTACATAAATTTAATTGATATCTAAAAGAAAAAAAGGGATAAAAAGAAATAGGTTGAATAATAGGGATTTAATATGAAATTAAAATTTCAAGCTAAATGCCTACTTTCAAGGCTCAGAAGAGGTGTTGTATAAAATGGGCATCATCAGGAATAAAATTGTACTTAATTTGATTTTTTGAAAAACTAAATGAAGTTTTCAACTTTTTTTTTTCCAATATTTAGTTGGACACTTTGTCTATATCAAATTTCTTCTAGTACCATGATTGACCAAATTAAATCCTCATTTCCATATGCAGAATTGATCCCATATGGCTGGACAGGCCAAAGGTGTCAACAACAAGTTTGAGAATTCTTCTGGTGGACACTTTTATGATGGACAGTAGTAGGGTGCAAATCTTCTTTAGTTACTCTAGTGTTCCTCATAAACATTTCCAACTTATTTTTGGCCAAAAATCAGGTGGAAAGTTTGTCCATATAAAATTACTTCTAATGCCATGATTGACTAAAAATTAATTCTCATTTCCATATAGAGAGTTGATTCCATATTACTGGATCTGGCAAAAGTGTCACCACAATTTTTGATAAACTTAAGTTTGAAAATTTTATGATGGAAAGTAATTGCAAGTCTTCTTCATTTCATCAAGTAATCCTCATAAAAATTTCCACCTGTATTTTGGCCAAACTTCAGGTTGACACTTTGGCCATATTAAATTAATTCTAGTTCCATGTTGATAAAATACTGATACTTATTGAAATATATAGATATTAAACCCATCAGACTGTGCCTTTCCAAAAGTGTCTACCTGAATTATGGCTAAACCTCAGTTGGACACTTTTATGATGCAGAGTATCTAGGGCAAAAGTATTCTTCAGTTAATTTGGGATTCATAATAAATTTATCCTCCTGAAGTTTATCCTAACTTCAGGTGGAAAATTTCGGAAAGCACCAGTTAGTCACTATCCATCAAAAAAGTGTTCACCAAAATTTTGGCTAAACTTGTGGTGGACCCCTTTGATCAGCCACAGTCAGATGAGATCAACTCTTTAGATGGAAATGAGGATGATGTTTTGCTCAATCATGGAAATAGAAGTAGTGTGATGTGGCCAAATTACCCCCTTGAAGGTCAGACACACCTCACAAGGACACTTTTTAGCAGGGAGTAACTGAGAAAAATCCATTTATCAGAAGGAAAATCTTTTATTGGATAGATGCCAAGGTTTCATACTTGTGTATTATGGTCAGTATTAATTTTGAAAGTGTCTGTCCAAGCAATTTCATTGCCCATCATGACACATTTTGTTTTAAATGTTTGAAACTGCATGATAAAGTATTAAGGTGTCACATAGTATAATGGAGTTCTATTAAGTGCCCTCCTATGATGCCTAAATTTATAATTTAATATCTTACATAATAATTTTTTTATATAAATTCATCAATATTTTATTTTATTATCAAATTTAATAGAGCAAGTATCTTGAATTATTATATATGCATAAGCTTAAGTTAGATCAATTTGTGCTCAATTTGTGCTCATCAGAGGACCAAAATCAAGTTCTGGAGGATCAACTTCTGCATAATTTGGAATCAGTTGATATTCTGTCTATAATCAATCTGAGAAAAAATGTAAATTTAACTCTAATTTACTTATGTTTATAAAGTATTCATAAACCTGGCATAATTAAGGGACACTCTAAATTTCAAGAGAGGGGATTGATAGAAATTCACCCCTAGATTTCCCGTGGTGATAGTATGAAAAAATAAAAAGACATCAATAATTGAGTCTGCCCTAGAAGGTGGTCTCTGCTGTTGTTACCTATTTACATTATTTATGAAAGTAAGAAGATGTTAATAAGAGCAATGAGTAAAAGAAATATAAAATATAACCTAAAATAAAATAAATGATTATTTATTGAGCAAGATGAAAAAGACAAGGGAAAATGTAAGCACGACCAGGTATATAAGCTAGCATCTTGCTCAACATTATGCATATGGTTGGATAGTAACATGAGAAAGACACAAAAATATGTATATGTCTCTACACATGTATAGTAACATCTACAAAAATAGTAAAATCTGTGAACACCTCTAAATAGAGTGCGTCAATAATTGTATAAAATAAAAAATAGAAAATGAAATAATCAGGTGTTCTTACAAATGTCCCCCATATTTGTATTCCCTAACACCATCCTCATGACAGGTCAGGAGTGAAATAAAAATATATTAATTCAAAAATTTAAATTCAAATTATATTATTTTAAAATGGTAGTTATAGAAAACTTTAAAATAAATAATTGGTATGTACAGTAGATACATTCTATTGACACATTCTTAATATTTGCAATATCTTATTCTGGAATCTTCCTTCTCTCATACTTCTGTATATGTAATTTTAGCTCCGTTGTTTCTCTCCTTTTTGCCTATATAAGGCCTCCCATTTTGGTTGTTTTTACTGCAAGGTATCAGCCAACTGGACTCCAGAAAGAACCATAAACAATTACTCACCTGTTGCACAGTATCAGCCAACTGGACTCCGGAAAGAACTGGAGAACAGGAGGTACCACTGCAAAAGTATATCTACAATAATGACTAAGTACATAACATCCCCCCACTTAGTCATTAGAATAATTCCAACACTACCACTGTGATCCCCCTCATTAACCTTTCCATCCAATAAAATAACCAACTCAATAAGAAAAGAAAAAAATAAATTTAAATTTAAAAAGAAAAAGAAAAAGAAAATAGTCATATCTTTATCAAGTATCCCCCCCAGCCACCATTACCATTTAAAACCATTTCACCCAATACTAAATACTAAATAAGAGAGAGAGAGAGAAAGAAAAAAAAATGAAAATGAAAATGAAAATGAAAATAATAATAATAATTTTTATTTTATTTTTATTTATTTATTCTACCACACACAAACACAAAGGGGGGAAAAAATGAGGACTGGTAGGCGAGTCGTTTTTTTTTAATTTTGGACTAACCTTGTTGTAACCTGGTTATAATTCTGGGTAGGCTTAAACTTATCTTTTTTACAAATTTTTGATGCTATATACAGGTCTGATGCATGATAAAAGTAAAGAAGTTTATCTCATTTCTTTAAAATATACCATTCTTAATTTTTTTAATTTCATTTCTTAATATATGTTCTGATAAATTTTTTTATTAATTTATATCAAATTTTTGGCCACTTTAAAATATTTTTATTTTGATAATTATAGACTTCTTAAGTTCCATAAAATATTTATATTTGTTCAACTCTTTTTTTACACATATTATCTGGTTCAAATTTCCATACTATATGTACTTCAATCCACTTCCACATAATGAAATATTGAAATATGTAGAAAATGAAAAATAATTAGTACAAAGTAAAAATTATTGCTCAAATTTAATGAAAAAAATATTTATTTTTCATCTAAATTTTATATCCATTATTCATGAATAATGAAATAAAATATTGGCCAGATTCCATAGGCATATTAAATTTTTTTTTTAAATTTATGTCATTTTTAATATAAATTTTCAACAAGAGTGGATGATTTCTTTCCCATTCTTCAAGGCCCATTTTTTATTTTTTGACCTCAGGTAGATTAATCAAAGAAAATCTACCCCCCTTAGTTATAAAATCTTTCTCCACTCACTCTTTGTGCTCCACTAATAATAAAACCAAAAAAACCTTGAAAGCATTCATTGTATCCTACTTTGTACTCTTATATACACTCCGTTCTATATGTTTAACTATCATCCCCCAGTGTGTCCTCTCCCAGTTGCATAAATCCCATACATTTTTTTTTGCAAAGATCACACTTCCCCAATTTTTTACTGTCTTGAATTCCCTGTTCTACCCCCCAAATCCTATTTTTTCTGCTTGAATTACCCCCCACTTCTTTACAATCCCTCATTTACCCCTGAAAAGATCTTTTTTTTCACCCTCAGGATCCCTATTGCACCTCTACATTTTACGTTTTTCTCCACCGGCCTTTCCCAGCTTGCCCCCCATAAATCCTGCTTGTCACCAAGTTACACTCTCACACCCCCACATTTTATGGTAAAAGTTCTTTAGAAACTCTTTTTTTCATTTGGCCTGATGTCTTATACCACCCCTCTAAAGTATTTTGTACTTACTCATTTAAAGTTTCAAGTCATGTGCATCAAAGTGTTGCAGCATCACTTAGCTGCACGTGATCTCAGTTTTTTTCCTCCCCTTCACTCAAAAAATTGACTCTGGGCCTTAAAAACACAAGTCACGTGCAGGAAAGTGTCGCAGCAACACTTCCTTGCACGTGACCTCAGTATTTTCATTGCACTTTTTTCTTCTCTTTAACTCAGTGCATTAGAAAAATTAATCACATATAATTTAATTTTTCTAAAGACCTTTTTTTAATGAAACTGGGGGGATGTAAGGGACTGTGTAAGACAGTAGAGTGAAGGGAGAAATATTGGGTGGGGCAAGGGGCTAGTATAGAAAATGAGTAACTTCAGAGGATGAAAAAGACAATGAGTATTGTTATAAATAAATTTAAAAGGAGGGCTTGTAGGGAAAAAAAAGGAAAATTGATAGAGAAGGAGGGGGTTGAAGAGGTAAAAAAATTTGTGTAAGTAGAAGAGATTTAACACCCCTTTTAGTAACTCAAGAGCCAGAAGGGGGGTACCTGCAGGGGCAAAAGAGGGGATTAAAAAGAGAAAAAAGGAGGATACAGAGGAGCTGTTACAGGAAATTTAAAAGTGATTTCTTCCTCCGCATATTTAAATTAAATAGTAAAGACATTATATAGAAAATTTAATTTAAGACTACCCAATACAATGATTCATTTTTTTTAAAAAAAATTTTGCCTTAAAGATAAAGTATTTTCCCGGTATATGTATTTTGGCAAGACTATCATTTAATAAAAAATTTTCTAAGCTGAATGAATGTTTGAAAAACATTTTTGAATTCACATTATATAATTCTTCATCTCATATTCCATTTTTTTCATCCACCAAAAAAAATAAATAAATAGAGGTTATGAATTATCACCACAGAATTGTTAAAAAAACTTAACTAATGTAAATATTTTATTGGAACAAACAAAATGTGATGCATCAACTACATCAAGATGCCTTAATTTATGATTTATGCAGAAGTAATAGTAGAACTTGTGAATTCTGATAAGCAAAAATTTCTGAGTTAGATAAAAATAATTTGAAAAGGAGAAAAAAGGAAAAAATAATATAAAATAAATGTGGTGAAAAATTAGTGAACACCATATCTAGCACTTCAAACCATGGGAAAAAAAATTAAATAAATCAATTTTTTACAATTAAATCCTCAAAATCACTTGTTACACTAACTTTAAACAAGATATTGGTATCAAAAGCATGTCACATACTGAAGTTTATTAAAGAATAAAAATGCAAGATGAGAGAAACAGAAAAACCAAACTTCATAGAAAACAAAGAAAAATTGAAAGTGAAAAATTGCTAATGAGTCTATTACTTTATAAAAATCTTTTTAAAATATTCCATTAAATTTAAAGAATTTAAAGTGGTAAGATATTGTAGTTTTTTCCACTTTTATTTTTCAGAATAATTTTCAAAAAAAAAACTTTTCCGAATCATCAAGGGGATAAGTATGTTTATTTTTCTCATTTTTCAAAAATTAACAACTAATATGATTTTTTTTCTAAAAAAATGTCATTTCAGGTCACAAATATTTGTTTTTACAAAATTTGATGTATGATAGATATAAAATCATGAATAAAAAGCTGTAGTTATTTTTTTGTAAAAAATATTTTTTGGGGATATAACATCTTTCTTTTTTTTCCTACCTCTGTAATAGAAGACATAGCAGTTGAATCATTGCACCAGATAATTAAATATATATTTATAAATTAAAAATTCATGAGCAGAACTATAATATTCTTTTACAGCTCCTCATGCACAAAATAAGTAGATAATCAATATTTTATATAAAATTTAATAAATTTTTATCATAAATTCATTTTTAATAAAGATGATCAATAAATACTGAAAATGAAATGTGCATCAAAGTTTAATATGTCCTTTACATCTATATTAAATATTTATTGTGTGTCCATGAAATAAGTTCAGTATGAATATATTTTGATTATTTTATATGGATATTTATATAACTATAGTATGTCTCTTTTAAGATATGCAAGATTCATCAACATTGAAAAAAGAATTAATTTATTTTCTTCCTTCTTGAGGTCATGATTTCAAGGCACAAAAAGAGGGAGGAAGTAGAAAAGAATTTTTAAAATATTTACTTGAAATTTTTTCACTCATACCCACCCCTACAAGATTACTCCAAAGATTACTCCAGAAGACCTGAAAAATGACTTGATTGCAAGTCCTCATTTTTTCCCCCCTGTGACATCCTTCCTTCTTAGTAAAGTGAGAGATGGGCCCAGTGCCTTAGTGAGAATATCAGCATGCATTTGAGCAGTAGGGACCCATTCTAAAGTAGCTTTTTTGAAGAAGAGTTGTTCATTTACGATATAAAAAGATCTATCAACATGCCTTGTTCTTTTATTTCCAGGATTATCTTTTGCATTAGCTATTGCACCCTTGTTGTCACAAAAGATTTTTATTGGAGGAACTTCAGGGAAGATGTCTTTGAGAATATTTGAGATCCAGATAGCATCCTTGATACCCATTCCAAGTGAGACATATTCAGCTGTCATTGAGGAGTCACTAACTTTCAGTTGACGCCTAGAGGTCCAAAAAATGGGGCATGAATTAAGTAGTAGAAGATGACCTGACTGAGCTCTGGAGAATTCTTTATTATTCCAGGTTGCATCAGAGAAGAAGGTGAGTACAAGGGGAAGATCACAGTCAGGATGAATATGGAGTTGAAGTTTAGCTGTATGTTGAACATATTGAAGGAGATGATTAAGTGCTTTCCAGTGAGTAGAGGTAGTTTTTGAAGAGAATCTAGCTATAAAATTGACAGGAAAAGAAATATCTGGTCTTGTTGCCACTGCTACATAACTGAGAGCACCAAAGTTAGAGAGATATTTAGTTGTATCAATAGCTTCATCTTCATCCTTTGCTGTTTTATTGTGAATGTTATTTGGAAGGGGGAACAAGTAGTGAGGCCACAAGGGTTGTGAGTCTTCAAAATCTTCTCAATGAGTTGGAAATTGTTGAGATCAAAACCTTCAGGAACCTCCTTGATTTCCACTCCCACTATTCCATCTACTTTATCACTCCACCTCACCTTCAAACTACCATCCAAACCATCCTCCGATTCCTTCAAGAACATTACACTACTACCAGTCACAATTCCATCATTCACATGAATCCAAATCACACCCATAGAATCTTTCTTTCTTAGAATATAAAAAGACTTATGATATTGACTTGCCCTATATCCCAGAGCACCCAACTTGCTGGCTATGTGGAGCCACCAGCATCTAGCAGCTTGCTTTGTGCCATAGAGAGCTTTCTTAAGGCGTAAAGCACTATTTTTATCTTTCAGCTGATAACCTTCAGGAGGACATACCCAGATTGCTTCATCAATAGGACTGTGAAGGTAAGCTGCAGTGACATCAAAAGACTTTATTGGACACTGGTGATAAGCTTCAAGAGTAAGAAGAATGCGCTGGGAAGCAAAAGTTGCAGTAGGAGCAAAAATTTCAGTGAAATCAATGCCATATTGCTGAAGGAAATCTTTTGCTACATAGCGAGCCTTGAATGTTGGAGATGGGGAAGAAGGATTTTTATAGTGAATACCCATTTGGAATTTGTGATCTTGGCACCTGCAGGGACTTTGTCTTCATAACACACATCCATGTCCTTCATGTTGTCCAATTCTCTTTTGCAAGCTTGTTCCCATTTTTGGCAATCAGGTGAAAGCATAGCTTGCAAGTGTGTTCTTGGAACAACAGATGAGTGAGAAATATCCTTTTTGATAACATCAGAAACTGATTTTTCTTGAGAAAGAAGAGTCTCTTCATCCTTGAAATAACCAAGTTTTCAATTATTGAGGATGTGATCAATAGAACCTTTGGATGGTGGATCAGGTGGTGGGGCTTGGAGAGAGATATTGTGGGATGGGAGATTGTCACCAGGAAATTTGGCCATTTCAGATTCAAAAAAGGTTTTTGTCTCTTGATGCCAAAAAATCCAACCAGTATTGTTCAAGGAGTAATACACACACTTACAAATGAGATCTCTTTGATCAAGTTTTTGTCAAGTTTCCTTGTGGATATGGACATAAGCGGTTTCAACAAAGATTCAAAAATTAGAATATTTGGGGTCACAGTTCTGCATCAGATGTAAGGGAGTTTTGTCACCAGTTTTTAAATTGGGAGGTGATTGTGAACATAAGCTGCCCATTTGTAAGCAAGTCCCCAGAAACATTCTGGAAGTTTGCTAGCAAGAAGAATTGTATTTGCAATATCACCAACAGTGCGGTTAAAACATTCAGCTGTGCCGTTTTGCTCATGATGGTAAGGACAAGAAATTTCATGAGTTGCTCCAATTTCATCCAGTATTTGAGCCATCTGTTTACTATGCATTTCATCTCCACCTAACCTTAGGGCTTGAAGTTTCTTTCCAGTGACATTTTCCAACTTTTTATAAAAGGAAACAAAAGCTGAAGTAGCATCAGATTTGGATTAGAGAAAAAAAACTTCACCATATGAGGTTGAACTTTCTCTAAACATAGCAGCCCATCTAGCACCATTGACTATGGGATCTATAGGTCCAACCAAGTCACCAACAATAAGACTCATTAAAGATTCAGGTCATTTTTTCTCTTGTTGCTGATGCTGTTCTTGTACTTTTGGCAATTTCACAATCTTCACAATTGATTGATCCATGTGGAATTGACAAAGGGAGACCAGAACCTAAAGATTGACAGATGACTTGTTTGACAATTTTTTCACTTGTGTGACCTAGTCGCCAGTGCCGATACATGAGGAAGCCTTTCATAGCAGGTGGTCGATTGATAACTGCATTCTTTTTCACTGTTTGAAAAATGAGGGGAGCAAGAAAGAATTTGAAGAGGGGGAAGAAGATCCAGCCGCACATTCACCACCTGAGGTTACATCAACACTAATAAAATTGTTAGATTTTTCAGCTTCACACCTTTCAATCAATTCTTCCACAGACACATCCTCAGATTCCTCCAGTTTTAAGTTGATCCAATCAACACACTTGTAGAGTTTCTCTATGTTTGCAGCTGCAATGTGGGATTAATGGATGCGGCTGAATTCGTCAAGTAAGTGGTGGTACAATTGATATGGTGTCCAATCAGCGTCAATATTGAGATGAAGTTCTGAAGTGAGCATTTGATAAATGATGTTGAATGTCATCAGTTCAGCTCCTTGATCAGCTGGCATTCATTGATTGAAAGTATAGTCAATGGTACCAACAATGCTTTTAACTAATGCCAAGGTGCTTTTGTGCCAACCCTCCCAGTTGTCCAAATCTTTGTTGAGCTTTGGCAAGTTTTCAGTAAGATCCAAAACTAATTTCATTGCCTCTAGACGTTGCTGTAAGAAGGAGAGATCTTTATACTAGCGTAAGTGATTTCTATCTTTATGATAATCACTGATGCTGATGTTTAAGAACTGCGCTAACCTGGAGTGAAATGTAAGTAATTCTACTTTATAACGTAAGTAATTTGTACACAGACTGTGCTGACCTTTATACTAGCCTAAGTGATTTCTATCTTTATGATAATCACTGATGCTGATGTTTAAGAACTGCGCTCACCTGGAAATATCAACGTATACATAGTTTTGAGAAAAAAGAAAAAGATGAGAAAATACATCAGTGAATTGTAGTGTATTTATACTGTTAGCCTGTCCTAAATTAAACACTATACATGTTGTAATGAAACATCCCTATATATATGTAACCATACTACATCTTGTGTGTCACAACTACTCCCATTGTAGCTAGGTGAAAGCCGATGAACTAGGACGCTTTTGGAATCATGCCAAGATATCTGTATACTGGATATTGATTTATAGTCTGCTTAGATACGATTTATCCTAACAGTTGCTTCATTAACAGCAGACTATTTACACATTGAGTGGAGCAGGTAGATTCATAGGAGGGAGCCAATGAGGCATTGGATGATGAAGACAATGGCATGATGTCTCAATGATGAGTATAAGACAGGAGAGTGGAAGGGGGGAAATTCTGAGACAGAGGGAGGTATTCTAATATAGGGGAAGGTAGTCCAAGATAGGGGGAGAGGTTTTGAGGGAGAGGGATGAGTTACAAGAGAAGAGAGTGGTTTCCAAGCAAGGGAGATAAATTCCAAGAGAGAGGGAGGATTTCTGAGGGAGAGAGAGGGTTTATGAGGGGCAGGTGGACAGGTTAAGAGAGAGGGGAGTGTTCCGAGATGAATTTTGTGAATTAGATATGTTGGGAGGGTTAAATTTTACCAGTGCATAGAAGTAAGTCTTTTCAGACTGCACTGGGGGTCTTTCGGCTACTCACACTGCTCTTCTGCTAACATAGTGGAGTCTTGGATCACTGATAGCTACTTATGCCAATGCAGGACAGCCCATAACCTGTTGCACGGTGTCAGCCAACTGGACTCCGGAAAGAACCGTAATCAATTACTCACCTGTTGCACGGTATCAGCCAACTGGACTCCGGAAAGACCCGGAGAACAGGAGGTACCGCTGCAACAGTATATCTACAATAATGACTAAGTACATAAGCTTCCTAAGTACATAACAGTTTTTGATCATTCCATTCTCACCTAACATAATTTATTATATTTATATAACACACATCTATTACTGCTATTACTACCTTAGTATTTACATCTATGTACTTCTAAGTTTTCAAAGTAATAATAATAATTATCCTTTACCTTTTCATTGTGTATTAAACTTATAAAGATAAAAAATACGTACCTTTTTGAAATCTTGAATTTCCCACCTTTCACCGCCATTGGACTGCTGTTAAATCTTCTAGACCAAAAGTAATCCATTTTCAAAAGAGGTATTTCCCCCACAGAGGGAAATAAGGATAAGTGGGATGAAGTTTTAACGGTTGGAATATGAAAACATGGAAGAAAATTAAAAGTGATTGAAGACGAAATATAAAATAAATAATACAAGAAAAAAAGTAAAAAACCCCAAGAGAACGCAAAAGTTACGCACAATTTTTTTTCATTTTACCATCAGCTGGAAGTGAGGCAACTCGGTTGGGGGAAAAGTCTGAGCTGTCGAGAAAAACAGACAGCTATCAAACTATACAGCTCTGGTGCGGTGGAAAGTGGCAGTAATTTTTTAATTTGCGCACAAATCTTTCTTGGTATCTCTGTATATACCATCCTATTGAAGAAAATCGCACCTCCGACAGTGCCTTTTCATTAGAAGGCATGAGCACTTATTGAGAAATATTCGAGTTGTCGATGGCCAAGTTTGATGTGCAATTTTCAGGGTGGAAGATCAATTCTCATCGTTCTTGCTTTTCATCCTCGGAAACAAAGGATTGGCAAATTACTCAGCATAAACAATATTCAGAAAGTTGAATAAATAAAGCTTTCGAAATGTCAAGTTGTGCTATATTCAAGTCACAATTGTTCTTGATTCCTGACCGTCGATTTAGCTGAAACATTATTTGTGTAGACATTTCATCTCTTCAGTTCCCGACTTTTGAGGCAAAGAATTTCATTCCATAATTTCGATAGTTTAAATAATTATTGCAAAAAAATAAGTTACAATGGATGACCCTATCACAGAGGTACGTTAGTTTGCTCTTCAGGGTAGAAACTTGGGTTGATAAATTGCTTTTAAATGGTATTTAGATTCGCGATGTCGTCAGAGGTGTTGTAGAGCCCAAGACACCCAAGGAAATCACCCAAAATATTAAAAAGTATATTCCGTTTGGCTATTTATCTCACGGCTTAATTTAACGAATTTTCTCAATCCTGTTAGATATTTTACTTCAGATGCTCGCTTTGAAAACCCTTTTATACTGGGAATTAAGAGTTTGGGAATCGAACAGTTCATAGGGACTTATAGATTGGTGTAGGTATTTGAATTAAGATACACTTGGAAAAGTGCCTCACTAAATCCCTTTTCTATCATAGACGATTTTTTGCCCAAAACAATAAAATTGATTTTCACGCTGTGATGTTTAACGATGATAAAACTCAAGCTTGTACAGGTCAGTATGAGTTTCGATTTAAATATTATTAATCATTACCTGGATGTGGCCACAACTGATTTTTTCTTCTTCTTTTACTTCAATAAAAAGAGCTTACAATGCATGTTTACTCTAAGTTCCTTCCAAAATGGAGAGTATTTCGAGTTAGTATTCGATTCATTGTACGAATTGAGCTAAGACAGGAACAGGATGGAAAATACAGAATAAGCTGGTATGTCATTTTTCATGCTTCTCTGGTTTCTATTGAATTAAGTATAAATTTTACAGGCAACAAGACAATGTGCCGCTGGACTTACAGCAAAGCGGATTAAGATATATTCCTTTTCCTGGTGCTTACCTTATTAGCACTTTCCTTAAAATATTAACTGGATTGTGGGCCTATGCCTTCGGGGCTGTGGTATTACATCTTGATGGTTTACTGGGCCGTTCTTAATTGATGAGAAGTTCTATTTTATATTCTTCTTAATCATTGAAAATTTCTATTTTAGATTAATAGGTTTATATTGTTAACAGTACCTAGAGCCTATTAAATTAACTCATACATAGCTCTAGAGAAATTAATTTGGAAATAATTTTCTATTTAGTAATGATGATCTTTTGACTGAGACTAAGAAGAAAATATCGAGAAGTGTAAGAAGGAAGCACTGAAGAGTAAGTGAGGGATGATATAAGATAATTTCTTCACGGTTCAAAAGGGCTGTATTGGCAGTATCACTAAAAAAAAGTGATCCCTTCAGCAAAAAAATATATTGAAACCATTATTATTTGAAAAACTCGATTGGAAAGTCTGATGATTTAAGTAAGTAAAGTAATCATGTTGATATCTTTTTAATTGGTACTTTCCTTTTACTTGATTATTAAACATCATTTACAGCTAAATCAAAAAAGCTTTGAGCAGCTTCCCAAAAAAGTTGCGCAACATACACCACAGAAAAATTGGGGGGGGGGCGAAATGCGTGAAGTCTTGAAAATATTCCAAACCTAGAGGAGCCTTTGTGGTTTGGTGATTATCATAAGAAGAATTCCAAACTGTTTCAATGATTCCATTTCATAATCCAAAATTAATTATGCGTCTATGATCCAGGAAATATCATCCATGTCCTTTAATTTTAGCAGGTGACAGAATAGGTTGTCCAGTGATAGGATTAATATATGAGAAAATTCCATAAGTAAAGTAAATGGAATCATTTGAGTTGGTGTGATTTTGGTTATGAAATCCAGAATGAGTGATTATAATCGCAACAATTTGGTATTCCAAGTCTCGTAGAAAGTTCATGATTTTTTTCAAAAGCTTTATTGAAGAGTTTTTTAAGTCTAAGAGCAAGAAATGAATTAAATGAAGGGAATGTATTCCATTTTCCAAAATCTATATCTAATTCACCACAGAAAAATAGGGGGGTTATTGCTAGAAATACCCCTTTTTTGAACTCCTTTGAGCCACAAATCTATGCCTGAATTATGCGCACATCATCACCATGGAGGAAATTGTTTGTCCTTACATTTAGTCAGAGATTTGTCACAATTCGAGCTCAAGATGAACCTAAATTGATTACCGTTTGATCTCTCAAAATCCTAATTTGATCATGAGTTGAACTCCCTTTGAGCTCACTTTGATCTAACATAAGCTTTTTCATATCCAATATGTCAACGATTCACTTTCAAAAAAATTTGTAATGAATTTCACATGGAATATCAGAACCCAAACCAGTAATTTTGAGTAAATGGCTCCTCAACATGATTAATCTACAATAAAATACCATCAAAATTCAATCTAATTACTGAAAACTTTTGGTAAAATGACTAATAGATATTTAAATTGGAAAATAATTAACAATTTCTCAATTTCAAATTCAAAATATAAATTCTTGTTTCAAATGTGAATTTTGTAGATTCCTCACCTTACTATATTATGAGTAATATTTGAGGTATTGTACACCTTTGTAAATATGGTGTTGTGCTGCTAGAAATTATCTCTGTTTGAAGTCAACTTTATTTAAGCTTGATTCCAGAATGATACATATTTTATAACTATTTTGAGAAAAAAGTCACTAGTAATGAATTTAGCCTTTTATCTGTCCTTTATTAAACCTCACTTAATCCTACTTAAATCCAAATTGACCCACAAAAACCTTATTCAAGATATTTTTTAGCCCAGGATGATTCAAGATTGGAGCAAAATATTATTTTACATATTCAATATGCCTATTGATTAAATTTCTTCAGGTTTTCTTAAAATTAACATTAACATTAACTTTCACTGGAAATATTAAACACAAATCTTGAAAATATTGTATGTGAAATCAAAATAAATCTAATATAATATGCTTACAACAAATTTTTTTTTCTGGATTTGTTGAAACAAAAAATTGTTCATTTGTGAAAATAGAAAAAATACTATCCATCCTGAATTTAGAATTTATTTTTAAAAATTTAATGACCCCTCACTTTCAAGTTTTTCATGTATTTCAAAAATATTATTTTGAATAATTTTGTGAATAGTTCACCTGAGCAATAAACCTTGGGGATATCAAAAACCAAAACATCAGCAAATTGAAATGTTTTTTATTGATATGAATGGAAATAATTATTGAAAAACACTATTAGAGCAAGTTTGATTTTGAACAATAGGCATAGTTTCTCATTTAAATTTCAATAAAAATAATTATTATTCTTACATAATTTGCAGTGGATACATTTGAGCTCAAAAAGAATTAAAATTGACAAAATAAGACTTCTATAATTCATATTCAAAAATGAAATCACCCTTCATTATATACCTGTAAACTAGTTTAAATTATATAATTTTAAAGTCAGTATATACTGATGTTATTTTTTCTTCTAAAAAAATTTATTATATAGATTAATAGTCATAAACAGTTGACATAGATGTTAATTTTATATAAGCAATCTTTAATGCATAAAATAATAAAACTATCTTTTATGTAAAAAGTAATGTAGAAAAAAAATATTATTATATTTTTGATGCACTATCAATAAAATTAAAGATAGAGCATATCAAAAGTTTAAACTAAATTTAAATTTTGATATCATCATTTTATTTAATTTTACTTGAGTAGAAAACAGATTTTAAATCTCAATATAATTTTAAATCCCATTAGTTTGTAGATTTCAACATTTGAAACTATCACCACACAATATGGGGGGCGGACTTGCTAGCGAGTCCGCAACCTTGGACCCAAACTCACCACAGATTGAACACACATTGAGCTATTGATAAAGGAACCATACAATCAGGGATGAACACCACTCAGCAGAACAGTTTTAGGTGGGTGTTCAAGTAGAGTTCAGTATGGATTCAGTCTGAGTTCAGTCTGAGTTCCATCTGAGTTCCATCTGAGTTCAGGTTGAGGACTTGCTAGCAAGTCCACCCCCTATATTGTGTAGTGTATGAAATAAATATTTATGAAAGAATTTTACAATATTTGCCCTTCTAAAAACGCATAAATCCAACTTCAAATCTTCTAACCTTCATAAGTAACCACAATGCATTCTGAAAATACTCTATATTTAAATAATTAAAGGTAAATAAAATTATGTTTTTATTTTTTATTTCAATTTTTGATAAATAATATATATATATATAATTGCTTAAAAAGTCTAAGAGGGAACTTAATAGTGGTTTTGTAATTAGATATATAGATTCAACTTTCAAAAAATTGGTTTGGAATAAATTAAAAAGACAAAAAGGATATATATTGATGAAAGAATACTGATTTAGGTTCTCTTAAAATTTTATTAACCATTTTTATGGAATATCAATCCATGGTTAATATTCTTTATAATATTATCATAGAATTTTTTCCTTTTTTAATATAATGTTTTTCTATTGTGTGGTATGTAGTTTAAGATAATTTTAAAAGATTTATTGAAGATATATATACCAGACACAGTATAATCTGTAGATTTATAACTATAACTTACTTTTCTGATGTTTTAAATCATTGATAAGTAGCATACGCATTACACAAGTAAATAATTATAGTCCCTGGAAATAAGTCCTTGTGAATTTCAAATTTTTTTTTATTCTTAAAATCATTATTTAAATAAACTGAAAATTTTTTCAATCATTGGCTGAAAGAAGGATTTTCAAAATCTTTTTTTGTATTTATAAAAGTTTCAGTTTTTTTTCATTTATCAAATATAATGAAAATTTGAAAATTTTAACTTCAAACTAGTGATCATAGCAAAGTAATACTGGAACAATCAGATAAAAAGGGTGGAATAAAGTCATAGCACAACAGGAAATAATACAAAATTGTTGATTTTTGGCTCACAAAATTCAACATATTTTTGACATATTTTTCCACCTTTAGATAATGTTTAGTGGATTTTAAAATTATTATAACAAACAAGATTAACAATGTTTTTGATTTTTTTAACAAATATAAATATTGTTGGATCATTTTTTTAAAAAATATGACTTGTTTTTATGCTTTGTCTACAATATTTAGTAGTTTTTTTTTGCAGAAACCAATTGTTTTGATATTCTATTTTTGAATTTTTTAAGATAGTTCATTTCATTAAAGTTTTGTATCAATTTTTCATTAAAACATCTTTTTTTGAATCTAAAGATTTGGTTTTGAAAAAATATATTTTTTTATGTCAATTGACTCATTCTTTTTGGATTGATTAATTATGTTAAAATTGGGATCGCTTATTTCTAGTGAGTGTACATCATAGTTGGTTTTCAAATCAAAGATTAATAAATGTTGAAATTTTTTAAAATTCTAAATATCTTTTAAACCTTTTTTATTTTAATAATTTTTAATGTTATGTAATCATTCTATGAGTAGAACACAATTAAAATCAGATAATAGTACATTGCTGTCAATTTATAATACTAAAACTCTATTCTACTTGAAGCCATGTAAACTAATGCTTAGTATCACATATAAGAAACTCAAAATTTTCAAAATTCATCTTTCCAACTTTTTAAACATGATAAACATTAAAATATATTTTTAGAATAATTTTCTAATTGGTTTCAAATACAAGAAAACAATGACCTAAATTTATTTTAATACTTAAACCATTCTGAAGAGTGAATTTCACAATCCTCTAAGTAACATATGGTTACCATTTATACACATATGCATGATTTCTCCTTTTGTTTAATTTTAGTTGAATCTAACACCACACAATATGGGGGGCGGACTTGCTAGCAAGTCCGCAACCTTGGACCCAAACTCACCATAGATTGAACACACATTGAGCTATTGATAAAGGAACCATACAATCAGGGATGAACACCACTCAGCAGAACAGTTTTAGGTGGGTGTTCAAGTAGAGTTCAGTATGGGTTCAGTCTGAGTTCAGTCTGAGTTCCATCTGAGTTCCATCTGAGTTCAGGTTGAGGACTTGCTAGCAAGTCCACCCCCTATATTGCGTAGTGTAAAAAGGAAAATCTCATGTTGAATATCAGCTATATATAAACTGCTTATATTAAAAGCTAATATTTCATATGAGAAAATTGTTATTGAGTTTGGAAACATTAATAAGTGTTGGGAATTATATTTGAGCCATTTATTCAAGTAAATAAAAAATGATGACCTTCTAAATATTTCATATATATATATATATATATATATATATATAATAAAAATTAATTATATAGTAGCATTTAACCATGGTTTTAAACTAATGTCATATAAAAAAAGGGATTGAATTAAAAATTACAGTAAAGAAAATAAAAATAAGTTAAGTTAATATTCTTGTTTATATTTTCATATTTTTGAAAAGGCTTATTAAGGGAGAAAATTATTTTATTTTAGAGTACAAGAATTTCTAGATAAAAATCTTCACAATATATTTTGACCCTCTCAAAAAGAAAACTCTAAAAATTTTGCTATCACAATTTATATACTTGTTAAGTAATAGAAAATGGTGTAGTGTCTTTGAAAATGAAGCTTTAGAAAATTAAATAAACTTTTTAACTTTATAATATGATTTTTTAAACAATAAATCATGTATTCCAAAAAAATTATATATCTTACAATCAAGATAGCAGTATTAATTAAGCAACTCTAACAACTTTTAAAGAAAACAAGAAAAAAATAACAAGTAAAATGCTTAAGTTATTTTTAGAATTTAAGGAAACTTTATAGCTCTTCCTGTAAACTAGCCTTAAAGCAGGTTTAGATTTAACATGTGTAAATTCATACATAGTATCCTTGAATCATGAGAACAGAATAAAATTTATGTAGTTTTATTTTATTAATTTAGAATAGTATTTTTATTTTTGGCTTTTTCATTAGTATAACTATATATTTTTTAACTTTTTTTGTTTTTTAGAACATAAGTTCAAAGCTGCCCATCACTACTTCAAGTTGAAGCTCCATATGATATAATAAATAAATGATATATTATAATGATTTTTTCTAGAGACTTTTCAAAAATGGTGATTAAGAATACTAATTATAATTTTTTTAAATTTTTATTATTGTTCTATCTCTTGAAAAAAGATGGCCATATCTCAATTTAAATAGTTTTTCTTCAGAAAAATTTATTCATGATCTAAATAAAATGCATCACTATTAACTAGATGTTATTATAAAATTTTACCAATTTTTTTATCTGAACATAGTTAAAAGTATGTATAAATTAAAGTGTTTTCACACAGTCTTTCTATTATTCCACCATTAATTTCACATTTAGATTTCATTATAATTGTAAAATAAGGTTTTAAATAATTTTAATAATACCTTAATATTTAATAATTTAGTTACATAGTAGATTTTTTATACTTTTTTTTATATGAGCCTTATTATATAAACACCACTTTTAGATTTTATCCATTTTGAAGTCTGATAATTTAAATTTTCGTTTAAATACCCAAATTATATAAACACCACTTTTAGATTTTATCCATTTTGAAGTCTGATAATTTAAATTTTCATTTAAATACCCAAATTATATCAAAAAAAATTCAAAATTATATTTTTTTAAAGTACTCTTTTTGATAAACATATCATTTCTTATAGGTTATTTTTAAACTATTTATTTTAAATAATTACCCACTCATTTATGGTCTTTTATTGTTGTTAATTACATCCAGACAGAATAGGGATACTCTCATATTATATTGGAGTTTTAAGTTAAAAACTAAATACTAGTGGCTTGTATTAAATATGAAGTTGTAATAACTAAGTTGAACAATAATTAATGATTAAATGGCATTGTATATTACAAATTTTATTGAGTGTATATAAAAATAACACTCAAGAAATATATATAAGATATACATATAAACATTGAATATCAAAAATGAAGTACATATCAACTTGGTCTTTTTTTATGATTTTCAAATGTACTTAAATTGACATTAATATTGCAAATTCAAATTTTATATCAAATATAACAATATTATTATTTCAATTTTAATTATTTTACAAAAAATTTGAGTTACAAAGTAATTTAATTCAGTATTTAATGAATGTTTTTGAAAAATGTTTACAAAAATAGTAATAACCCCTCATAAAAAATATAATTTTTTTTACTTACAATTTGCACAGTATTTCTAGCCTTAATATATTGTTATTCCTCAAACAAAAATATTTTTTAAATAAATTTAAAATTTTTTTCATTATTTAATTACAAAATGTCAAATTTAAAATTTATTTTACCTTACTAAAAAATTTAGTTGAAAATTTAACTTTGGATTTCCAAAAAATTAATTTAAAAGTCAAAATTTAAAAAACAAAATTTTAAATATAATTATGAGAAAGGGGTAAATAAAATTTATAATATTCAATAAAAAAAATTTCATATATTTTATGGTGTTTGAATTTTTAATTTAATGTATTAAAAAATTATTATTAAATAACTAAGCCAAGTGAAATTGGCTTGGGTTTTTGGTATCACTAGCATTTATTTTTTTTCTTATACTCACGTTTTAATTTTTTTTTGTTTTGTTTTCTACCTTTCTCATTTTTTTATGATTTTTAATGTTTTTAAGACGGAAGTTGCTTTCAAACAACTTTGGTCTAACTTGTCTCTCACTTCCCCACCAGATTGCACCTGGTGGGGAAAATTGCTTTCATTTTAGAAACCAAAGTCCCTTTCAGGGACTTTGGTTTCTCTGTGTGCATTGCACAGTCAGAAAAAAACTGGCTGTGAAATGCACTTGTCACGCGCCACGTGACACTCAAGTCAAAAGCAGCTCATTAAATCAATAATACAGAGGTCTAAATCCATACTCGAAGCTCAGAAAGCAATTCTACATAGCAACTGCGACTTTCCTTTGTGTACTCACTATTTAACTGCGCTAGTCTAAACTCTAAATCAAATTAGTCAATCTCTCAATAGTGTGTGTTAGTCTTTTCCTCAATAAGCGACGCACAGTGCGATATTCAATGTGATAGTCTGCTAAAAGGTTTATTAAGTATCTGTGGATTATTAAAAGGGTAGTGATCATGGATGGAATGGTTAGTGGAGGATTAAAGGGTTGACAGATGTTAGTGAGGAGGGTCCAGGTGTAACGGGTGTATTTTTTAATGGTCTGTGGTGTGCCGAATAGTGGATGGGTATGAGGTCAATGCGAGGAGGAGTAAAGGATATAAAAGGGGTTGGGTTTTGGTTTGACATTCTTGAGAATTTAATTATAAAAAACGTATATATAGTTTATAGTGGTAAAGCTTCAGGTTAAATCCTTACTATTTTATCTTTCCTTATTTCCTCAGTAATCATTTCTAAATCTTAAATTTTTGATTATCGAATTTCCAACTCCTTGTGAGATCTTAAGTATCTTAATATTACCTTTAAATTATATTAGAATTCTTCTTGAACATATCTCAAAGCAGTAGCTCTTCCTTTGAGTCATCTTTGAATCACTTCCTCGAACATTTCTTCTGTGCTTCGAAGAAGTTTATAAACTCCTCCCTCCATCTAACTTCCAGAAACACCCTTGACCTTGTGCGTAGGTTGTCTGGTGACAGTATAATTTAATTCTCTGTAGTTCTCATTCTTTGCACTACTACATCCTTTCAGGTTTTTTTAAAATTCATAAAACTGCACCTGTTCAACACACTCCTCCTACAGGCGCTACTACTAGAGCTCGCGCCAGAGGCAGGCCAACAGCCACACGGCCTGTTTCCCGCACGCACTCCTTGAAACCTCTCAACCTTAGGAAACGGAAACATTCCGTCCAATCTGTAGAAGACATCCCCCAGGATTTTGATGATTCTAGCGAGGAAGAAGAAGTAGAGGATACGATGCATGAGGCACCATCCGCCCCTGCTACTCACCCTTCTCGTCAACCTTCAGAACCTGGACCATCTAATTTGCTGGAGGACTTCATGAGACTTTTCATTAAAACCCTTTCCAATCCAAAATCTTTGGAGGGATCTAAATTCAAAACTCCTTCCATGAAATCTCCTGATAAATTTGACGGAGAACATCCAGACAGATTGCGGCCCTTCTTGCAAACCTGCAAGCTCCTGTTCCATAATGACCCTCAAACCTTCAATAACAACCAATCAAAGGTTGTTTACGCTTCTTCATTTCTAGCCGGAAAAGCAGAAAGATGGTTCGAACCTTATCTTCTCATTCTCTCTTTGACAGAAACCCACTTACTTATTGATAACTGGGAAGAGTTTGAAGACAAACTCTTCATGTTGTTCGGTGACCCTAATGAAACTGACAACGCAGAAATTGAACTTGATTTTCTTTTCATGAGTGATAATGGTAAAGCCTCTGAATATATTTCAAACTTCAGAGCACTCCAAACTCGAGTAGGTTGGAATGATGCTGCCCTAAAGTATCATTTCCAAAAAGGACTTCCTTTGAGGATTTTGGATCAATTAAATCTTCATGGTCAGAAGATGACTACCTTGACAGATTTAATGGATTGAACCCTCAAACTCGACGGCGTTTACCAAAGACGACTACAACATTGTTGATATGCCAACAAATCTCAAGGTTTAAATTTTAAATTGGGACCTTCTTCACACCCACGGCCAACTCAATCCTCCTCGACTCAATCCAAATCAAATAAGGGAAAGGACAAACCTCAACCAAAAAGCTCGACCCCAGGAGATATCAGCAAAATACTGGATCCTAAAGGGGAACTTAAAGAAGCTGAGAGGAAGAGAAGAGTGAATAATGGGTTATGTATGTATTGTGGGGGTAAGCAGAAGCTGGAAGATTGTGTAAAGTTGAAGGAAAGAGAAGGTACTAGTTTGAAGTCAAAAAACTAGTAGATAGTTTACTTGTGTGCAAAGCAAACCATCTTATCTCTCCCAGTGCACAGAATCTCCATGTCTTAAGGACTGGAGTTGCCTTAAATCACTTAAGATTCATTCTTTTTAAGGAGGATATCCCCTTCAGTTGTCTTATAGACTCTGGAGCTTCAATTTTTTTTTAGTTTATCTTTTTCCAAGAATTTACAACTGACATTTACAGATATTGATTGAACTCCATTTTACTTGGTCAAATCAGAGGAACCCAAATTATGGGTAAGTAAGAAAGTTTTATGGGTTTTCAACTTTTCAAACTTTCCCCCCTTTGAGTGGGAATTATCAGTCTTGGACGCCCCAAGGATGGACGATACCATTCTTGGCCCTGACTTTTTAACGCATCGGAATCCTGAAATTGATTGGACATGGGGATTGATCACCCCACGTACTAAGTATATTTCTGATTCTTCAATGCAGGTCAATAGGGAGTTAAACAACCTGCCTGACAATGTCCTGCTAGAAGACAAATCTCTTCCAGATGACTTGAAAGCATCTGATCTTTCTCTGAATGAGAAATTGGTTAACCCTTCTAGCTTTATGACTTCACTCGAAGAGGATTTAAAATGCCTCAAAGTAGTCAAATTATGCTCTCTCAATACAGGTCTTACCTTGACAGATCCTCTGAAGATGATGAGGACAACCAAAACAATGTTGAAGCCATTAAATCAACTCTACCAGAAATCTATCATGATTTCCTCAATGTTTTCTCAATCCGCAAGGCCGATAAGTTACCACCTCATTGACCCTACGACAATCAAATAAGTTTAATAGGTCTAGTACCTCTGGCAGGTCCTGTCTATTTGTTGTCTAAGGACAAATCTCAAGTTCTTTGAGACTACATTTCAGAGAATGTAGCCAAAGGTTTCATCAGAGCCAGTAAATCTCCAACTGGCTCCCCTGTTCTTTTTGTAAAGAAAAAGGATGGTAGCCTTAGGTTGTGTGTTGACTATAGAAAGCTCAACACAGTCACTAAGAAGAATGCATAACCTGTTCCTCCTATGTCATTGATTCTTACCCTTTTCAATGTTGCTAATTTCTTTTCTAAAATTAATCTTAGAGGAGCTTATAATCTTATTCGCATTGCGGAAGGTCATGAACCACTGACTGCAATGCGCACTAGATTTGGTATTTTTGAATATTTATTATGCCTTTTGGATTGTGTAATGCACCATTGACTTTTCAAACTTTTGTCAATGACATCTTTCAAGATGTTGTCTAACAAGTTGTTGTCGTCTATTTAGATGATATTTTACTTTTCTCGAAGACACTAAATGAACATATTCATCATGTTTGACAGGTTCTAAATCAACTTCAAGATCACAGTCTCTACGCCAAGCACAATAAATGTGAATTCCATCTAAAATCAAATGATTTTTTGGGTTTTAATTTATCCACTGATGGTTTAGACATGGACAACAAAAAGGTCCAAAAAGTCCTGGAATGGCCTGAGCACAAAACTGTTAAATCCTTACAAGAATTTTTGGGTTTTGCAAACTTCTATATAAGATTTATTAAAGATTACTCTAAAACTATTTCCAGTCTTACTTCTCTTCTTAGAAAAGATATTCCTTTTGTTTTTACTTCTACAGCACAAAAGGAATTCGAGGCATTGATGACTGTGTTCACCACAGCTCCAATTCTTCGACACTTTGATCCTTCTGCTTTGACAATGATCGAGACAGATGCAAGCAATTATGCTATCACAGGGGTCATTTCTCAATAAAACCCTGAAACAAAATTGTTTCATCCTGTTGCTTTTGAGTCATGCAAACTCATTGCAGCAGAATTAAATTATGAAATTCATGACAAAGAGCTTTTAGCTATTATTCATTGTCTTAAAAAATTGCGCTCTTTTCTTCTCAGCTTAGATAGTCCTTTTAAAATTCTAATATACCATAATGCTTTGAAATAATTTATATCTTCTAAAGTGTTAACCAGCATTCAAGCCAGGCGGGCTGAATTTCTGTCTGAATTTCCTTTTTCCATTTCCTATCGCCCAGGTAGGAAATGCATTGTCCCAGATATCTTGTCACGTGGGGAAGACATTTACCCACAGCGGTATGGTAAGGTAAACTCTTACAGTCGCCTTGCTGTAAGCAGAATCCGGAGGAGATATGTGGATTTAGCTGAAAACCCCGTCCTTCCAATAAAAATAACAAAATGGGAATTCTAAATCACTAAGCTAACCAGTCTACTTGGATCTGATTGATAAAAATAATGAAACTCTAAATTATTTAACGCTTATTGAGATTAAATGATTGTGGCTGTTGAGAAAAGAAATACTGATAACAACAATTAAGGTGTACCAGTGAAAGATCTGTAAAGATTGTCTTTTATGTTTTTATTATAATTTGAGTTTTTATGAGACAGCAATAATCAAGTCCCAGTGATGTAGACCTTTCTAAAGATACCCTGTATGAAGTGTGATTTAAATTGTTGAGTAGTATTTCTAAATGTTATATATAAAATATAGAGTTATAAGGGTATTAAAATTTTATTTAATTTGTTGAGTAATAAAAAATGAGACCGTGGTGGTTAAAGATTAAGCTGTATGTTGTCTGATTGTAAGATTCCCCCCAATTTTGAGTCTGAGAAGCTCTTAAGTATTCCTAGTCATGTGCATAAGTTTTCCCCTCCAGAGTTCTCCCAGAGTCAATCCGGAGCCTCCGGAGTCCGTACGGAGTCCAAACAGAGTCCGTCCGGAGTCCAAACGGAGTCTGTCCGGACCTCCGGACTCAATTAAAACCTTTTAAACTGTAATAAAAAATCTAGAAAAATTACACATGATAGAGCCACTTCCCCTTTACATTCCCAACTAAATTTCGTAGCCTGCGCAGCTCTTATCTCCCTGTGAAAATTCATCAAAGTTAAGTATTTTTCTAAAAATGTAAATATTTCTATAAAACTTTAAAATTCATTTAAAAATATAAGAAAAATAGTAAAAATTCTGGGAAAATTTCCCAAGGTTCTTGAGTGACTCGACTTGATTCTCATAAATTTTTCCAACTGTAAAAATAATTCTTCTCTGTAAAATATATTGTTTTTGCGTAGGCATTTGCTTTTAACCAATTTCTTTATATTTAAAACTCAAATAAATTAAATAAAACCCTTTTATAAAAAATTATAGCACTAATCTTGCATGCTGTAATAGCTCCATTTACCTACTTAGGTGCCATACTAAAATTTAGGCTACCACAGCGGGTGGACGCATTTGCTGACAAGAACCCAGCAAATGTGAAATCAATTTTCAATGAATCAATGTTAACAACTCATCAACTTTATTCGTTGACAATTCAATCTTTTCAAAATCCACTATCCAACATCCTTGAAGCTCAGTCGAAGGACAATTATTTTATAGGTTTAAAAGACAAAATACTCTCGAAGCAAGGGGCCAAAAGATTTAGTATTGAATCAGGTCTATTAGTTTTCAAAGATAGAGTAGTCATACCCGACAACAATGAAATAAAATTATGGATTTTCAATAGTCGACATGATTCTCCATTAGCTGGATATTTTGGGGTTGATAAAACCTACCAGTTAATAGCAAGGAAGTTCTTCCGGCCAGGAATGACCAGAGGAATCAAGGCCTATATAAGAGCTTGTTACAAATGTAATAGGAATAAGGCTCCCTGTCACCGGAAGCATGGGTTGCTTCAACTGCTTCCTATTCCCTCTAAACCTTGGGAATCTTTATTGATGGATTTCATTTCTCAACTCCCTTTTTCTAATAATTTTGATGCTATATTAGTAATGGTAGATAGATTTTCAAAGATGTCTATTTTCATTAAAACCACTACTACTGCTACAGCAGAAGATTCGTCAAAATTGTTTCCAGAATATGTATTTTCGAAACATGGCTTACCTAATGATATATTTTTTCAGATAGAGGCTCATTATTTGTATCCACATTCTGGACTCAATTTTGTCAACAACTCAATGTCATGAGGAATCTCTCCACGGCCTATCATCCTGAAACCAATGGGCAAATGGAAAGGGTCAATCAAATCCTTGAACAATACCTTTGAATGTATTTCAGTTACCAACAAGCCAATTGGACCACATGGTTACCATTTACCGAATCCGCTTATAATAATCAACTCATTCGTTGACACAACAATCTCCTTTTGAAACTGTTTATGGAAGACATCCTCGATTCAACTCAATCCACGTAGGAACTAGTCATCCTGCTGAACATTATCTTTGAACCATATCACGACTCCAAGAAGAACTAAAATCAAATTTGGAATTAGCAATTCGAAGGTACAAGGAACAGGCCGACAAACATCGACAATCTGCTCCTTCTTTTAAACCAGGCGACAAAGTATGGCTTGATGCACAAAACATTTGAATGACTCAACCATCAAATAAACTGGCTGAAAAATGCTTGGGACCATTTGAAATCGACTCTGAAGTCTCTAAAACTGCATTTTGACTCAAGATACCTTCTAAATGGCAGGCTATTTACCCTGTTTTCCACATATCTCTCCTGGAACTGGCTTGAGAAACATACCCAGGCAGGAACCAACCTCCTCCGGAACCAGTCAAAGTAGAAGACCATCTAGAGTGGGAAGTAAGTTTTATCCTTGATTGAAGAATGCACAAGGGGAAACTTCAATACTTTTTGGAATGGGAAGGCTTCCTCGATGATTCAGACAAAACATCCTGGGAACCAGCCATCAATGTTTCTAACACCCCCAAACTCCTAAAATCTTTTCATCTTAAATATCCTTCAAAACCAAAACCTTAAAACTCTCTTTTATTTTTTTGCCTCTCTCTTTTTTTTCTTTTCTTTCTCTTTTCCTTCCTCTATTTAAAATCTAAAACAACTTTACCTCTAAAATTTCCTTATTCTTTGTTTTCTTTTCTTCTTTCTTCTTTTTTCTTTCAAAAGTTTTTCAACCTTCTTTAAAATAAATAAAAATAAAATTAAATAAAATTTAATTAAAATTAAATTAAAGTAAATTAAAATTAAAATTAAAACAAAACAAATTAAAAATTTCATAAAAACCTTTTAAAATCTCTTTAAAATTTCTTTTCTTTTCTTTTCAAATTTTCTATATACATTCTTTCCTTAAAAATTTCTTTTCCGTGAACTACCAAAATTTTTCACAAACTCAATACAACAATCTTTCTCAAGGTTCACTTCAACCTTTAAATCTCTCTTTTAAAAATTCTTCGAACAAATTACTTCTTTATTTCAAATTCTTTTCAAAAATTATTTCTTCTCTTCTTTTCTTTCTTTCTTTTTAAATAACCAAAAACCTCAACAAATAAAATTTCATGAATAAAAATTTTTTTTTTTCTCTCATAAAATTTTCAGTTCAAAATTTGTTTCAATCAACTATATTTTTTTCTCTTCTTCTTCTTATTTAAAATTTATTTTTCTTTCTTTTAAAAACTTAAAACTAATTTTTTTTTCCTCAATTAAATATTTTTCCTTTCAAAATTTCAAAACCAAATTTAAATATTCTTTCTTTCTTCCTTTTCTTTTTCTCTCAAAATCTTATAAAATAAATATTAAAATTTTGATTAAAACAACAAAATAAAATAAATAAATATACAAATTGTTTCTACTTTTCTTTTCCTCTTTCTTTCTTCCATTTTAAATTTTTTCCTGTATTTTCTCTCAAACCAATTTTTTCATCTTCTCCAAAATCACCCTTATTTCCTTCCTACATTTCTCAAAAACCTCCCCCTCTCCTACCGGCACCACTTCCTTGATCTCCAGCAATTCTTCAGCCACGTCAAAGGAGGAAGCATTGATAATCTTGTTGACATGGCCTCTGAACTCTTCAATAAACCTAGCTCATTGACCCTGGCGAGGTTTTTTCAACCATACCTGGTCAAGAGTTTTTTCATTATCCTTCCTCAAGGCAATCACTGGTAAATTTTCTTCAGTAGGGATCAATGGCGCCACTTCCACAGCAGTGGTTCCCACAATAGGAGCTCCCACACTTGAGGCTTCCACAATAGGGGCTTCTGTGATGACATCTGAATTCTAAGACATGTGGTCATCAGTAAAAATTTTTTCTTTGGAAAAACAAAAATAAAATAAAATAAAATAACAGCAAACTTACTTCAAATATCAGATCAGCCTCTAGAAATAACTTTGATGTGACTTCTACTGTCACTTCTTTTTTTTCTTTGTCATCTTTAATGACCATCCGCCGCCTCTTCAGCATTCACCTTGAGATGGGGACTTCCTCCTCATCTTCCTCCACCAATTCCTCCACCTCCTCTTCTAACCTTTGTTTTTTACCCATTGCTTGTGTTACCCAGGTTGCCACGGTGTCCTCGACTTCCTCCTCAACTGCTTCTGATTGATCATCCCCGATTGACACATCCCATATATCTTCTACCACCTCTTTGGTCTTAGTAAATCTTTGTTCAATGTCAGAGTTTTTAGATAAAGCATTGCATGTCACCCATCTCCATTGGCAAAACTTGCATTTCTGGCGAGGACCTCAAGTAGCTGTGCTTTCAACACAGAAGTATTCCATTGAATCACAAGCTGTGCATGCTTGGGAGTACTGTTGGGTAGCAAGCCCACCATCCGCTTTGGGGTGAGGAGGTGTGGGAGTCAGAGTCGGGCAAGCTGACATAATAATAATAATCAAGAATTCAATAAAGGTAAAATAGTGTGGTAGGTATATGTCTCACGCTCAACAGAGCTCCTTTTTTTACAATCGGGCATCTGTCACGCACCACGTGACACTCAAGGCAAAAGTAGCTCATTAAATCAATAATACAGAGGTCTAAATCCATACTCAAAGCACAGAAAGCAATTCTACATAGCAACTGCGACTTTCCTTTGTGTACTCACTATTCAACCACACTAGTCTAAACTCTAAATCAAATTAGTCAATCTCTCAATAGTGTGTGTTAGTCTTTTCCTCAATAAGGGACACACAGCGCGATAGTCAATGTAATAGTCCGCTAAAAGGTTTATTAAGTATCTGTGGATTATTAAAAGGGGTAGTGAGCATGTACGGAATGGTTAGTGGAGGATTAAAGGGTTGACAGATGTTAGTGAGGAGGGGGTGTATTTTTTAATGGTCTGTGGTGTGCAGAATAGTGGATGAGTATGAGGTCAATGCGAGGAGGAGTAAAGGATATAAAATGGGTTGGGTTTTAGTTTGACATTCTTTAGAATTAAATTATAAAAAACGTATATATAGTTAATAGTGGTAAAGCTTCAGGTTAAATCATTATTATTGTATCTTTCCTTATTTTCTCAGTAATCATTTCTAAATCCTAAATTTTTGGTTATTGAGTTTCCAACCCTTTGTGAGATCTTAAGAATCTTAATATTACCTTTAAATTATATAAGAATTCTTCTTGAACGTATCTCAAAGCAGTAGCTCTTCCTTTGAGTCATCTTCAAATAACTTCCTCAAACATTTTCTCTGTGCTCTGAAGAAGTTTATAAACTCCTCCCTCCATCTTACTTCCAGGAACACCCTCGACCATGTGCATAGGTCGTTCGGTGACAGCACTGCATGCAGCACATGCAACGCGCATCGCTGCTACAAGCAATGCCTGTTGCATGCAACGTGCATTGCATGTGCTGCCCATATCTCATGCAGCTAATTTCAACTCAGCTGCATGAAATATGGAAGCGAGTGTGCAACACACGTTTCTTGCAGAAGAAACGTGCGTTGCATACAGTTTTGGCCACCTCCCAGCCTAGTTAATTGGCTGGGAGGGTGGTGAATGTAAAAACAAGCAACCAAAGTTGCTTTTAGCAACTTTGGTTTCCTGAAACAGACACTTCCAGCCAGGGGAGACCTGGATGGAAGTACTAAATTAAAATGTAAGGGACCCAAGCCAATTTCAAATGCTTGGGTCATAAATCAAGGCTTCTAAAAAGAAGCCAGTAGAAATCTGGATGCAATAAAAGTAATTTTTTTAATTAAAATACATAAATAAATAAACATGTGTACAAATAGGATATACATTGCTCTACAGATGGTTAGAAACGGCCTTAAATTGTTACACATAGAAACATAATCAAATTTTTCTGAAAGCTACATTGGTCATGTTTTGATATTTCAAGCCAAGTAGGATCAGGAAAAAGGTCAAGGCAAAAAAAATGCACAATTAAAAATCTATAAATTTAATATGGTGGGGAGGTTCATATTTTAGAAATATGTGGTGCACATTATAGTTCCTTTTAAAAAAAATTAAAAATTAAATAATTTTGATGCAATTTAAATTTAAATGTGATGAGTGTATGTTTTTTAGCTACATGAAACATGGTACCTAGAATTATGTGGTGTTGTTTTTTTTAGATGTGAATTTCAGCGTTCCATAAATCTTCATCTGTACAACATGCAGCCAAGTAAACTCTTGCTGGAATTAGTATATGAATAGGAAAAAATGATCATGCTGCGTACAGTGCCTTGGCAACATTATTCTTGGAATTTAGATGAAGTTTATCATATGACTGGGAGAGCTTCATTTTTTTGAAAAAGAGATCAGTGAAAATTCATGATATCCACATCTGTTTGCCATGGAGCTTATTGTTTGTTTCTCTGTCTCACTTAACTTTTTCAAAAATTATCAATCATATTTTTGCTTTATCATTTTGATTTATTGGTACTATTTTCTTGACCTTATCCGATTACCAGTAAGCAAATTTTTCTTGAAAATGCATCTCATATCATTTTGGTTTGTTACTCTTTATTACACTTTTTACAAGTTAATCTAATGTTTCTAATTTGAAATTTATTTTTAAGGTATCTTTTACTGTACCCTTTCAAATCAGTATCAAAAAATTCTTTTTCAGCTAACTTAAGGTTTCTTTATCTGTTTGTCAATTTACTTTTCTTTATTCCTTATCAAAAATGTGCAATTTATTTTTTAAAAAAGTGATTATAAAATAAATGTTATAATTAATATTGTTCAATCAGCTACAAATGGAAGAAGATTTTATAGACACATAAGTTTGTGTTTTGCTTATCATTTTTCTAAATTTCTTAAATACTATCTCAACCATTATATTATTAATATGAAAAGTAAAACATCATCTCGTACTTGCTAAAAGCATAAAGGATAATGTTTTGCTTTTCATAATAATAATTAGAATGATTGTACTTTACCTTTAATTTATTGATTCTTAAGTTTTATTAAAGTCTCATACTTGCTGAAAGCATACAGGACAATGCTACAATTTAAAAATTAATAATTTATTGAAGTATAACTTTCTAATTCAATATATTAGTCAGAGCAAAAATTTTCATTTTATATATGTGGATATGATAATTCTGTAAATTTTTTAATATTACTAGCATATTGGAGTTATACTTTTATTATATTATTAATATTAAGTGTAGAGCCAAATCTCTTACTTGCTGAATGCATACAGGATAAAGCTATACTCTTTATATGTATAATTTAATAAAGTATACCTTTGAAGCACATTATTAATATTTGAAATAAAGAAAAAGTATATAAATTTACAAATATGTAGATATACTAATTTTATATTTCTAATATTGAAGATATGATAAAGTTAAAGGTATCATTGACTGATAATTAAAATTCTGTAACTAGTTTCTAATTTTTAATTTTTTTCTATTTTAAATCAAAATTTAATTCTCTTAGGATAGAACCATCAATGAGTAACAATTTGAAAAAAAATGGCCAGGGAAGAACTCTAACAATAGGTGGGCGAAAGACATTGCTACCTGAATGAAACTTGTAAATGCTCTTGGAATGGATACAAATGGGAAGAATTCACATTTCCATGCATGATATTATGCAAATAAGATGACAGATTGCAATAATTATTACAATTTTTTTCCTGGTTGTAGTACTTATAAACTAAAATGTGTCTTAATACCTAATGTTCTTGTGCAGAATTTTGAAATTTGTGAGCTCAAAGAACTAGATATGTTAGAAGCTACAGTGCAATGCATTAAGGATATTACTTACTGTGAATATGAAATTACAAATAATGGTTATCATCAAAGAGCTGGTGGTTTTAGAAACATGTTTGGCAGTGGCTTTATTTTAGATAGGAAGAAATCTCTATACATTTGTAAGTATCACTTTTTTTAATTTAAATACTGAATTTTTGAATGCTTTTAATTTCATATGAATACACTGATAATATTGTACGCACAGATGAATATAAAAAACAAATGAAGAGGATTGCAATGTACTTTGAATATTTTTTTAAAAAAATATCATATGTAAAGTACAACGAGGAAACTAATCTTTGTGCAAAACTTGGTATTCCTGGATTTTAAAAAGTTTATAGTGAAGAAGAGGGTGTACCATTTGCTATTAATTTAACTTAGACATCTGGAGCAAACGGTAAAGGGTTCTCCAATGAGGTTCATCGTGATAAGGATGCAAGTGAGTATACTTTACGAATATTTTTTTCCTAAAGATACAGAAAAAATACCATTCATATGAAGTACAATAAGACCCAACCACGACAAACAGGTGGAGAACTTATGTTTCTCAAAATTTGAAAAAAAATCAACTTTGAAGTGACTAATGGAATAACAGTGACGTTATGGCCTGCCAATCAACTGAGGCAATATACCTCAAGATGTCACAAATTCCTGGCTTCATGAGGAAAGGTTCTTCTATTCAAATCAGCACTAGAATTTTTCATGCTATATAAAAGTGTAATGTTTTTGATATTTATATTTCAGAGTACTTGGAAATGAAAGAATAAAAAGATAGGTATAAATATTTGATTAGTGCTTTGAGAGTTTTTTTAAAGAGTTGACATAATAGAGGAAGAAATAAAATCAGCAAAGTATTATTTATCTGATGTTAAGACAAATCTAAAAAATTTTGATAATTAAATATTAAAAATTTATATCATATATACACAACTTAATGCGAAATTAAACTTGATAAATACTGGAAGTAGCTGTAACATTTTCAGTTTTGATGATTATAGTATTATCTATATTTTTTATTTGTGAAATAGAATAATTTTTTTCATAATATTATAAGAAATTTTGATTTAATTTTGAGGAAATATATAAGTTGTGAAATCTTTAAATGTCATTTTTATTAAATTGGTATCAAAGTTTCTAAAATAAAAAACTATAATAAATAATTTAAAATATATATGCCAAAAAAATGTGCTTTTAATGCTACCAAATTAACTGTATAGTATTTTAGGTCAAACAGGCTTATTAATAAAAAAGTTAATAATAAAGAGTTGATAAAAGAAGTTTGAATCAAAAATAGATTAAATTGTATTTTTTTAAAAATACACACATTTAATTATTTAAGTTATTCTACTTCTGATTAAAAATGTTACAATCAATGAAAAAATTTGTAAAAATTAATAGATTATTCAATAGTAAAGGCAAAGTAACAAAAATAGAACAGTTATCATATTTTTATACAAACAATAAAAAATTTATGAATTTAGTACAATTTTTGAAATCATATAAGTAGATTTTAAATTCTTTGTTATTGCTGGACTTACAATAATTTTTTTTAATAATTAATTTAGAAAATCATGTCAAAGGTTCTTAATAAATTTCAAAGATGGTCACATGTTTGACGTATTTGAAGGAAAATAACTTGAATTATACAAGATAAATCATATACAAAGAACTTTATCTATTTACATGTTGGAATATTAATTTATTGAAAGGCTATGTTTAGCAAAAAAATGTGATACTGGCTGAATGGAGCCCAAGTGATTAATCAAATCTGCAGAAATAGCCCTAGCAATTCCTGGAGGACTTGGGGTATCAAATTTTAAACAAAATGGATCACACTTGCCTATAAATGGTTTTATTAATGTTAAAATATAGTTATTTAAATTTTTTCAAATTATTTTTTCCATCAAATGAATTTTTTTCATGTAAATTAAGAAACTTAATTTCTGAGATCACCTCCAAGAAATCAGCTGCTGAAGCCTATCTATGATCTTGAGAGCTCAGAAATAACCCACAGACACCATCGATTATATAGAATGTGAAAGATTGATATCAGTGGTGGGAGTATTCAGAATTTATGTTGTTTAGTGCAGCCTTTTGTTTCTGTTCCATTATAGTAAGTTGAGTATTTTTGTTTTTCTGACTCAATTTTTGAGCTTTGCTAGTCTTGTCACTTGATATTGTTGTAGCACAATATTTTGATTTAAGAATGATAATTTACATAATTATATCAATGATAATGTTGCTGATTTGAAGAAGAGTTGACATTGATATATCACGGGATTGAAGTGCAGTGGGACCAACTTCTAAGCCATCAGGAATTGGCCTGTTCAGATTTGAAAGGTGAGCTAGAAGCTGAAGACCACGTTCAATCGGAAAATCTGAGTTAATGTTTTGATGTTATGGAAGCTGGATGAATTCATGTGCGGTCAGATAAAGTGAAGATAATATAAGAGATACCCATGAAGAACGGAAGTGATCACTTGGGATCATTAATCTCATGAGCATTTGGATAAGATTGGATTCAGGGTGATCTGTTTTCTTTGTTGAGGAAAGAAATTCAGTATTTAAACCATCAGGATCACATAAATTTTCCTTTTTTTTGAAATCAATATTATTGAGTACCCATAGCTGTGAGCTATCAATCTCTAAATAAATATTTGCTACAAAAGGAAAAAAAAAGGAAAAGAAAAAATTTAAGACTAAAAATTATGGTAACTTACATAACTCAGAAAGTTTTGAAAGCCAATCTTCTCCACAAGATTTTTCCCAATGAAAAGTAAACATTGGAATATTTAACATGGGTTCCTCGGAAGAAGTAGAAGAGCGTAATTCAAGGAGAGTAACAATTTCCAAACACAACCTGAGGACCTTTGCCGTGCTGATTCTACCTTTATTAAAATTATGAATTTTACAGAATTCCTCCTGAAAATCAGAGTCTTTTAGAACTGAGGGTGAATAAGTTAGAGGTTTTTTTGATATCTTGATTAGAGTTGATTTTATTGGTAGAGAAGCTTTCAAAGTGGTAAAAGTAGGTAATTTAGGAGGTAATGGGTATTGCTTCTTAGAAATGAAGGAATTTGGTGATGAGCTGTTTGAATCATCATCTTTATCAAAAATATTGTCATGTCTTGAAGAAGATTTTAAAATTGCTTGTTTTGATGAGCAAGCATAGCTTCATATTCTGAAAGTTCATCATCCCTATTTTCATTGCTCTTTTCATCATCTTTATCAGGGAGAGGGCGTTTAATGATGGAACAATCTACAGTAGGTGAGTTTCTGGTACAAAATATCCAAGGAAAGATAAAAAGGTCAATATGTAAGCAATAAAAGAGATATATGATAGAATTTTAAAGATAAAAGAATAACAATAAAAAAAAGAAAACAAGAATATACTCATTAGTAAAGCCTTTGCTTTTTTTTGAGATTTATCATTTGATAAATCAGAAAAATAATTAGCAGAAGCCAGTTCATATGTTGAAAAAAAGAGGAGACTTGGGATAATTTCTTTTTCTTGGAGCAGATAACAGCTGTTTCAATATTTTCCTTAGAAGTTGAAGCATGAGTTGAAGCTGATGGTTCATCTGTCACATCATCATCCCTAATGACAATGACTTCATCAGGAGGAATCACACCCTCCTTGTAAGCTACAAATATATATGAAGAAAAAAATGTTAATAATCTTTTCTACTAATTTAAAAGGAGACAAAAAAAGTGAAGAACATACATTTTTTAAGGCTTTTCACATATTGGAGTAATTCTTTACAAGAGTTAGATAAATATGAAGGAGAAGGATTATTGTTCAGGATCTTGACAAGTTCTTCCGATTTATTTCTAGCCAATTCAAGTAAATTGTGATACTGAACTCTTGTTATTTCTTGCCTCTCATTGCTAAGTACAGGAGGGTTAGGTGCCATGCCAGGTGGCAGACATGGTGAAGCTAAAAATCTTCAAAGAGAGTATCAATATGAGAGTGGGATGGAAAACATTTGGGTGCTGGAAAATCAATTTTTCGAAAAAAAAGATATAGAACATAAGTGAAATATATAAATTAAGAGAGAGGTAAATGATACACATAGAAAGTGGAGGTGTAGGATTTTGAATAATAGACATATTGATTAATGAATATTAAAAAAAAGTATTCGATATCAAAAAATTATCATGTAACATAATGAATAATTATAAGAAACTCTATTCTATAAAATTGAAGTTGATAATTTAATAGGATAAAAAATTGAATAAGATTAAAATTAAAGTGAGGATGAAAGAAACAGAAAATAAAAATAGGGTTATTATATATTATTTGAGCTTTTTTTAACATGTATTATTCATAGTGGGGTAAACTAAGTAACATGCTATATCATAATCTGTTTATATTGTAGCAAAATTTGATAAAGCTAACAGAAAATACTAGGAATTCTTTGGGGACTTTTAGTGTGAAAAACAAATAATAACAAATGTATATCCCATATGCAAATTGCCACGGGTAAATACAAAATTTTTTAAATTAGAATTTACTCCTAAACAATGGAGATACACTTAATTAGTATATTATATGAAAAAAAAGTATAATGCTTTAAAACTATTTGTTAAATTTACTTTCAGATAGCAATCAGAGATTCACAAATTTACTGATATGCCTCACCAAACAAGAAATGAATTATAAATATATAATTGGTAACATTCAAATTTAAGATAAGAATTTGTTTTTTAAGTGACAGGAGGAGTGTTGGGCTAGGGTGTGGGCCCAGTGACCAAACCATTGAAAAACTGGGATACAACTAAGGGGAAAAATAAATTGAATAGTTTTATTTTACAATATATCTTAGTCTGCACAGGATATTGCATTTTTGTCCCTAACTATACAAATAATGTTACTTTTCAAGAGTTATAGGACTACTAAGTTGATAAAATATTATTATGAATCACCCAATGAAACACCTTAAGCAACTTTCAAAATTATTAAGACATTAATATTCAATTTGAGATTTGGATTAGCTAGTTTTTCACAACTTACCACAGTTTTGATTAATATAATAAAACTTAAAAAAAATTGTTGAGATAACCTAGAAATGGGTGCAAAAAAATGATGAAACATATGACTTGAAACTTAACTCATACACTATTGATAAACTTCATGGATCCTGATCAATTTCTATTAAAATTAATTTTGAGACTGGAATATTGAATTTTAGCTATGACCAAGTACTGTAAGTGCCATGGTTTGTATTCAATATATTGGTGTTGAATTTAATTTTGATAGGAATTAACAAGTATCATATGGAATCATGCGTGGAACCCTGACAGAAATCAAAAAATTTATGAGGCAATGAACCTCATAATTTCAATCAAAATTAATGTAGACCGCTACATATTGAATACAAGCCATGTCACATGGACTACACACACCACACAATATGGGGGGCGGACTTGCTAGCGAGTCTGCAACCTTGGACCCAAACTCGCCACAGGTTGAACACACATTGAGCTATTGATAAAGGAACCATACAATCAGGGATGAACACCACTCAGCAGAACAGTTTTAGGTGGGTGTTCAAGTAGAGTTCAGTATGGGTTCAGTATGAGTTCAGTCTGAGTTCCATCTGAGTTCAGGTTGAGGACTTGCTAGCAAGTCCACCCCCTATATTGTGTAGTGACAGACATAGATAAAATTCAACATGAATGGTTTAAAATTAATTTTGATCGAAATTAACCAAGGCATTAAAACATCAATTTTTATATGGTGTACTTGATCAAACCAGTTAATCTAACTGCTTAGCTTACCTATACTTATAGGAATTTTATGCATAGTTCATGTCCATATTAATTTTGATAGAAATTAATGTTGACTAATACATAGTGAATACATGCTATGCCACTTAAACTTTCCAGGAATAGCTACCATTAAATATGCCAGTATCAAAAATTAATTTCGATCAAAATTAATGAGCATGAAAATCATGAATTTCTGGAGTCAACTGCTTATTTTTATGCATGGTGCCTTTCCAACGTTAATTTCAATTGAAATTACATTTGATACTTTCATATTGCATGTAGCTATGCATGGAAAGTGTAAGTGGCATAGTGTGTATTCATTATGTATTGGTCAAAATTAATTTTGATCGAAATTAATATTGACATTTGCATATTGAATCCAAACCAGAAAACGACCTAAATGATTCTTTATAAAACTGCCCATTAATTTTGATTGAAATTAAGGCTGACCATGTACATATTGAATGGTAGTTATATCTGGTCTGAGTAAATGGAGATAGCTTATATTCAATATGTATTGGTCAACATTAATTTTGATCAAAATTAATGAGCATTTTGATCATGAACTTTGTCAGTCAGTTAGTTTTTTCAATGAATAATGGAATGCCAACATTAATTTTGATCAAAATTAATTTTGAAATGATATAATGCTTTTTTGCATGACATGTAAAGGACAGCAAGTATTCTTAAGTACTGAAATTTACTATACATGTTGAGGGTAAATATAATATTTACATATCCATATAAATTTATATAAAAATTAATGTTGACCAATATATAATAAATAGTAAATATTCCTGGCTCCTTGTAAGTGGCATAGATTTTATTCAATCTGCATTTGGCAACATTAATTTTGATCAAAATTAAGGTTCATGATTATCATCAATTTATGCAGTCAGTTGCTTACTGTTATGCATGGTGACATGTCAACATTAATGTTAATTAAAGTTGAATTTGACATGCCACCAAGCATTTTTCTGTAAGATGAAAAATAGGGCCCACTATTCTTAAGTAAACATGTTAAAATGCATATTGAGCATGTATATAATATTTACACATTAATATTAATTTCAATCAAAATTAATGTTAACCAATACACATTGAACGCAAGCTTTAAAACTTACACACACCAGATATAACTTTCAATATGCCAGTATCAAAATTAATTTCAATTGAAATTAATTTTGGAAAGGCACCATGCACAAAAATATGCAGTTGACTACAGAAATTCATGATTAACATGCTCATTGATTTTGATCAAAATTAATTTTGATACTGTCATATTTAATGGTAGCTATGCATGGCAAGTGTAAGTGGCATAGCATGTATTCACTATGTATTGGTCAACATTAATTTCGATCAAAATTAATATGGATACATAAATGAGTCATAAAGAGGTATGGACAACCAATTTGTTGAAAATAAATTTTTATATCTCATACATTATGTGTTTTTCTTAAATAAAATGTTACTCTCTCTCAATATCACCTTATAACATTTACCAAGTTTCTTTGAAAAATAACAGAATACAAAAAATTCAATATAAGATAGCTATATTACACAGAAGATCATTGTTATACCCAAGTTATGATGATGTTGATGCTGTATTAATTGATTCCTGAATATTTATCAGATCAGTATCAGCTTCAACCCCAAGTGACTCACGTTAATTCACAGATAATCCTGCCAAAAATGTTGCTGAATAGCAATTCTTGGGGAGGTATTTGGGAACATTGAATATACCATCTTGTGAAACTCTCCTTTCTGATTACCATGAATATGTTATTGATGCCAATTTTCTTTGAGCTGGTGTATGGGCTAAGTTCTTTGTCATTTTATCTGTTTTTTTAAAAAAATCATTGAGTTCAGGATTTTTCCATCCAGGAATAGCTCAGATGGGTGAATTTGGGGCTGTTGGTGGGCCTTCCTTGATATCAGAGATGCACCTAGTATCATGAAAAATTCAACAAAACCTGGCACATCACCGCAGAGATCTCTTGCTAACTTGTAGAGTGCACTAGCAATCTGAATTCAAACTAAATCATCTTTGTAATAACAAAAAGCAAAGTAAAATAAAAAATTTACCTTGGTCTGATTACATTTTACTTGTGCCCTTGCCCTCTTTTCCATCTTTTCTCTTTCCACCCTTTCCTCTTCTTTCCCAAACAACCTTATCATCTCCATCCCATTGTTAACTACCCATTTCTCAATAACAAATTGAGTGAAATAAAGCTTTGACTAATCGATTGTATTAAAGGTGGTGAGACAACTGGTACAGTGGTTGCATACTACGCTTCCCATGACTTGATTCCAAGTTGATTCCGAAAAATCACCGCAAGTCCAATCAAAGGCGAATTTCCAAAAGCATTTTTCTTGCTATTCACACTCTAAGTTTCTTTTGATAGAAAGTGGGATAGGTGCTCCTCCTATTAGTCCTTGAGGCTCAGGTGCTGGAAAAAATTGGGTTGTTGAATTTTGGATCGCAAGAAGGCTATAGAATTGGTTATCAGAAATTGTTGATCAGCTGCAGAATTAGCACGGTGAGAAGATTGGACTTGGGTTAGGAAGGTTTGAATGGTTTTCAGTTTGAATTGGTTCCAAGCTTTCCAATATTCAATCTCCAAAGGTGTTGGGCTTGCAGGATATTTTGCTATTTGTGTTGGTCCCCCAAGACAATACTTCATAAAGTAGTAAATATTTCTATTTAGACTGTCCGAGCTCCTGGAAACATCATTCCTTCTAACTAAGCCTCTTACAGCCCTTAACCCCCGTTCTCGTTCATGAGACTCTGCTGAAATGAGTCTGTGTTGATCACTGATACCCATATTGATTGTGGGATTCACTAACAATTCAAATAAGTTATTTAAATTGGTTATTTTTAAATAAAAGAATACACTACAAATTTGACTCACCAGCTCCACTTGTGCTTGCCCCTTGGTTAGGCTGAGCAGATGATGATTGGTCTCCAAAAAAATCCCTCAATACTTCACTAGCCCAATCCCTTCCTAGCTGATCCGCATGCTGATCAGCACATTCTGGAGCAGAAGGATGATTTGGATTTAAATTTCTCGGTTCAGAATGAGACTCTTGGCCTGGATTGGGATTAGGTGGTGGGTTAGGATTAGGCAGTACAGATTGAGATGCATCTGGAGGTGGATCAGCAGCGGATGGTGGTGGAGTATTTCCAGTATTACTATGTTGAGGTGGAAAAAAATCAAAATCAGTTGGGTCAACAGAAATCCCTTCAAAATTATCATCCATAATTAACTGTAATAAAAGAAAATAAAAGAAAAATAATCAGTATTTAAAATTTATACCTATCAAAGTTAAAGTAAAAAAAGATACTATGTTTATAGTCTTGTTAATGTGTATGTTATCTTGGGGAAAAATAAAGTGAATAATATATAGCTATCTGCTAAAGTGGGAAGGTCAAGCTCTTTATAGTAGACAAATGAGCAAGAAGCTTATTCATTAAGTAAAAATTTTATCATATTTCTCATTATCATGATGTTGTTTCTTTCATTCTTACATCTAAGATAAAAATGCCTCATTGAAAGAATAGGTTCTCTTGCATAAAAAGCAACCAATATAATTGTTCACTGATTTAAAATAAGGTAAGTTGGATGCATTGCATTTTTAATCAAGCATTTAAATATTTATTTTACCATTTACAAACATCACCAATCCCAAATTAACACAAAGATGTTAGTCAACAGAAAATAAATTTGATTAATTTTTTCACTCACTACTGTCTGCAGTCCAATGGCAGTGACAACCTTGTCTTTGATTTCAAACATTCCTTTTTTGTGCTTGACAGTAGCTGCATGTCCAATTATTTCATCTTTCTTAATCACAATTTGAGTTTCTTTGGCTACTATTACTAACTGACAATGCACTTGTGGGAAAAGCTCATAGGGATCCTTTGATGTTTCTTCTGGACGGAGCTCCTTGAAAGGACTACTATTAAATAGATTTGATTATTCTCTTCCTTTGACCTGAAAAGATCATCAATTTGTCAAAACTGGCTATCTTTTCCATAGTAGAATTCAATTGTTGAATTAGCAATGTGTAGATAGTAACTAGTAAACCTTTTTCCATGTATCAATATGCTTGCTACATTTTCAACTACCCGATCCCCACTTTTCTCCAATGGTGTCAAAGCCCAAATTGAAGTTTCTTTTCCCATTTGTGCCCTTACAAATTTAGTAAATAATTCCATACCTAGATGGATCCATTTGTTTTGTTTATTGAGATTAATATGGATTTTTTTAGTCTCACATTGATCATTATCTTCAGCTTCACCAAGATCTAATACCCTAGACTTCCAATACAAATGTTTGAGCATTGTTAGTGGTATCTCTCCTGGGGTCAATATTAATAAATTAGCACAGCTGAGTTTTTAATTCATTTCTTAGAAAAAATTACATACGTGGATGGTGATTGTTTGGAATTTCAGATAATATATTATTCACCTGCTCTCCAGACCAACTAGCTGTACCTGATGGTGGACCAAGACTCTTTATCATTTCAGGATAATGTTGAGTGATACGCAGATTTGGCTTTGCTTTAATATTCTTCCAACCCACTTCCAGGCACTAACAATACTCACCACGCAATATGGGGGGCGGACTTGTTAGCAAGTCCGCAACCTTGGACTCAAGTTCACCACAGATTGAACACACATTGAGCTATTGACAAAGGAACCATACAATCAGGGATAAACACCACTCATCAGAACAGTTTTAGGTGGGTCTTCAAGTAGAGTTCAATATGAGTTCAGTATGAGTTCAGTCTGAGTTCCATCTGAGTTGTGCCTGAGTTCAGGTTGGGGACTTGCTAGCAAGTCCACCCCCTATATTGCGTAGTGACTATAACAGAAATTGATCTAGATCTTTAAGCGCATTAGTCTGTATATTTTTTAATGTCAAAAAATTGGTTATTGAGCATAATGTTACAAGTGACTTGAGAAGATAATATTCTCTTGGGTTTTCAGCTGAGGACGCTGAAGATTCAGATTCTTTAAATATTTTAAACCAAAGTAGTATAAGCAAGAAAGGAAATTAGAGAGTATACAGCATTTGACATTCTGCTGCCTTGAGGGATCCTGCCTTTTTAGATCCTACTGATTTTGGAACTTGTGTTAGCCAGGAAGGCATTCTTACTAGATCAATCATCTTCCATACAGCCTGTAGCTCTGCTGCTGTGATTCGTGGATTACTACTACCTTCATTTTCTTTCTCCTTACCT